>CM038681.1:478137760-478319304 GCA_021605205.1 Aegilops longissima | reverse complement strand
ATATATGCGATGGAGCCAGGCCGCCTCAAGTTCAACCCATGGTCTTCCTGCCCGATCACCTTCGATCGAAGGGACCACCCCACCAGCATCCGTCACGGCGGCTTCACCGCATTGGTTATTGACCCAATTATCGACGGATTTCACCTAACCAGAATCCTGATGGACGGCGGCAGCAGCCTGAACCTGTTTTATCAGATACTGGGCGCAAAATGGGCATAGACCCTCAAGGATTAAACCTACAAAGACAACCTTTAAAGGCGCCATACCGGTGTAGAGGCCAGTTTGTAACGGCTCACACTCGAGTGGTCTTCGGATCCCGGATAAGTTCCGAGCGAAGAGTTAATCTTTTGACATCGCCCCATTCGGCAGCTACTATCATGCACTCGCCGGACGAACCGTGATTTGTAAAGTTCAATGTGGTGCCGCACTACGCATACCTCAAGCTCAAGATGCCAGGCCCTCAAGGAGTAATCACGGTCAATGGAAACACCGAACGCTCTCCCCGAATGGAGGAGCACACGGCGGCCCTCGTGGCGGAGGTACAAAGCAGCCTCTCAAAGCAACTCTCGAGTCCGGCCATCGAGCGTCCGGACACTGTCAAGCACGCCTGGAGTAACATACATCAAGACCGCCTGGCATGATTCAAGCACGCATAGCAATCCGGCCCCAACCCCAACCCTAGCGAAATTGCGAAGCTAGTGTTACGCGTGCACATAATTACGCCCGCTATACCATGGGCATATGGGAGGGGCAAGACCACTGCACGCCTGAACGCGGCTCGACCGCACAAGGGGCCCCGATGGTGTCATTCTTTTCTTTTTCCTTTTCTTACTTTCAGACTGCGTCTTCGTCAGAAGTCCTGTCCCACATTAGAATCGCCAACTCATGATGCAAACAGTGAGAAGCAAAGAAGCCCACGCCAAGTGTTCGTGTGGTCTTTATTACGAGCATTATACCTGTTTTACATACCATCCCACAGCTTACTCCTCGAGGGGACATGTTAGATAGTCCCATCCCTTGCTTATCGTTACTATTTGTATCGCTCCGCTTTCATCAGTACCTTCTTTGAATAAACAATACATAGCTTTAAGCTATTATTGCTCTACTTGCTTTATCTATACATATGTTTATTTCATGACATGCTGCAACCGTACACTTTGGTACGGCCAATACACCAGGGGCTTAAGTATCCCAAATTTATGGTGTGATAAGTCCGAACACTTTCACAAGTGCGGCACCCCAAACTTATAGCATTATATGAATCGCTCCTAATCATGTCTTGGGTCAATAGTTGGGTTTGCCTGCTCCGTGTTTTGGTACCTTACGCCCGCTATATCGCTAAGGTAGCACCGGAGAACCACCGCGATTGTGCCCGGTTGAGCTGGGTCGAGCACCCAAAGGAGAAAGCTAAAACTGACCATCATGATAGGGCGAGAGCCGTCGCTGCTCGAGAGGTTTTTCGGGTCCCTAAGGACTTATGCCACTTAGAGCGAGGAACCGAATTGTCCGCCAAAGGCGTGGATAGCGCTCAACTCGGTCTTCCGAATACTAGGGGCTTGCTGAAATTTAAAATTATAGAATGTTATGCGTTCCGGGAATGGGGTCCCCAGACTTGCTCGGTCATGGCCTGCTGGCTTAAAGGAGGCCCAGGACAGCCCATCTTCATCAACACATGCTCAATACCCTCGCGAGGGGCCAAGCCTCGCGGGGTGGACGACAAGGAGCTTCCTCAGGCACGGCCTCGTTAGGGTGGCTCATGAGGAGGCGGAAAGTTCAAGACAGGATACCTCGCGAGGTGCCCGTGATGCAAGCCATGATGACCAAGGGCGCCATTCGGGCGCCAGCCCGCGCAGCGTCCTCCTTTCCTCTTTGGTGCAAAGGGAGCAAGCGCAGGCGAGAGCATCAAGGAAAGGCATCCGTTTCGGTGCAACAAGACCAAGACCAGCCCCAACGGCTGGAAAGGAGTCATCGTGGAGCTCAAGCGGGCGTCATCACCAGAGCCTTTGGCAGTGTACCCGCTGTTCCCCTTCAAAATGGCCAATTGTTGGCGCCCTTCCCGCCCGATATTTGGGAAGAGGCCCAGGGCCTTCGTCTATATAAGTAGAGCTAGCCACCATAGTAGAGGAGGACGAACAGCACCCAGAGAGAGAGATAGAGACCCGATCCTCAAGCTAGAGCGGCGGGACACCACTTAGCAGCTCATCACACCCTCCAAGAACAGACCCTCGTGAGGTTGTTCTTCCCTGTACTGTTCTTCATCAGCCCAAGAGGCAATCCACCACCACAAACTAGACTAGGGTATTACACCGCAACGGTGGCCCGAACTAGTATGAATCTCGCGTCTCTTGTGCTGTTCTTTCTAGTAGTTTAGGTCCCACAGGATTGGCTGATCGCTCGAGACGGTGGAGGGTTGATCTCCGCCGCATCTCAGTAGTTCGAACCTTAAGGGTCTGCCGAACCTCAAATCCGACATTTGGCGTGCTGTAGGGGTGCGCCTGAATTTTCCTTTCGTCGCCTTTTTCTTCCTCGACTACCGCAAATCATAACCGACGCGCTGAGCCAAGCGCCGAGCGCCGAGCCGCTTCGCCTCCCACGTCGCTTCGACAGCTCCTGCCGGGCGGGCGCCCGTCGCTGCTCCCACCGTCACCTGCGTCAACGCCGCCACCGCCCGGCGGGAACGAGCAGCAAGCGCCGCCCCAGCACTCCATCCATGAGGTGGGACGGCCGCACCTGCCACGCCTTCGCCACCCCTATTGGTTCTTCTTCGTCAAGGCGCTGGCGGAGGCCGAGCTGCGCTATCGCGCTAACGAGCCCTGTATAATGCTTCGCCGACAACGCTTCACGAAGAATGGCTCGACCGAGTCGCTGAGCTCGTCAGCACAATGGAGGCGCACTGCCCTGTCCGTCGCAAGCATCAAGACTCCTACCGCTGCTGGCGATGAAGCCCCTGGCGCCTCGCCTCCTCCTCTCAAGACGGCATTGCCCCAGCCATGGGTCCTCGGGCGGAACCTGCCCACTCAGCGCCCGGCGCTTGCAAGAGCAGAGCTGCCAAGAAGTTCTCGCCCAAGAAGAAGCTGCCCGAAAGGCCTCCCCGCCCAGCACGTCAAGACCTCTACTGCTGCCCCCAGCCGCGGCAGAGGGAGGCCCACAAGACCAAGCTCTCTGCACGTCCGAGGCCCCCCCGCAGGCCACGGTAGAAGTTGCCGCCGCTTTCACCTCCGAAGGCGCAGAAGGTCAAGGGTAGTCCGCCAAGTTCAAGCCGGACTTGCCTCCTCACGCACGACGGCACACGGCTGACCCTACGGAGTTCCTCCAGCTCTACGATGAAAAGGTCATGGCGAACTGGTTTCCCATGGCGCTCAAGGACGGGCTCCGCACTGCTCCTCAATCTGGCCCTGCACGATCTCTTCTCGGCCGAGATGCGCATCCGCTTCATCGCCAACTTCCAGAGTACTCGCGACCGCCACCCGCCGTGGAGCGTACATCGCGCCGAATCAAGCAGCAGCCAGGGAAACCCTGCAAAAGTACATCCAGCTTCAACAACACGTGCCTCAAGATCCCTGTGAGTGACGGAGAGAGGCCATCATCTCCACCTTCTCCGGCGGGCGCGCGCGACGTCAAGATGAAGGGAGGAGCCGGGCGATGCATGGAGATCTATGCAGCTCCCTAGAGCTGTTCAACTTGGCGACAAAGCGCACGGGTGGCTGAGGAGGGCGCCTCCTCGAGCTGCCTCGCCACGGATCCCAAGGTCATGGCGAACTGGTTTCCCATGGCACTCAAGGACGGGCCCGACTGCCTCCTGAACTCGGCTCGCGCACGATCTCCCCTCCCGACGAGATGCGCACCCGCTTCATCGCCAACTTCAAGGTACTGTGGACCGCCTCCTGCCGAGGAGCGACATGCGCTGCATCAGCAGCAGCTAGGGGAGACCCTGCATAAGTACATCCAGCGCTTCAACAACGACGCCTCAAGACTTCTAAGGCAGACCGAGGAGGCCATCATCTCAGCCTTTCTCCGACGGTGTGCCGACGCCAAGATGAAGGAGGAGTCAGCGATGCATGAAGATCTATGCACATCCTTGAGTTGTTCAACTCGGCGACCAAGTGCACCAAGGCTGAGGAAGGACGCCTTTCCTCCTCGGAGCTGCCAGCCGCAGCACCTGTAAGAGAAGAAGCCCAAGGCCAAGGACGTGAAGCAAGGGGCTGCCGGGCTTGCGGCCAATCCGCATACCAAGCCAGGCGCAGAGATCAGCCCGAGTCCTCCAAGGGCAGCCGGTATCGTGGTACCACGACCTCCACACCCACAACACCAATGAATGTCAAGAGCTCCGGGGCCGCTGGCGGGAAGGGTCGGCACGCCCCGGCGCAGCGACCGGGCTACTGCCGAGGAGGAGGAAGGAAAGCAGGACGCTGGAAGACGCGCGCCAGCGCCAAGGGTGGCGCGACCAACCTCGCGAGGACCGCTGGCAAGACCCACTGCGTGAGGGGGGCGGAGGGACCAGCCTCGTGAGGATCGCCTGCAAGGAACGCAGGCCTCCCTCCGCTACCGCCGCCACCAAGGAGAATCAAGACCGCCATCGGACGAGGGGTTGGTGGGTTCCGTGAAGCGCGGCGATCGCTCGCATCCCGGTGGAGCTCAAGCCCCAGCCTCTCAGCCAAATCTTCAAGCAGTTCACGCCACAGGTGAATGCAGTCCTCCTAAGCTCGAGTCCACGCCGCCTTCGTGGTCGGCGGCACCATCACGCTCAGCTCGACGGATCAGCTCAAGCGCGCAGCCACTGCCAGGGAGTTCTCCCGATGCTTTGTTCCCCAATCATCGCAATGTGCTAGTCACCAAGACCCTCATCGACGGCGGAGCAGTGGCTCAACGCCCTGTCCGTGGAGACATTCAACAATCTTCGCGCCTTACAGCTCATCTCCAGCCAACCAAGCCTTTCTCTCGAGTCACCGACGGCTCCACGGTCCCGACGGGCAGGTCCGCTTCCTGTCACCTTGGGGCTCGCGACAACTACCACACCGACCTCATCGACTTCGACGCCGCCCACATTCACCTGCCATATCAACGCCATCCTCGGTACCCAGCGCAAGCATAAATTCATGGTCAGAATTCCACCATGGCTACAACATCCTCAAGATGCCAGAAGCGGCGGAGTCATCACGGTGCCCCGTGAAGAGAGAGACGCAGAAGCAGCCCCCCGAGCGAGCTTTTCAGCCGATCGCCGAAGACCCAGCACCACAAGCAGCAAGAGGCCTCCCGAGGTCGCACCCAAGAAGAAGAAGACATCGACCAGCCCGACTCTTCAAGAGACAGGCCCCTCGTGGCCCGTGCCGAGGGGGGAGCCTCCTTCCATCGCATAGGAAAGCGCCCGCGCCTCCTCGTGCAGGGCTCGGGGCTCCCCGAGGCCGCCGACCTCACCAAGGTCTCGAGGGAGGCGCTTGGGCACCACGGGAGGCGCCTTTCAGCACGCTTTCCAAAGGTGAGCAAGACCGGAGGAGGAGTAACCTCAAGAGTTCATCAGCAAGGCCATTCGGAGCTCAGGGGGTCAAGGGTCATGAGGGCAGCCGCCGCCACCCGCCGTGTCCCCCATCCAGGCGAGGATTGTGGGCTGCTGCGCTGCATCGACATACCAGGGCTCAACCGAGCCAAGATCTCAAGAGCGCCTGCCCTCGCGAGTGGGATGCTGCGAGGGTCCGCCCCACCACGCACGCATGCCTTATGGCCTGCCAAACGCGGCTGCTCCGCACCAGGCCTCATGAGGACCGTCCCCGGAGGCTCAAGAGGTCAGGGCGCCGCAGCCCGGGCGGAGATGGAGATGGCCCGCGAGAGCCGCTAGCGCCCGGAGCCTCCCGAGGCCTCCAGGCCCGGGGCTTGTGAGGATCGCTCCCGCAGCCCACCGAGTCTGCCACATCAACAACCCTTCATCCCCAACATCACCGGTGACATCTTTAAGTTTTATTTCCGGTGGGAGCGCCTTGAGTCGTGATTATTCCCAGCCCGCGTGGTCCGTCCTCGCTGGCATGTATCCCTTTATTTCATGTCTTTAGCTATCTCTGTTGGGGCACCCCTCGGGCTGCATCATCCCCAAGCCGCCGGGCCAGTCCCGGCTGCATGTATCCTTCCTACTTTTCCCTAGGATTATGCTCTCGCCCACCATGCTTGTTATTTGGTGCCTTTTCCTGGGTGGCGGAATCTTGCACGCTAAAGGGGTGCCAGCGAGCATCGCGACTCAGTGGCTCCTACCGGCTCTCCGGCCCTCACCCTCTGGTCTTGTCCATGGCATCGCTGACCTGGCTTGCCGGCCGACGGCCGAGACCAGCCCGAGAGCCGGGACCCGAGAACGAGAGTTGCGCTATCTAACCTAGCTTAGCATTAAAGGGGTGCCTAACATCGCGACTCAGTGGCTCCTACCGCTCTCCAGCCTCACCCTCTGGTCTTGTCCATGGCATCGCGACCTGGCTTGCCAGTGACGGCTGAGACCAGCCCGAGAGCCGGGACCCGAAGACGTAGAGCACCGGCATCTGGCCAAATTTGTAGGAACACACTCGAAGACAAGGCCCAGAGCCAGACGCAACCCGCTTTGAGGTAGGGCCTCGTGAGTCCCGCGCTGGCTCACGGGTGCCCCGACACACCTCGCGAGGCCTCTCGCGCCTCTCCAAGGCAACTAACGGCAGGACTAACGATCGCCACGGCGAGCTCTTGTTCCTTTGTGGTGAACCTGCAGGGTCCCTCCAAGGAGCACGAAACGACCTCGCCACGCAATCTCTCACCGGCCAAGGCACGGACCTGGCGCTGCACCAGGAAGCATTGTCCTGACCCTCGAGATAAGTCACCCTCTGGACACACTAGTCACCGCAACATCCGCCCCAGAACTCTCTAGGTAGGAGACCTCGTGCTCCGACGGGTCCTCTCCAGGGAGGGACTGCATAAGCTCTCTCCCATGTGGGAGGGCCCATTCAAGGTTGTTCATGTTTCCAGTGCCTGGCCCGCGCTTGAGACTCAAGAGGGAGTACCTATACTGAACGCTGTGGAACATCTAGAACCTCCGGAGGTTTTACCCTAAAAGGCCCCGAGCCTGTGAAGAAGGCGAATGCCTGTGAAGTTCATCTTTTTGGAAAAGGCCCAGAACCTGTGAAGAAGGCGAATGCATGTGAAGTTCATCTTTTGGAAAAGGCCCCGAGCTCAGTGAAGAAGGCGTAATGCATGTGAAGTTCATCTTTTGGAAAAGGCCCAGAGCTCGTGAAGAAGGCGAATGCCTGTGAAGTTCATCTTTTGGAAAAGGCCCTGAGCTCGTGAAGAAGGCAAATGCCCTGTGAAGCTCACCTCCGGGAAAAGGCCTGCACCTGTGAAAGAAGGCGACTGTGAAGCAGTGTCTGCCTGAAAGGCCCGGAGCCGTGAAGAGGGTGAACGCCCGTGAAGCTTGCTTCACGTAAGAAAGGTCCAAGCCTGTGAAGAAGGCTACTGTGAAGCTCGCCCGCATGCGACACTCTCACGTAATAATGAGTTAGCTGTACACGCCCGAGTCTCAGGAGGCTGGCCTCAGTGCCCTGGGCTCCCTCCCACACCCAAAGTGGCTGCACTTAGCTCGCGCTGGTGAGAAGTCATCAAGACTAGACTAGGTGCCGGACGTGGATTTTTCATTTGCTTTCGCAGCTTGATTGGTTATTCCCATTTGAAGTTTTTATCGAAACTATCGCCCCTTTTTGGTCCGTGGTTCTTCGATCTTCGTCACCCTCCTGCCTCGATTTCTCTTGTGCGGAGACTCGCGAGGCAGAAGCCTCGGGAGCCCCCGCGAGCGTTCCTACCCTTATCGCTCAAGTTTTCACGGCCCTGGTCCGCAGCTGGAGCACCCCTCCTGACCATGCCTCACGGGCAGCACAGCGCGAACACGGGGCTAGGGTCGGTCGCCCCCACGGCCACGGCCGGGGTTCACTTGCAAATGGGCGACGGCGAAGGGAACAGATCGTGATAACAAAAGCAAGATAATAATTAACGGCGTTGTTCTAAACGCTTCACGGGCCACACATTGTTCCTTTTACGCAAGAGAAAAGGAAGGAAAAGGATGTGGCAGGTGAAGCACGCCTGCGCTCGCCTCTTGAAGGCCCGAGCGCAGCCCGAGCTCGGCCGACTCCATCTTGCGCTTCCACAGGCGTGGCGGCGAGCGGACCCGCTGCCACCCCCAACCAGGCGCGGCAGCGTGGGGGCTGGCCGCGGCCGCTGCTGGAAGAATCGCCACCCAAAGAAGAGCTGGTGAAGCATGAAGAGTCGCTGGCATCGCCCAGCCGCCCATGCTGCCGTTCTCTCCGCCAAGGCTTGGGGCTGAGTCCTCGCCGCGGTCGTCAGCCCAAAGGGCAGCACCCCATGCGGCGTCCGTTTTCCCCGAACACTCACATAGAGGGTGGCGCCGCCATCATACTTGAAGTGCGTGGAGCACCGACGACGGAGACCACGCACATGAAGCGAACGCCTGCTAGCCAAGGGCTGCAGAACAGTTCCCGCAGCAGAGACTCCAAAGAAGCCCACGGCTCCGGCTGCAGCAGCCATCTGCCTGGAGCCAGAGGCCACTCAGGCACCATCTGGGAGCTCACCCAGAGGAAGCACGGAGCTGAAGCTCGACGCCGGACGGCCTGGGTCCGCCTCACCATGAACTCCGCGCAGCTTTCAGAAGAGATGAAGGCGTGGCTCGGGGACGCATGCCAGTGGCACGCCTCCCAACCATGGCCAGCCACTCGTCGCCCCACTGAGAGCCTCCCCCACGACTGCGGGGGACCGCCATGGAGGCTGCGGGGTGCTTGCGAGGGCGACCTCTACCACGCTTAGGCGGAGGAGAGGAAGATTCGACCTGGCGGCCCTTCCCCTTCTCTGCGGCCGAGAACTTCCTTGGTGGAGCCATGGAGAAGAAGGAGAGACAAGAAGGATAGACTGGGAGGGCGCACGCCGTTCCATATTTATAGCTGGCGAAGGCCAACCGCCGGCCTCCACGATCACCAGTAATCATGACTGACCATGCATGCTGGGACTTGTCGAGTCCGGGCGGTTACCAGGGCATCATGGGGATGCAGTGCGCACACGTCCAATCACCCGCCACGCCACGCCTAAGGCCCGCAGGGCTGTTAGGGCCCGCGACGCCACACTTGCCCTTTCGCCTCTCGCACGGCCAAGTTCAGGGGCGCGCCAGGGCCTGGGTTATCACGTCGGCGTTCCGGGAACGGGGTCCCTGCACTTGCTCGCTCACTGCCTGGGCGTGGCTTAAAGGAGGCCCAGACAGCCCATCTTCATCAACACAAGATCAAGACCTCGCGAGGGGCCAGATTGCTGGGCGGATTTAAAAGGAGCTTCTCGTGCACGGCCTCGTTAGGGCTGGCTCATGAGGAGGCGGAAAGTTCAAGACAGGATACCTCGCGAGGTGCCCGTGACGCAAGCCATGACGCACCAAGGGCGCCATCGGGTGCCAGCCTGCAGCGCCCCTCCTTCCTCTTTGGTGCAATGGGAGCAAGCGCAGCGAGCATCAAGCAAAGGCATCCGCTTCGGTGCAACAAGATTCAAGACCAGCCCCAACGGCTGGAAAGGAGTCATCGTGGAGCCCAAGCGGGCGCCATCACTGAGAGTTTTGGCAAAGTAGGACCAACTTTAGTCAGGATAAGTGTACCGTTGTTCCCCTTCAAAATAGCCAATTGTTGGCGCCCTTCCCGCTCGATATTTGGGAAGAGGCCCAGGGCCTTCGTCTATATAAGTAGAGCTAGCCACCATAGTAGAGGAGGACGATCAGCACCCAGAGAGAGAGAGATAGAGACCCGATCCTCAAGCTAGAGCGGCGGGACACCACTTAGCAGTTCATCACACCCTCCAAGAACAGACCCTCGCGAGGCTGTTCTTCCCTGTACTATTCTTCATCAGCCCAAGAGGCAATCCACCACCACAAACTAGAGTAGGGTATTACACCACAACGGTGGCCCGAACTAGTATAATTCTCGCCTCTTGTGCTGTTTCTTTCTAGTAGTTTAGGTCCCCGCGATTCGGGCGAGGTACGACGGTGGAGTGTTGATCTCCGCGCACCCTAGAGTTCGAACCTTAAGGGTCTGCGGAACCTGTAATCCGGCATAGAATTCTATGGCTAAGTGAGAGTGTTCAAGCATTATAAGTCCCGTTGCCTTGTTCGCTGTGTTGAGCGCCCCTAGATGGACCCAAGAATGGGAACAAGAGTGCTCAAGTTTATCCCGAACACCCCAAAGACTGCGTGCATGGGGCTGAAGCTGTGCGATTTGCCATCTCTCAAATTTGATAAACGGCCGCATGTAAGGTAATATTTTAAATTATTAAGCTGTTGCTTAGCGATATGAACAAGTTTTCAGCATACAGGATAACAATTGTGAGTTTATTCAAAAATTACATCTTTGGAGCACTCATCCGCTATTCGGCGGGCGCCCTTCAGGAGGCCCTCATAGTACATTTCGGACGTGCGATGCTCATGGCCCTTCGTGGCCCATCCGTCACAAGCTTCTCAAGATCCAGCTTGCCCAGTGCACTTTAGCACGGCAAGGGCCCAACGGACACCCTCAATGCAGACGGAGCGCTTGATGACTTCCATCCGTGGACAGGCATCCACCAGCCGCTGCACCAAGCCGAAGTAGCTCCCGGCATGGCCTCCAATGGCCACAGCCCACGCTTATAAGGCCCTTCATGGCCTGTTCGGGCGACCTTTAGGAGCTCGACCAGCTGCTTCGCTGGTCGCTCATGGGCACTGGCTGTCCGCCTCAAGCATACCGAGACCGTAACACCTTTTCCGTCGAGCTCCCTCCTTGGCATGGTAGAATGCGGTAGCATCGGACACATCTATGGGCAAATCCGTAATGCTCCCGAGAGCTCTGAATCCGGTAAGTAATAGGTTATTCACTTTCACATGCTTGCTTTGCATAAAGAATGCCTAACCCGCCGCTATCTTCTTTGACGACTCAATTTCTTGAGGGCTTTTTGGGCCTCGGCCTTAGCAGCTTTGGCACTTTCAAGAGCCGAGGCGAGCTCGACTCGAAGTTCGAGTCACGCCCAAACCTCGTGTTTTTCCACGAGAGCTTGGAGCTCTTGCCGTATCTTGGCTAGCTGCGCCCCCTTCTCTCGCTTCGGTGCGCCCGCAGCCACTTTGTTTTGGCCACGACACCGCTTCCTTCAGGATCGCCACCTCGCTCGTGGCCCCGTGAGTACCCAAGTTATTCCTGTTATTTTTGCAACCAAAACCTTTTCTATAAGGTATTTCTTTAATAAGGTATTACGACGTCCGAGCTGCTTCTTGGCTTGTCCGAGCTCGCTCTCGGACCGCCGAGGTTCTGCTTCAATGCATTGACCTCCGCAGCCAAGGCAGAGGTCAGCAGCGTAGCCTGCATTCCCATATTGAGATACTTATGTTAGACTCCTGAGTATATCTTTTTAGGTCCTTAGTCTGGCTTTTCTTTCCGAACGCCGAACTAAGCATCAGGGGCTACTGTCTATGCGGTAATATTTTTACATATTCTAAACTTACCTCAAAGCCTGTTAGAAGGCTGGTATAAGCTTCGGTCAGTCCGCTTGGCGGATCGAATCGTTCCGATCACCGTGACTCATAATAAAGGCGGTGCTCCTCCTGATGGAAGCGCTTGTTGAGCACCTCCACTAAGCTATCCGGTGCCTCTGGTTGGACGGAGGCGGCGTCTTACCCTTCTTGTGAAGGATCCGCTGGTCGGACTTCAGAACCACTGATGGTTCCGGCATGGAGTCCGGACGAGGGTCGGCCTAGAGCCCCGGGGCCTTGCCTCACAAGGCTCGAGTCCGGGAGGTTGCCTTGTGGCACCTCCTGCGCCACCTCCTCTGACCAAGCTCCTCTTGGGGCCCCACGGGCAAGGCCGTCTGCAGCGTGAGGCGAGGAGGCGGTCGAAGCGCAGGTACTCTCCATTTCCGACGAGCCCACGGACCCGCCGATGAATCGGGTGAACTCGCCTTGGGCAGGCTGCACGGTTGTTCGACATTAGAGAACACTCTGCAATAATAAAAAGCCATGGGTATCCGGACACTTACGATCTCGCCAGGGCTTGGCCCTTGTAGGCCAATCCTCCTCGTCGTCAGCCGACGTTGGTGGAGAAGTCCGGAGGAAGGGTTCTTCCTTCTTGACCCTCCGGCTCCCCGCTTGAGGCGGCCTTTTTTCTCCTCTCACTGGGAGGAGCTTCTTCTTCTTCCTCCTCGTCCTTAGGAGAAGATTCTGCTTCAGAGTCCGCGTCGGGAGCTCCTGCGAGTTCCCGTGGTCTCCTTCTTGTCCTTCTTCTTCGGCACCACATGGGGTGCCGGAGCTAGCAGCCCCTGGCTACGGGCGTCCGCGCTGGTCTTCCGGCAAAGGAGTCGGACAGTTAATTTGTCCGGACGCCTTCAGCCAGTCCCTGCCAAAGAATAGGGAGTTTTAGATCCCACATAGAGTCAATCTATGAAAAAGAGTCCCGTAAAGGGTAAAATAACTTACCTCGCTGGCTGGACGCCGCGAGCTGTATCCGCGATCTTTGTTAGCGGATGTTGGGGCTTCAGCACCCTTGAACAGCACCTTTCAGGCATCTTCATACGTAGTGTCGAAGAGCCGGCTCAAGGTTCAGTGTTGTGCCGGATCGAACTCCCACAAGTTAAAGGCCCGTTGTTGGCAGGGGAGGATCCGGCGGATGAGCATCACCTGGATTACATCGACAAGCCTGAGATTCTTGTCCATCAGGTTTCGGACGCATGTTTGGAGTCCGGATAGCTCTTCCGAATTCCCCCACGTCAGGCCCGTCTCTTTCCATGACGAGAGCCGTGGGGAAGCCAGATCTAAATTGGGGCCGCCACTCATTTGGGGTCGCGTGGCTCGTGATGTAGAACCACCCCGATTGCCACCCCTTTATTGTCTCCATGAAGCGCCTCGAGCCTTGGTACTTTGGCCATCTTGCCAACCATGGCGCCCAAGACTGGCTTGACGGCCGCCCACTACCTTCGGGTCGACGTTGAAGATCTTCAGCCATAAGCCGAAGTGGGGCTGGATGCAGAGGAAGGCCTCGCACATGACGATAAACGCCGAGATGTTGAGGACGAAATTCGGGGCCAGGTCGTGGAAGTCCAGGCCGTAGTTGAACATGAGCCCCCGGACAAATGGGTGAAGTGGAAAACCTAGTCCGCGGAGGAAGTGGGGGAGGAACACCACCCTCTCATGGGGCCCGGGGGTTGGAATGAGCTGCCCTGCATCGGGCAGCTCAGGCGCTGGCGTTGCCGGACAAGTATCCGGCCTCCCGCAGTCTTGTGATGTGCCCCTCCGTGACGGAGGAGGCCATCCACCTGCCTCCCGCTCCTGACATGGTTGGAGAAGGTTGAGGGGGGATGTGCGGACTTGGGTGTTGGAGCTCGAGTGCGCAGAAATGGATAAGCAAAGGAGGAAGAAGGCGTAGGTGAAAAGGTGGATCCTTATCCCCTTATATGGACGTATGGAGCTATGCGTCCCCGACCAGCCTGGTAAAACTCGCTTATCTCCCAAGAACCGTAATCAATGGCGCGGATGGCTTACCCACGTCTGTATTGATGAGAATCCCGGAATAAGGGGGCACGATCTATGCTTTGATAAGACGTGCCAAGGAAACCGCCTCGCTGAACGCGCTTAGGTGGAACGGTAAAAAAATGATTCATATAAAGGCCTGGCCGTGGTGTGATGTCATGCCGCGGAATACGTTAGCAGATCTGTGCAAAAATTATTCTCTCTACGGTGTTATGTGGAACTTGTTTTGCAGAGCTGGACACTATCCTTGTGTTTAAAACCTTCTATGAATTATTCGGAGGAGGAACCCGCCGCAATGCCGAAGACAATCAACGCGTGCGGACTCCATCGCCATTGAAGCCTGGTTCAGGGGCTACCGAGGAGTCCGGACTAGGGGTGTCCGGATAGCCGACTATCGCCACGGCCGACTCCAAGACTATTGAAGACTTCGTCCCGTGTCCGGATGGGACTTTCCTTGGCGTGGAAGGCAAGCTTGGCGATACGGATATGTAGATCTCCTACCATTGTAACCAATTCTGTAACCCTAACCTATCCGTGTCTATATAAACCGGAGGGTTTTAGTCCCAGGGGACTAACGACAATCATACCATAGGCTAGCTTCTAGGTTTAGCCTCCTTGATCTCGTGGTAGATCTACTCTTGTACTACCCATATCATCAATATTAATCAAGCAGGAGTAGGGTATTACCTCCATCGAGAGGGCCCGAACCTTGGTAAAAACATCGTGTCCCTTGTCTCCTGTTACCATCCGCTTAGACGCACAATTCGCGACCCCTACCCGAGATCCGCGGTTTGACACCGATGCCCGTCGATATAGGTCACCCCGCATAATCGACCGCACCACGACGCATGGATCTTCAGCGTCACGTAGATGCCCTCCGCCGGCCATTTGGTCGCCGGAGGAGGAATCCCGAGCCCCTCCGCCGTCTCTGGCCTTGCCGGCGACGAGGCCAGGGTCAACTCCGGCGAGTTTGACCCGGGTTTACCCAGTTCGACCTACCCTGGGTCGCTGACAAGTGGGCCCTGGCCACTACTAATTCTAGTTTAGTTCTAAACTAAGCTTAATTAGCTCTAGTGACACTTTTAGTTAGTATTAGGTTAGTGTTAATTAACTTTGGTTAGGTAGTTAGTCACTGACCAGTGGACCCCACTGGTCAGGTTTGACACTGGAATTAAAATAAATCAGAAATGATTTATAAATTTCAGAAAATGATCTAAACTTCTAAAATTCATAGAAATTCAACCGTAACTCCAAATTAAATAATTTATATGTGAAAAATGATCAGAAAAATCCAATCTATCCATCTGTACCATTTTCAAGCATGTTTGAACAACTTAAATCTGCTGTATACAAAAATTTCAAATGGCATGTGAAATGCCTTATGTGGAGTTTGAATTTGAACCTAGGGTTCAAACCAACTTCATTTAACCTGCTACTAGTTGCATTAGCTCAAACCACAGCATATTGCCATGTCATGATCATGCATCATATTGTGCATTGCATTGATTGTGCTTCTTCTTTGTTTGTCGGTGCTTGTCCCCTCTCAGTAAGACATGTACCGACGATGTGTTCGATGACACCGATGAAGAGTTATATCATCTTCACAAGTGTCAGGCAAGCAAAACCCCCTTGTTCATTCCGATACAATCCTACTCTCTCGCTCCTGCTCTCTTTTACTGCATTAGGACAACAACGACATATTTGTTACTTGCTGCGGTAGCTGAACCCTTTTCCTCTGCATGACCTGTCATTGCCACAGTTAATAGATGAAACCCACTAGCATGAGTAGGAGTTGTTTGAGCCTAGATGTGCCTACTCATACATGCTTGTTTGTCATGCCTGCTACTGCTTAGAGTTGAGTCAGGTCTGATTCATCGGGGATGAATCGGAGGTGTGTGAACATGTCCTACTGTTGAGAGCTAAGTGTGTGAACATTATTTGGTAAAGGTAGCGGTGAGAGGCCATGTAGGAGTACATGGTGGGTTGTCTCATTGCAGCTGTCCTCAGGAACTGAGTTCTGTGTTTGTGATCCATGAAACAGTTAGTACCACACATTGGGTCCGGGCACTCCAAGCTCTCTCGACTTATTAATCAACTTGATCTCTGTCTAGGAGTTGCAACTAGTTTTTGGTGTTTGTAGGATATGTGTTGGGGGCCGTGCGTAGCGCTGACCCTAGGGGTGGGCTATGTTGCGGTAGAGACATGAGGCACGGTGTACCGGGACACCCGTTTGGTGCCTCGGGAACCCTGCACTCATCGTTCGGGGCCGTGAGCGACACCCCGGCCGGATCTCCTCGTGGATGAAACCTGAATAGGCGATAAACCTGGACTAGAGACTTGTGTGGTTAGTCAGGTCGTGGCCGACTCCCTCGCCAGGCTTCCGCTTGAAGGTTGCCGATATACAGGACGTGTACATGGTGGTAAGTGGCGAGAGCGTGTGTGAAGAAGTACACCCCTGCAGGGTTAATATCATCTATTCGAATAGCCGTGTCCGCGGTAAAGGACTTCTGGGTTGTCTGTATAGTTCATAGACAAGTTAAAGTGGATACTCTAAAATGTGCAAGATAAGCGTGAGTGCTATGGATGGCATTCTCGTAGGGAGACGGGAGCAGATCTATAGTGGTGTATTGATATGGTGAATATGTGGACTCGTGTGTGCCACCTCAAAAGAGTTACTTGCAGTCGTAGTTCAGGATAGCCACCGAGTCAAAGCTGGCTTGCTGCAGTCAAACTCCACCACCCCCTTTGTTGATACCGATGCATATGTAGTTAGTTCTGATGTAAGTCTTGCTGGGTACATTTGTACTCACGTTTGCTTAATTTATATTTTGCAGAGAGACTTCAGGCTCGCTAATAGTTCCGCGTGGACTTCGACGTTTAGCTTGATACCTCAGCTACGATCTTCTGCCCTCGGTAGGATCTGGTAAATAGTCAGGCTTCTCAGCCTTTTTCATTTGTTCATGTCTGTACTCAGACATGTTAGCTTCCGCGTGTGCTTTGATTTGTATGCTCTGAATGTTGGGTCATGAGATCCATGCTTGTAATATCTCGCTCCTCGGAGCCTAATGAATAAATACTTGAGTCGTAGAGTTATGTTGTGATGCCATGTTGTATTTACACATCTCGAGCATATTGTGTGTATGTTTGAAATGCTTGGTATGTGTGGGATCTGACAATCTAGTTGTTTATCCTTGGCAGCCTCTCTTGTGGGGAAATGTAGTCTAGTGCTTCCTTGAGCCATAGTAGTCCGCTACAGCCCGGTTCACCGGAGTCCTCCTAGCCCAGCACTACTGCTTAGGACGCTTGACTGGCCGGCATGTGTTTCACTTCGTTCATGTGTCTGTCCCTTCGGGGAAATGTCACGCGGTGACATCCGGAGTCCTGCCTAGCATGCTACAGCCCGGGTTCCTGAGTCTGTTAGCCAGTGCTACAGCCGGATTCACACGCTGTCAATCGACATGCTCGAAATTGATTCATGTATGCCTGTCCCCATGGGTTAGTGCCGCTTTGGGTTCACGACTAGCCATGTCGGCCCGGGTTCTCTGTCATATGGATGCTAGCGACACTATCATATACGTGAGCCAAAAGGCGCAAACGGTCCCGGGCCATGGTAAGGCGACACCCGTGGGAATACCGTGCGTGAGGCCGCAAAGTGATACGAGGTGTTACCAACTAGATCGATGTGACTTGGAATCGGCGTCCTAACAGCTTTGGTATCAGAGCCTGCCTGCCTGTAGGATTACCGGGCCAAACTGGTCGAAGTTGAGTCTAGAAATGCTTTAGTTATATAAGGGAATTGATTGTGGAAGGGAACGTAAGGCTCTTTTTACTCCTTTACCTTATGCCCTTCTGATCTGAGTCATCCTCTTCTTTTCTACGGGGATTAAGGAACTAGGCTTTCTCTTCTTTCTATCAGGATGACGTGTTACTAATCCATAGACTTATAGAATTGATAGTTTCAAATCTCAGTTCAGTTTCTACTACTTCCGTGTGTTCATAGTTGGTCTCGGAACCTTGATATTGTGCTTTTGAGTGGTTATGCCACCATTTTTGCAGGATGTCTCAAATCATTTTGAGCATTTACAGCCGTTATGCTGTCCGAGTCATCCCAGGTTTCTAAAACAGTCTGAAGCATTTGCAAAATCCCTTCCTCCAATTTTTATGTCCCTTTGGGCCAGATTAACCACTCTAATCGGTGAGTTGAGGTACTTTGTTGCCTCGACATATATGTTGGAGCTATTATTATGACCCTAGGTGTCTTATGAAACCATCTAGTAATCTAGCCATATTTTGTGTTCCAAGTGTGATGATTCTGGCCATCATTCTCGAAAGCATCCCATGATACAATTTAGTTAGTAGGTATTCTACTCCTGGGTTCTTGACCCAAGATTCACTCTACTTACCTCGTGTTGATAGTGTTGCTCGTACCTTTAGGATACTAGTAACCTTTGTGATAGTCTTCGAGGTCCGTGGTATATCATTCTTCCAAATACCATGAACCATCCCCTGCAGGAGTTCCTTTGAACCAAAGATCACAATAAGAGTGCTCTTGATGAGTTCTTCGTTCTACATTGAGAATCTGCCAGTTCTACTTTCCTGCATGGGTTATCCGGAAGAAACCTGTTGAACTTGATTCAACATACTAAGCTATGCATCCACAACTAAGAAAGTTATATGTTCCTCGAGTTGTTCCTCCTTAGTTGTATTCTAACGCCCGTCTATCAATTGATAGTCAAGGGTATGTGTGCGATCGTGTTTATCGATGCCTATTATCCTTGTGGTCCATCAAGCCATTCTATTCCGGAATGACTAGGAGAAACAAACTCCAGTACCTCATCCATATCCAGGATTGGGTCAAAGCAGTTGTATCCCGCAGATCATAATGCCAATCTAGCTTTTATTCTGTTCTACCCTGAAGTATTTCCCTCTTGATGTCAGGAATGTCATGATAATTGTACAAACTTTTATGAATTCTTGATGCGGTGATACTTCTCGCCATCATTATTCATTCCTCGGTCCCGTGTTGTCGCAACCGGAATGCCGACAAGTGAATAGTGATGTGTGAAATCAATACGCCTAGAAACCCCCTTGCTTGGTAGTCAAAGGACAATAAATTCATTCTTAGTGTGTTGGTTACTGAATCACCATCCTGAGATTGATCGTGCTACCTAGTCCGTTTTTCCTGGTGCACTCTTCGATCAATGAGTTAGGACTGTATCCATCCCTTGCTCTTCTGATCATGTCGTCTTTCCTTGAAAAGCAAGATTGTTCTCGAGCTTAGTAACATATCGGTGGTTCGTGATTTTCCGAATATCTTCTCGGAAGTATTACCAGGTTGTCACCTGACCGCTATGTTGGGTTCGTGATCAAGTTGGTTTTCCATAAACCACCCTTTCTCCAAGGATCTTTATTGGATACCCCTGAACTAGTTGGATAAGCTAAACAATAAATTGGAGAGTTGGAAGATAAAATCTTTATCTGACCCAGTTCATTCAAAGGGATATCCTTAGGTGTGTGTGTGTTGAAGAAAGATGATCTTTATCGATTGGTCCCTGTGATCAGTTGTTGGATCTATTGCCTTGACAAAACTTTGACTTGAGTATGGGCTATCGTCAAGTCAAATCAGAACCAACAATGTTCGTAATGTTGTCTTACTCTTGGTTGATCCCTCGAGCATACACCATTACATCCTTTGGTCTGACCAATGCTATCACCGTGTTCACATGATGGTGGAAGTCTAGTGATATGGAAATTCCGATGAATTGCTGTTGAGCCCATCAGCAGCATTTTGTCTCCCCCATGATTCATGTTGAACATCCAGCTAGTGTTGGAAACTTGTGAGCACTGCTTTCATCATCCGTTCATGGAGCATATGTTCGGATGTAAGAGGTGACTTCCTCTAATTCATGTGCATATGATGCAAGTTGTCGCCGTGAATTTGAGAAAGCTTGTTTGCTTCCCCTGGAATCATCCCAAGTCAGTCATGCATACGTGCGAAGTATTCTTTGGTCTGGAGACTTGCAACCTTCATTCTATATGTATTCTTAGCACACCAAGCCACTGATTGATTTGTTCAAAGAAAAGAAGTTCATGCGCTAATCCTGAAGGGCCCGGACGGATATGCACAAGACTTCGTTATCTCAATGATGGTTCCCAATCAGAACTCGGTAGTGTCTTATTGCAAGACTACCATGTGATCATGCTTGTATAGGATAGCGTGTACACATGTGTGTAGCAGAACCATCTCATGTTTTGGAGCTTACTATCTTAGTTCATTTCCCGAGAATCTTGCAACGTCATCTCGTCGATTTGTGTTGCAACAGTTCCTTCTCCAGACATGCTGTCTGAAATATCTTGTTACCAACCAGATCTGAATCTCAGGCAGATATGATGGTTGGAACTTCTCCAAGATCTATGATGTTGGTCCCGACAAGGTTGATGTTCTGGCCGACGCACCTAGCCGAAGGATCTATCATTATAGTATCTTGATTGGGCAATTTGTCCATCTTCTTCATGGGGATTTCATGCAGCTTATTCCATAAGATGTTCCTTGGAGATTCTTGTGCTCTTGGTCTCCTCGATTAAGCTATAATCGTTCAAATGGTGGAATCACTCTCGTTGAGTTATTCACAGTTACCAGAATCATTCTTAGCATTTGCATTTTGTCCCCGGCTTGCACCTCAGCAATTATTGTTTAGGATCATCTTCAAAAGTGGTCCTGCCATGGGTCCCATCCATTTCCGGTGATAAGCAAAAGTCATCCATTGCGTTGTCTTCAACAAGGTAGTCAACATCATCCATCCTAGTCCGAGTATGCCATTCCTTCGAGCTCTTTCAAACGATCAATTGTTAATTGCCTTAGGCTGGTGAGAAGAGTTTCAATGATCTCTGAATCAAAAGTAATTCCTTTTGCCACTTAAGGTAACAAACCTACGAGTCAGCTTCCCTAAGGTTCCCCGTTTTGGAATCATGGCAACTTCCCTTGCTACTTGAAACCCTCGTCAAATTGTTTCTTCTGTCGCTCCTGATGCAAGTTTTGCCTCTCAGCTCCAGAGATGTTTCTATGTCTCATTACGTGAGTTGATCTTGTGATCATCAAGATGATCCTAAGTTGCTCGAACCTCAGGAAGATTGATTCTTCTAAAATTCTCCCTTTCTACTCGTTGTTATGTTGGATGAAGTTCTCAAAGCAAGGGGTCGAGATCAAGGTGATGCAATGAATCAACATCCTCGAGAAAGACATCTGGATCGTGAAGATCGTGTTAGCTTGTGTCCCTCTGTCTTCTTACCTCACGCCTTGAATCTCGGGACGAGATTCTTGTTTAGTGGGGGTGAGTTGTCACATCCCTAGTTCTATTAATGCCTAGTGCTAGCATCTGGTGTTGCATCATGTTTAAATTTTAGTTAATCCTGAAATGGGGATTGCCTAAACCCTAGCATTAAAGGAATTCACTAGGTTCAACTAAAATATTTCTAGTAAACCCAAATGGCTTTTAAAAATGTTCATCATTTCTGGATAATGCTGGAAACAATAACCAAAGGTGTTGCACATTTTTCCATGACATATTTGGGCTCTGAATTAAATCATATAGTATTTGAATTTGGGCATTTAAATGCTAGTAAATATTTTAAATGTCCAAATAATCCTAAATTGTAATGTCCCATGTGGATATATTCTATACAGTGGGCATGTGCAGTTTGGTGATTTTCTGAGAGGGTCTAGGTATTTTTTAGAGAAGCCCTAAAGATTACAGAAAAATAGAAAAAAAACATAAATAAAGAAGAGAGAGAGAGAGAGAGAGAGAGCAAACTCACTGGACTTGCAGCCCACCTGCCCAAAGATGTAGCCCAGCCCAAAGGGCAGCACCGTCTTAAATCCTCCTCTGCCGGGAGGACAAACAGGTGCGTGGCGAGCACCGACGCAGCCCCGGCCACCACCTGCTTGCCGCCCGCGCCCCTGGACGCCTGGACGACCTCCACGTCGTCTCCCCGACCCCCTGGACCCCTCCACTCTCTCCCCGAGCTTCTCTCCTCCCTGGCTCTCCTCTACTTGCTTTTGAGAGAGCCACCGTCGCCGCCGCTCGCCGCTGCCGCGCCCTGAGCCTTCCCCATGCCTCTCCGACGTGACCTCGAGCTCCGCCGTGGACCCATACACCGTCTTCCCCGAGCCACGCGACAGGAAGAGCCCCGGAGCGCCGTCCCCAACGTCTTCTTCCTCCTCGGGCCACCGAGATCGCCCGCGAACTCCCATCGCCACAAGGCCCTCCCCGAGCACGCAGAGGCCTCCGTTCAACTCGCTGTGAGCTTCTGCGTCTTTCCCCTTCCTTCCCGAGATCATTCCTGTCCTGTAGCTGCCGATTCCACCGGAGCCGCGAGCTCGCCTCCGCAGGCCATGTCGCCGCCGTGGCCACCATCACCTAGAGCTATAACCGAGCGCACCGACGTGCTCAGCACAATGCCAGAAGACCAAAACCCCCTCCAGTTGCTCCCGTCGTGGAACGCAACGCTGGAACTGCTGAGACCCAAATTCCGGCCGTCGCCTTTGAGCTCGCCGCCGTCGATATAGGTCGCCCCCGGCATAACTGACTGCACCACTCGACGCGCGGGATCTTCAGCGTCACGTAGATGCCCTCCGCCGGCCATTTGGTCACCGGAGGAGGAATCCCCAGCCCCTCCGCCGTCTCTGGCCTTGCCGGCGACAAGGCCCGGGTCAACTCCGGCGAGTTTGACCCGGGTTGACCCAGTTCGACCTACCCTGGGTCGCTGACAAGTGGGCCCTGGGCCCTACTAATTCTAGTTTAGTTCTAAACTAAGCTTAATTAGCTCCAGTGACACTTTTAGTTAGTATTAGGTTAGTGTTAATTAACTTTGGTTTGGAAGTTAGTCACTGACCAGTCGACCCCACTGGTGAGGTTTGACCTGGCGGCGCCTGTTGACCTGCTGAGGTCAGCATGACCTAATGCTGACGCAGTAAACATTTTCTAGAATAAAAATAAATCAGAAATGATTTATAAATTTCAGAAAATGATCTAAACTTCTAAAATTCATAGAAATTCAACCGTAACTCCAAATTAAATAATTTATATATGAAAAATGATCAGAAAATCCAATTTATCCATCTGTACCATTTTCAAGCATATTTGAACAACTTAAATCTGCTGTACACAACAATTTGAATAAATGGCATGTGAAATGCCTTATGTGGAGTTTGAATTTGAACCTAGGGTTCAAACCAACTTCATTTAACCTGCTGCTAGTTGCATTAGCTCAAACCATATCATATTGCCATGTCATGATCATACATCGTATTGTGCATTGCATTGATTGTGCTTCTACTTTGTTTGTCGGTGCTTGTTCCCTCTTAGTAAGACGTGTACCAACGATGTGTTCGATGACACCGATGAAGAGTTATATCATCTTCAGAAGTGCCAGGTAAGCAAAACACCCTTGTTCATTCTGATACAATCCCACTCTCTCGCTCCTGCTCTCTTTTACTGCATTAGGACAACAACGATATATTTGTTACTTGCTACGGTAGCTGAACCCTTTTCCTCTGCATGACCTGTCATTGCCACAGTAAATAGATGAAACCCACTAGCATGAGTAGGAGTTGTTTGAGCCTAGATGTGCCTACTCATACATGCTTGTTTGTCATGCCTCTCTTGCTTAGAGTTGAGTCGGTCGATTCATCGGGGATGAATCGGAGGTGTGTGAACATGTCCTCTTGTTGAGAGCTAAGTGTGTGAACACGATTTGGTAAAGAGTAGCGGTGAGAGGCCATGTAGGAGTACATGGTGGGTTGTCTCATTGCAGCCGTCCTCGGGAACTGAGTTACGTGTTTGTGATCCATGAAACAGTTACTACCACACATTGGGCCGGGCACTCCAAGCTCTCTCGACTTATTAATGAACTTGATCTCTGTCCGGGGAGTTGCAACTAGTTTACGGTGTTTGTAGGATATGTGTTGGGGGCTGTGCGTGGCGCTGACCCTAGGGGTGAGCTATGTTGCGGTAGAGACACGAGGCACGGTGTCTGGGGCCCCGTTTGGTGCCTCGGGAACCCTGCTCTCATCGTTTGGGCCGTGGTGACACCCGGCCGGATCTCCTCATGGATGGAACCTGAATAGGCGATAAACCTGGACTAGAGACTTGTGTGGTTAGTCGGGTCGTGGCCGACTCCTCGCCAGAGCTTCCGCTTGAAGGTTGCCGAGATACACGGCGTGTACATGGTGGTAAGTGGCGAGGCGTGTGTGAAGAAGTACACCCCTGCAGGGTTAACATCATCTATTGAATAGCCGTGTCGCGGTAAAGGACTTCGGGTTATGCAGTATAGTTCATAGACAAGTGAAAGTGGATACTCTAAAATCGCAAGATAGCGTGAGTGCTATGGATGGCGTTCTCGTAGGGAGACGGGAGCGCATCCATAGTGGTGTATTGATATGGTGAATATGTGGACTCGTGTGCGCCACCTCGAAAGAGTTACTTGCAGTCGTAGTTCAGGATAACCACCGAGTCAAAGCTGGCTTGCAGCAGTCAAACTCCACCACCCCCTTTGTTGATACCGATGCATATGTAGTTAGTTCTGATGTAAGTCTTGCTGGGTACATTTGTACTCACGTTTGCTTAATTTTTGTTTTGCAGAGAGACTTCAGTCTCGCTAATAGTTCCGCCTGGACTTCGACGTTTAGCTTGATACCTCAGCTACGATCTTGTGCCCTCGGCAGGATCTGGTAGATAGTCAGGCTTCTCAGCCTTTTTCATTTGTAGATGTCTGTACTCAGACATGTTAAGCTTCCGCGTGTGCTTTGATTTGTATGCTATGAATGTTGGGTCATGAGACCCATGCTTGTAATATCTCGCTCCTCGAAGCCTAATGAATAAATACTTGATTCGTAGAGTTATGTTGTGATGCCATGTTGTATTTACACATATCGAGCATATTGTGTGTATGTTTGAAATGCTTGGTATGTGTGGGATCTGACAATCTAGTTGTTTATCCTTGGCAGCCTCTCTTATGGGGAAATGTAGTCTAGTGCTTCCTTCAGCCATAGTAGTCCGCTACAGCCTGGTTCACCGGAGTTCTGCTAGCCCAGCACTACTGCTTAGGGCGGTTGGTGGCGGCATGTGTTTCACTTCGTTCTGTGTATACATCCCTTCGGGAAATGTCACTTGGTGACATCCGAGTCCTGCCTAGCATGCTACAGCCGGGTTCCCGAGTCCTGTTAGCCAGTGCTCTGATCCGGATTCACACGCTTGACCGACATGCTTGAAGTTGATTCATGTATGCCTGTCCCCATGGGTTAGTGCCGCTTTGGGTTCACGACTAGCCATGTCGGCCCGGGTTCTCTGTCATATGGATGCTAGCAACACTATCATATATGTGAGCCAAAAGGCGCAAATGGTCCCGGGCCATGGTAAGGCGACACCCGTGGGAATACCGTGTGTGAGGCCGCAAACTGATATGAGGTGTTACCGGCTAGATCGATGTGACTTGGAATCGGGGTCCTAACATTAAAACCATCATAGGGGATCATGTTTAATCCATAATTTGAAATGTCATGACTTTGTTGCTGCAGGCCTATTGACTGGTCGACTGGAGGAAGAAGTATCCGGATTTCAAGGTGACATGGTGAAGGAGCTGTCCGTGGTACATGCCCGTGCCCGGAAAGCTATGAAGATTATGGTGAAGGCATTATGTCCATTTGATACCCCTCCAGAAAGTATGGAGGATTTGGCAAACCTATTCAAAGGTGCCCGTCACCAGTTCGAGCTATGGAACACATCCGCCTATCATGAAGGCGCACGAGAAGCCTGGGCCATGGTGGAAACACGCTTCACCAAGCTTGATCCAAATCATATGGCCCGAGTGGGACCACATGGACCAGATGGGAAACAAATTCCCTTGAATTTGGTGTATGACCAAGTAATGATAGCGGCGAAGTATTCACAAGAAGACTGTAAGCTAGACAGTCTTATAGATGGAATAGCTAAGGAATAGGTAGTTGATTCGATGCATTGATGTACTTTATGATCAACATGTACCTTTATCCAAACAATTAGGAAGTTTGTCAATGCAGGCTTTTGGCTTTGACCTGCGAACCAAAATGGTGGAGTCTTTTCGGATACAATGTGGAATGAAAAGAGGCATTCAGCTACGTCCGAAAACCAGGCAACCCAGTCACTGTGCTCGAACAGACAAAATATTTCAGTTCAGGATGTATGTTATATTACATATGTAAGAAACATCTTCCAAGGAGAATAGTTCTGTTAAGGGTTCCTTTCCTTGGATAGGTATGTTTGAAGTATGTGTAACGGGGCCTTGGCCCGTAATACGCAAAGACTGCCCCACAGTGTTTAGAGCTATTACAGTAATGTAACAAACTGTCATTTGATTGCTGACTCCTTATTCTCTTAAGAACGCTAGTTTTCGGCTTCATCCGTATGAGGTACATGTCCGGGTGACCCAGTTGTAACAATCACAGAGGTGCTCCCTTTATGCCCTGGCCGAACAATCGGGAACATAGGGCATAAACACAGGAGCAAGGCAACCCAGCTTGGCAAAAACTGAAGTCATAGAGGTGCATATAATGGCAAAAAAGGAGTGTATATGAACAAACCACATATGCACTGTGAGCTCTAGGCTCTTTAATAACAATATGCTTCTGTTAAAGAAGCTCCCAGGTGTCTTGGGTATATACATTTTAGGATGTGCACCCCGTAAGTGTTTGGTTTATCCGAACATACCTTGGGGATCGTACAAAAACAAAAAATGGAAAAGAAATGAAGGGGAGAAAAAAATGAAAAAAGAGGGACATAACCGGACTTATGCGTAGATCTTCGTAGGCGAGCAGCGTTCCATGGGTTCGGTTCTAAGCGATTATCTGATGCATTACGAAGGCGATAGGCCCCTCCTGTGAGAACTTCTTCTATGATAAAGGGGCCCTCCCACTTTGGTTGGAGCTCGTTCTTCTTCTTCTCCGAGAGGCGTAGAATGAGCTCGCTGACATTATAAGTCTTGGCCCGCACTTCTCTTCTTTGGTATCGTCGAGCTTGTTGTTGATAGAATGCGGAACGAGCTTTTGAAACATTGCGCTCCTCCTCTAGGTTGTCCAGGTCGTCTTGCTGATCAAGCTCGGCTTCTCTCTTTTCAAACATGCGCACTCGTGGTGAGTCATGAATAATGTCGCAGGGCAATACAACCTTTGCGTCGTACACCATAAAAAAGGGGGTTTATCCGGTCCTGCGATTGGGTGTGGTCTGCGGCCCCCAGAGTACGGAATCGGGTACCTCGACTCAGTGTTTATCCGATTCCTGAAGGGATCACACTAGTCTGGGTTTGATGCCGCTCATTATCAGGCCATTGCCCTGTTCGACCTCACCGTTTGTTTGAGGGTGATATACGGAGGCATAATCGAGCTTAACGCCCATATTGGTACACCATGTTTTCACCTCATCGACTGTGAAATTAGATCCATTATCAGTAATGATGCTATGTGGGACACCATAACGGTGTACCATGCCGGATATGAAGT
The DNA here is from genome assembly GCA_021605205.1 of Aegilops longissima. Classification (NCBI taxonomy): domain Eukaryota; kingdom Viridiplantae; phylum Streptophyta; class Magnoliopsida; order Poales; family Poaceae; genus Aegilops; species Aegilops longissima. The sequence goes on along the minus strand of CM038681.1, from coordinate 478,292,245 downwards.
CGATCACTGGCCCAACTTCGGCCGTTTTGACTTGTTTGGCCTCTATCCACTTAATGAATTTATCCACCATCACGAGCAAATATTTTTTCTTATGGCTTTCCCCTTTAAGGGGTCCGACCATATCTAGCCCCCGTACCACAAAAGGCCAAGTAATGGGGATTGTTTTAAGGCAGTAGGCGGCATATGGCTTTGATTCGTGAAAAGCTGGCAGCCTACACAGTGCTGTATGAGAGTTCGTGCATCTGCTTGAGCCATTGGCGAGAAGAAACCTGTACAGAAGGCCTTGCTTCCGAGGGCCCGGACTGCAGCGCGATTACCACCAAGACCAGCATGTATTTCGGCCAAGAGTTGTCGTTCCTCCTATTAGGAGATGCATCTTTGAAGAACTCCAGTAGTACTTTTCTTGTAGAGCTCACTGTCGGTGTCAAAACCGGCGGATCTCGGGTAGGGGGTCCCGAACTGTGCGTCTAGGATCGATGGTAACAGGAGCCGGGGGACACAATGTTTACCCAGGCTCGGGTCCTCTCTATGGAGGTAATACCCTACTTCCTGCTTGATTGATCTTGATGAATATGAGTGTTACAAGAGTTGATCTACCACGAGATCGTAATGGCTAAACCCTAGAAGTCTAGCCTATGAGTATATGGTAATGAATCTGTCCTATCCGGACTATGCTCCCTGGCTTATATAGACACCGGAGAGATCTAGGGTTGTGGGGTCGGTTACATAAGAGGAAATCTTCATAGTCGGTCGTCAAGCTTGTCTTCCATGCCAAGTAGAGTCCAATCCGGACACGGGTATAGTCTTCGGCCTTCACGTCTTCACATCCCATTAGTCCGGCCCAGTAGACAACAGGCCGGACGCCCGAGGACCCCTTAGTCCAGGACTCCCCCAGTAGCCCCCGAACTAGTGTTCAATAGTGAGGTGCTCGGCACACACATGGTCTTCGGCATTGCAACGCGGGTTCCCCCTTTGATGATCTCCAAGTAACGTATTCGGCCATTGATCAAATGTTGCCCTTGGCTTCCGCGCGTTTTAAATAATCCTCCTCCTCCATGTGTCAAGCGAACGCGAATAGTCAGGGTATTTTTGTGAATAACACCCGTTCTACGTAAGGAAGGGCGCCTATTTAAAGGGATTGGATCTAGATCCATTCAGCGCCACGCAGAATAAATCACCAGAGACTGCCTAGGAGAGACCATTCCAGCATGGCCAATGTTCCTAGCTCCTCCGCTCGTCTCAGCCCAGAGAAAGGCGAGTGGGAGAGATGTTCCGTATCTCATAGTCAATTGACGAAGTTGCAAATGCATGGATTCCTTCCCCCTGCAGATCTAGTCCCTGTTCGGGCGGGGCTAGCTTCCTTCAATGAGGGGGCTCAGGCAAAGGATTTCCCCAATCCATCCGTTCCTCCGAGGGCTTCTGGAGTACTACGGCCTCCAGCTGCACAACTTCACTCCTGCCTCCATTCTACACATTGCGGGTTATGTCGCTTTGTGTGAATTATTCCTTTGTGTCGAGGCTCATTTCGAGTTGTAGAGGAAGTTGTTCTGCCTCGTCCCGCGCGATCACGAGGGGTCTAGTTTTTAAGTGGGCGGAGCCAAAGTATGGTGCGTCGCCGATACCGGATATCCATCTGGTACACCAAGGAAGGCACCCGATGGCTGGCTCTCTAAATGGTTCTATATCGAGGACGTTCCGCTTCCCGATCCGGTTCAAAAGGGTCTTCCCAAATTTGCAGTCGTCCCGCTGAAGAAACGCCATAGTTGGCGTCCCTGGAGTCTTGAAGAAGGAGACGGCGTGGAGGTTCGTCAGCTAATGAACAAGATAAGAGAACTCGCTCATTCCGGGCTCACAGTAATAGAGGTGATGGCGATCTCCATAGCGCGAGGGGTTCAGCCGCTCCAATAAAGAGGGCTTCCCATGTGGTACTATAATGGGGAGGATGACGCCTCGCGCTGTGGCCGGAAAGGTCGGGATACCCGTGCCGCTTTGGATAAGATATTAGCCAAACTTTTCAAAGGGGAGAAAAAGGAATTTCTTTGCATCAAGCTCAGAGACGGATACTCTATGTATAACCCTCCCAGTTGGGTAAGGTCCATCCCCTCTGTTTTTACTCCCTCCATATCTGAATTGCCTTTGATAAATTTCTGGTTTGTTTGCTTACGACAACACTGGCGAAAGGTCATCGAGGGATTCCATAATCACGCCCCACAGCTGGAGGACCACAACCGGGAGATTGATCCCGAGTTCGAAGAGGATCCGGATATATTTGTGGTGCTCCCGGAGCGGGTCTTTTACCAGACAAGCTATGATGGCATGGAAGTGGCCATCATCACCGTTTATCCTGGTCTTCTTCCTGCTTCACGGGTAAGTAATCAAGAAACACCTTTTCTGAAAGGGTGTTCTTACTCTGCCTCACCCACCACATTATCGCGCGTTTTACAAGGGAGGCGTTTAACGATACCGAGGAAGTCGGTTCCCTCACCGGGCAGGCCGATGAAGGCACCAACGGGACCTCGTCGAGGAGGTACAGATAAATATGTTTTTAGCGGCTGTATCCGACTGTGACTTATGAGCCTGTTCGATTATAGGAAAAAGGTTCGCCAAACTATGTCCGGGGGTTCGGCCGGCCGTGTTCCCAACAACCAAGATTTAGTTCCAGTCGGGGAGATGACGGCTGATGTAGGGACAAAGCCGAACTGCCCTTCGGCCAAGGGTTCAGACAATATGTCTGTTACCAACTCGGAAGTAGAGAGCGCTATGAATCATCGGTGCTGCAGGGCTATTTTACGAGACCCGAAGTTCAGACGAGGCATTTAATGCCTTTATCTCGGGCAACGCATACATCCGAGCTGCTCGAGACGGGCTTAGAAAAACCACGAGGCAATATCTAACGGATGTGCAGGTAAGGTTACTTTGTCTAAAAGGATAGCATATGTCAGTAGCCCCCGGGACTAAAAGCATTTGGTACAACTGATTTAAGGACCATTGTATGACTAGGTTCTTACAGAGAAGAACAACCTGCTATCCCAAGAGCTGGAACAATGTCCGACGCGGCTAAATGTTGCTACCGCCGAACTAAAAGAGTTCAAGAAGGCGTCAACTGGTAATATTCACCTCCAACGAGAAAATATACTTATATGCCTAGAACATTGACAGTATTGCTTATACCATGACATAATTTTCGGCGTTCTGGAAACAGGGGTACCCAGACTTGCCTGCCTGCGGCCTATAGCGTGGCTCAAGGGGTGGCCCAGCACGGCCCATCTTCATCAGCACAAGCTCAAGACCCTCGCGAGGGGCCAAGCCTCGCGGGGAGGACGACAGGAAGCTTCCTCGGGCACGGCCTTGTCAGGATGGCTCGCGAGGAGGCGGAGAGATCAAGGCGGGGTACCTCACGACGTGCCCATGACGCAAGCCATGACGACCAAGGGCGCTAGCCCGCGCAATGTCCCCATTTCCTCTTTGGTGCAAAGGGGGCAAGCGCAGGCGAGAGCATCAAGCAAAGGCACTCGTTTCGGTGCAACAAGACCAAGACCGTCGCAACCGCAGGAAGGAAGTCATCATGGAGCCCAAGCCGGCGTCACCACTAGATCCTTTGACAGGCGAGGACCAACTTTAGTCAGGATAAGTGTACTAGATGTTCCCCTTCAAAATGGCCAATTGTTGGCGCCCTTCCCGCTCAATATTTGGGAAGAGGCCCTGGGCTTCTACCTATAAATAGGACTAGCCACCCACAGAGCTAGCGCATCTTGAATCGAGAGATCAATCGCAGAGAGAGAGAGAGAGAAGCGACTGAACTCCCCCTAGCAGTTCATCGCACCAGCCAAGAACAGACCCTCGCGAGGCTGTTCTTCCTTGTACTGTTCATCATCCGCCCAAGAGGCAATCCACCACACCACACGCTGGAGTAGGGTGTTACACCACAATGGTGGACCGAACCAGTATAAACCTTGTATCTCTTGTGTTGCTCCTTGGGTAGTTTAGATCCTAGCGAGGCGACGAGGTGCAGGTAGGTAGGGGGCGAGATCTCCGCGTGCACCCCAGAGTTCGAACCTAGAGGGTCTGCCGGAACCCGGAATCCAACATTTGGCGCGCCAGGTAGGGGTGCACCGGAATCCGTCTCCCGCCGCCCTGTTCTTCGCCACCCATCGCATCCATGTCAGACGCTCGTCGGGCCAGCGCCCGGCGCTCGAGCCCACTCGCTACCAGCGTCGCCCGAGCGGCCCCGTCGGTGGCCGCCCGCCGTTCCCGTCGCTGGCATCAACGCCGCCACCGGCCCGGCGGGGAACGAGCAGCAAGCATCATCCCAGCATCCGTCCGTGAGGGGAGACAGCCGTACCGCTACTCCTTCACTCGCCCAAGCTGGTTCTTCGTCTCGCGCTTTCCGCGCGCCCATGGAGGCTTGAGCTGCGCTCATCGCGGCAAACGAGCTCCTGCGCTACCGCCTGTCGGCGGCGTCTCGAAGAGTGGCTCGACGCGTCACCGAGCTTCGTCCGCGCGCAGGCTCCCCGCTCCGTCCTTCGCTGCACGCGCCCGCCCTCTGCGGCGATAAACTCGAGGCGCCTCAGCCGCCTCCCCCTCAAGAAGGCGCCTTTTGCCCAAGGCACGTGGCCCCGGGGCGGAATCCACTCCGCTCGGCGCCAGCACAGCAAGAGCAGCGATGTCAAGAGGTCCCTCGCCCCCAAGAAGCTGCCCGAGTGCTCCCTGCACCGGCTCATCACGACCGCGCTCCTGCTCCGGCATGCCAAGACCCCGCATTGCTCCCAGCGGCAGCGCATGGGGACCCGCAAGACCAGGCTCTTCGTCACCAAAGGCCTCCCGTGGCCACAGCAGGCTGCCACGCCTTCACCACCGAGCTGCGCAGCGTCGCGTGTCCCGGCAAGTTCAAGCCAGACCTGCCTCCTCGCTACGACGGCACGACCGACCCTGCGGAGTTCCTTCAGCTCTACGAGCTGGGCATCGAAGCCGCCAACGGGGACGAGAAGGTCATGGCGAACTGGTTTCCCATGGCACTCAAGGATGGGGCCTGCACACGGCTCTGAACACAGCTCTGGCACGATCTCCTCTGGGGCGAGATGCGCACCCGCTTCATCGCCAACTTCAAGGTACTCGTGACCGGCCTCCTGCCGTGGCGACATCGCCACATCAAGCAGCAGCTAGGGAGACCTGCGAAGTACATCCAGCGCTTCAACAACGCACGCCTCAAGATTCCCAAGGTGACCGAGGAGGCCATCATCTCAGTCTTCTCCGATGGTGTGCCAGACGTCAAGATGAAGGAGGAGCTGGCGATGCATGAAGATCTGTGCACATCCTTGGAGTTGTTCAACTCGGCGACCAAGTGCACCAAGGCTGAGGAAGGACGCCTTTCCCTCCTCGAGCTGCCAGCCACAGACCCAGAAGACAAGAAGCCCAAGGCCAAGGACGTGAAGCGCAAGGGGGCTGCCGTGCTCGCGGCAGAACCAGACACCAAGCGAGGCAGAGATCAGCCCGAGTCTTCCAAGGGCAGCCGGTACTGTGTGTTCCACGACCTCCACACCCACAACACCAATGAATGTCAGGAGCTCCGAGCCATGCGAGAAGGGAGAATCGGTCGATGCCCGACCGCAACGACCGAGGCTACGGCCGAGGAGGAGGAAGAAACACGGGGCCTTTCGAAGACCATGGCCCTCGCCAAGGGTGGCGTGACCGACCTCGCGAGGATCATTGGCGAGATCAGCCTCGCGGGAGGTGGAGGATCGACCTCGCGAGGATCGTCCAAGAAAGCAGGCCCCCCCTCCCTGCGCGCAGCCAAGGAGAAATGAGGACCATCATCGGGGCCGAGGGGCTGGGGGCTTCCGAGAGCGCAGCGTGATAAACTTGCATCTGGGTGGAGCTCAAGCCCGACCTCTCAAGCGCATCTTCAAGCGATTCGCCCATGAAGTGAATGCAGTCCTCCCCAAGCTCGAGGCCACATGCCTGTCGGTGGTCGGCGTGCGCCATCACGTTCAGCTCAGCGAGATCAGCTCAAGTGCACGGCCACGGCGGAGTCCTCGATGGTTTGTTCCCCAATCATCGACAGCGTACAAGTCACCGGGACCCTCGCCGATGGCGGGCAGGGCTCAATGTCTGTCCGTAGATACATTCAACAATCTCCAAGTGCCTTACAATCAACTTCAGCCAACCAAGCCTTTCTCTGGAGTCAGCAGATGGCTCCACAGTTCCGATTGGGCAGGTCCGCCTCCTGTCACCTTGAGGCGCGACAACTCTGCCGAGCTCATTGACTTTGATGTGGCCCACATTTGCACGCCATACAATGCCATCCTCGGGTACCCAGCTCTGGCCAAGTTCATGGCGTGACTCATCACGGCTAGCGTCCTCAAGATGCCGAGCGGCGGAGTCGGCCACGGTGCCTTGCGAAGAGATCGCAGTGTGCTCCACAGGCGAGCTTTTCAAGCTGCGACACTTGAAGACCAGATCGCAGGAGGCGGGAGGCTCCCGAGACCGCTCCCAAGAAGAAGAAGACATCGCCAGGCCCGACCACTCGGGAGGCAGGCCCCTCGGTCGCGCTGTTAGAGGCACGTCATACATCGCATAGGAAGGCGCGCCGGCGCCCTCCTCAAGCAAGGCTCGGGGCTCTCTCTGGAGGGCCACCGACCTTGCTAAAATCCTGAGGGCGCTTGGGCACCACTTGGGCGTGTTTCAAAGCACGTTTCCCTCAGGAAGGAGCAAGGCAAGGAGGGCCAAACCCTCAGGAGTTCGTCAGCCAGATCATTCAGGAGCAGCAGGAGTCAAGAGCCATGAGTGGCAGCCGCCGCTTGCCTGCCGTAGCTCCCCATCCAGGCGAGGATGGTGGGCTACGTGTCTGCATCGACATACCAGGGCTCAACCGAGCCGCCTCTCATGAGGATTCTGGCCCTCACGCATGGGGCGCTGCGAAGGTCCACCCTAGAGCTACGTTCGCATGCCCTACAGCGTGCCGAACGCGTCCGCCACGCGCCAGCGCCTCATGGGGAACATCCTGGAGGCTCAAGAGGCCAGGCGTTCCGCAGTCCTGGCGGAGATGGAGATGGTCCGCGAGGAGCCACCAGCGCCTCCGGAGCCTCCCAAGGCTCCTGGGCCCGGGGGCTCGTGAAGGTCTACTTCCGCAGCCCACGACTTTCGCTACTTCAGCATCCCTTCGTCTTCAACGTTATCAGGTGACATCCTTCAAGTTTCATTTCCAGCTGGGAGCGCCCCCCAGGGCTGCATCATTCCCAGGCCGCGTGGGTCCGTCCCTACGGCATGTATCCCTTTTACTTCATGTTCCTAGCTTACTTTGTTTGGGGCGCCCCTCGGGCTGCATCATCCCCAAGTCACTCGGGCCAGACTGTCACACCCTGATTTTCGTCGCACAACACTTAAGATGATAAATCACGATAAAATGTGGTTTGACAAAAACTTTTGCATTATTTGACTTTGGAGTTGGTTTTCTCTCTGTGTTTTTCAAGTGCTCTTTAAGGTCAACACAATTCCACATTCTATACTTCATCTCCTTGCCCCAAGCTTCTGCCCAATGATCATGCCATGTGTATAGAGCAATATAGTATTTTCTTACAAAAATAATTAGGCCAAAAAGTATTTTCTAAAATTAGTTTTTCAAAAACCCTTGAATTGAGACTAGCACTGCAAGTACTTGATTTGTGGAATGAAAAATATTTCAAAGAGTATATTTGAAACCTATTAGATATAGGATTCCCATAAACCACAAAAATATAATTTTAAAAGTTATTTTCCTATTTTATTTAAAAACTTTTTCTTAAGGCCAGAAATGGTCTTTAATAGGGAAAAATTATTTTATTGTTTTATAAATATTTGACAAAAATCAGGAAACTCGGTGGGCATATATTTCCCATATATAAGAGTTTCAACACATGGTCATGTTCAAAACATTTGTCAAATCCCTCAAAAACCCTTTCTGGATATTTCAAGCTTTTGAAATATTTACAAAGGAAATATTCCACAAAAATTCCAAGAAAATTCTAGCATGTCACATATGACATGATTGATGATCTTGCCAAGTCTCATGTCATGGAGAATAGTATAACCCCATGAAACCCTCTCAAAACCACTTCTGACCTTTTTCAAGTTTGAACAACTTTGCACTGTCAAATATGTCCAAATGCTCTCACACTTGGTGAACATTCTCAAATGGTGTAATAATGAATCTAGACCAAGTGGCACAAGTAGGAGAACAAGTTAAATTGATCAAAGAGCCCCAAAACCCTTCCTGTCCAGAACCAAATTTGAACAACTTTGTACTACCAACTTTCTCTCCTTGACCCCAACTTTTGTGAGCATGTTCACATGACCAAATGAGGCCACTACACCAAGTAGTGCATCAAGGAAAAGTTATTTGCTCAACTAGATCTACACAAGTCCATTTCTGCTCATTTCTAGGGTTTACAAAAGTTGCATTTGCAACTTTGCCCAAATTAGCTCCAAATTGGTGGGAGGCCCTAATTATATGTGTCATTTCACCCTGTGGAGTTTCATGGAAATTGGAAATCATTTGCTTGCCAAAACCATTATCAAACACCTTCTGCCACTTTTCAATAATCACCATTTTGACCACTAAAACTATTCTCCTTGAGCTCCACTTTTTACCACAGCTCCTCCTAGTCCCCCTCTACCTCCAGTAACAATGGATGCATCTCAGCTCAATGATTGAGGGGTGAAACCACCTCATTTACCCCTCTGGACAGCCCCAGTACCCCTCTTCCTCACCTTCCTCCTCACTCCAGTGGCCATCCATGGCATCCAATGCCACTACCCAGTTGTTTACTTTCCCCTAGCACTACCAGACATGAGTGGGCACGCCCCCTGCCCCCTTAAACAATGCCACGACAGCCACAGCAGCGCTCTCAGGCGTGCTACAGATCTTGCTCCGCCTTGCCGCCCCCCTCCAACCGCCTCCGGCCACCTCGGGCCTCCCCCGCGCGCCTGCCGATGCGCCTCGGCGTCCGCAGCACACTACGTGGTCGGACCCCTCCTCTCTCCTCCTCCCTGCGCCTCCTCGCTAGCAAACAGAGACCACCCGAGCGCGCCAATGGCGCGGCTCACACGCGCGCGCCTCTGGCCCCATGCTCCCTCCCTCTCTTCTTTCCCTCGCTCTGGACCGAACCCATGAACACCCCAGACATGTCCAAGCGCGCCCCTGTGACCCACAGCAACGGCAACAACCTCGCCGGCGCACGGGTCTACGGTGAGTCGTGGCTCGCCTACTTAAAGGCCTCCCCGAGCCTCCCTATCACCACCACTCGCTCCTACCTACTCCAAAAAGGCCCCCTGTGCCCTCCACTCTCCTCGAGGAGCACCTGAGCTCGAGATCGAGCTCGAGCTCCGCCGCCTCGGGTCGTCGTCGATCTCAGGGTACGGGCTCCCTCTGCCCCTCCTCTCTCTCGATCTGGACTCTCCACACCTCCCTGATCATTTCCCCTCTGTCTCCCCTCTCTCTTGCAGTCAGAAACGGCTGGAGCCATCGTCGCCCGACGCTCCTCCGCCGCGAACCTCGTCGCCGGCGAACCACTGCTCCCCTCCGTCCAACTCCGGCACCACCCGGACGGCGACAAGACGAGGAGTCCAGCGGTGCCATCAGCTAACCCTGCCGTGCCCGGCAACATCGTCGGTGAGCTCGCCATCCTCTCTGGGCCGAGGTTGAAGACGACGGCCGTGGGGCCCGTCGGTCAGCCTCACACTCTGACGGGTGGGCCCCACCCGTTAGGTTTAAACACGCTGCAGCAGCATCACCGGTTCGCTGCGTCGGCTGGAGCGTATTTTCCAAATCGCCTTGACGTGGCAGCCTTGCTTTGGCTGGATCCCTCTGGGCCTGCTGCCTGTGGCCCTTACGGCCCGATTGCAGATCTTGTTTCTCCTTTTCTTTTTAGAAACTACTTAAAAATTCCACAGGATTAAATATAAATCCAAATGGAATAATTCCAACTCCTAAAATCTTAGAAAAATCCCACCTATTTAATGGTGTAACTTTCATAAATATCCATCAAACTTTTACGCACTGTTCAAATTTAAATTCAAATTTGAGCATTTATATTCCCTCGAAAATCCATTTCTCCTATCATACAACTCCAAATCCATAACTAATAATTTTCTCCTTCTTAGAGTTCCCCTGGTATTTATCAAAATAAGTTGACATTTTACGAGCACTTTGGTTTTTCTTTTCTTTGTTGCCTTATTTTTCTCGTTATTTTCTTGCGACGATTAGATCCCGTATTAGACGAAGTTGCTGAAGAAGAAGAAGAAGGAGAAGGGTTTGAAGAACTTGAAGACATTGAAGACCAAGGCAAGCAGCCCTTTGACCATGACACCCCTCTTGTTCATCGGTACCCTTTTACCCGATTGCATAACGATGAAATGTGACGATGGTAAACTTGTTGTGAACCACCACATGATGCATACCCCCACTCATGACTTTACATTGTTCATGATTGCATTTTCAAGAAACTAGTTGATGCATAATGATGCATGTGTACCATGAACTCTTCATGGTTACGTTCTTTTGAAAACCCCATCGGGTGCCCCTAATGCCCTTGGGAGATGTTGAACTAAGGTCATCACTTGAGGAAGAAGTGGTGTACCAAAGAGAGCTTTTGGTGTGTGTGTAAAGTGATGGATTAGATTTATGTGTGATTACCGTCCCAACCAAACATGTGCAACCACTCTACCCCTTATGGGACGGGGCATAATTGATTACTTGGGCTGATACTAGCATGGTGCCCACATTACTAGTGACGGGGGTGACTTGAGATCACTCTTGGGACGGGATCGTGCTTGGATAGGCAGCCATGACTGTTTTCACAGGGCACCGGACACACCGTTGGTCCCATCGTGTATGCGAACTAATGTGAAGGGCAGAGTCCCACGATCTTTTGCTTATACACGAGGGCCGTGTATCAACGAGTGGACCCTATGTTAGTGTCGTCTAGGGAAAGGTAATGACCGGGTGCTTCCCCCGGGTGTTTGAGCTACTGCGGGATCGTGGATGACACAGCTTCCGGATCTTGTGGGTAAAGTCGCAACCTCTGCAGTGTCAAACTATTCGAATAGCCGTGTCCACGGTCATGGACAGTTGGGAGGTGCTACTTAAACTATGTCCATAAATTTTACAAATCATGATGCATGTGTGTGCGGAAAGGAACTAGTTGTGTCAAGGTGGAGACTTGACATGTTGAATGACATGACATCGATTCAACTCTATTTATGTTGATATCCGTAACTCGTTCTCGAGGTTACCCATGTTTCATTGATGCATATCTCACAAGTTGATAGGACATCTTAACCAGCTTGATGCTAGGTTGCTTACTCGTTGTGCTATTGCATTATTACATTGAACCAAATCATGGGTTGCTTGCGAGTACATTCAAAGTACTCATTGGATTGCCACTGGTTATTTTATTGGCCAGGCATGAAAGAACAGGATATGATGAAGAATACTTTGATGACGAACATGCGAGCTAGGACGCTTCCCAGTCAGAATGCCTATAGGGTTAAGGCAGATGGCATGGGTCCAAGTTATCGACGAAGATTTCCGCTGCAATGTTATACTATAGACTTGACCATAATGGTCCTACTTGTATGTCTGGTATGTATGGTTGTAAGCCTCTTGTTATTCAGCTTCTATGTGTTCGGTGAGCGATCTCAGGATCTTTGTACGCGTGCATTTAGTGATCACGACTCATGAGTCGGGGTCCCCAGAGCTGGTATCGAGCCATCCGACTGTAGGAAGCCTTAGCTACCATGGGCGTTAGTTAGCTTGAGACCATCTAAACTTCTCTTCTTTTTAAAGCTTACCCCATCCAAGATATATTTCCTTATTGACCTCCCCTATTCAACTTTTGTAGATGGCTGTCACCCCCTTGAGACTCCTTATGACAGGATTTCCATCACTCCTAAAAGACTGCCTCCAACAATGCCACTATCCCTTGCTGCCCATATACACTCTGCATGAACTAGAAAATGATGTGCTCGAGAAGGAGTTCTCGCCAAGGTTTTTGTTCCTGCAAGACCTCACCCGAGGGTGGTTCTTCATTGGACCACCCATGCCAACACAAGACACAGCCATTCAGCAAGTGGCACATGAAGCGCTCCTCCGTCTTGAGGCCTCCTTCCGAAATGAAAGAAGAACACGCCACCCGCTACCTACGGAAAGAGCGGTTTGGAGCCCCAGCTCAAGTGATGATTTCCCAGAAGATGAGGATCCAACCCTCAAGTACCAGATCCGCTTCATCAGCGCGGAGACTACCTTCTCGTCACCTTGCGAAGCATTCCATAAGGCTGCCAAGACCTCCCTTCATACGCACCTCCTTTGCCTCGAGAAGAAGAGGGTGGCGAGCAAGGACAGCAAATCACTGTCTTACAAGCCCACCTTGCCAATCAGGAGCAACAAATCAAGGAACTTCGGAAAACCCGCAACCAAACCCCATGCAGGAGGCATAGGAATGGATTTCCATATCCACCTCATAGAAGATCGTCGTCAGGCCATCGACGACATAACTCAAGACTGGATAGCAACCTTTTTGCTTCCATCACTTGTCACGGGTGTGGTGAACTTGGGCACATTAAAGGATGTGTCCCAACAAGCAGCCGATCGTCGCATACCCTTTGGCACCACAAGGGGAACCCGAAAGCGAAGACCGAGCGCCTTTCTCTCAAAGTGATGAAGCAAGCACGACTCTTGAATCCGAGGACCCCTAGGGTAGGATGAGTCGTGTACCCCCTATCTTGTGATCGAGTCCATATGATGGTTCAAATGAAACCATGTTGAGTGTTGCTTGTTCTTATCTGTTTGTGTTTTGAGATAAGTTGCACTTTTGCCTTAGGCAGCATGTATGCAACTATATCACCTATCTTATCTTAATGAAATTGTGTGTGGTCTTTTGGCACTTGTTTGTTTGCACCTGCACTATAGAGCCCCCTTTAGGCATCCCCATCTATACTAGTTTTCCCTCTCATCCCTCTATCCTCAACTAAAGACCGGCAAGACAAGGTACACCAAGGATTCTTGAGGGAGTCATGGATTAGGGGGTGTCCGGATAGCCGGACTACCATCATCAGCCGAACTATCATCTGCCGGACTATCATCATCGACCGGACTCCAAGACTATGAAGATACAAGATTGAAGACTTCACCCCGTGTCCGGATGGGACTTTCCTTGGCGTGGAAGGCAAGCTTGGTGATCTGGATATGTAGATCTCCTACCATTGTAACCGACTCTATGTAACCCTAGCCCTCTCCGGTGTCTATATAAACCGGATGGCTTTAGTCCGTGGGACTACAATCATAACAACCCTTACAATCATACCATAGGCTAGCTTCTAGGGTTTAGCCTCCTTGATCTTGTGGTAGATCCACTCTTGTAAACATCCACAATATCAATATCAATAAGCAGGGCGTGGGTTTTACCTCCATCAAGAGGGCCCGAACACAGGTAAACATCGTGTCCCTGGTCTCCTGTTACCATCCGCCTAGGCGCACAGTTGGGACCCCCTACCCGAGATCCGCCGGTTTTGACACCGACATTGGTGCTTTCATTGAGAGTTCCTCTGTGTCGTCACCGATAGTCTTGATGGCCTCTTCAATCAACAACGACGTGGTCCTGGGCGAGACTTTTCTCCCTGGACATATCTTCGTATTCGGCGACTTCGCACTGCGGGCCAATTCACTTGGCCATCTGGAGCAGATCGAAAGCTACGCCCCTGGCCGTCAGGTTAGGTTTGGAACCCTAAACTTCATGGCCGATATCCGCGGGGACTTGATCCTCGATGGATCTGAGCCACAGCCGAGCGTGCCGCGCTGTCACGATGGGCATGACCTAACTCTGCCGCCGGACAACGCCTTGGAGGCCGCACATGAATCTGCTCCGACTCATAGTTCGGAGCCGATCGCTCGGATCAAGGACGGATGGCTGGACACCGCCTCGGGAGCTGCAACTTTTACGGTGATGGAGCCGAACACTTACCTTGTCCCGCATAAAGCCCGTGACTCCGAGGTGCCGGACTCCCTGCCGGACTCTGGACCTCCTGCGCCCCTGCCAGTCGAACCCGATTGGGTGCCGATCATGGAATTCATCGCTGCAGACATCTTTCAGCACTCGCCCTTCGGCGATATCATAAATTCATTGAAGCATCTCTCGCTATCCGGAGAGCCCTGGCCGAACTACGGCCAGGACGGTTCGGACGCGGACGACGAAGAAATTCAGATCCACCACCACCCGCCCGTAGCCACCGTCGGCGATTTAACCGGCGTGCTTGACTACGACTCCGAAGACATCGGCGGTATGGGCGGCGATGCGGAGACTACCAAGAACCAGTGCCTACGGGACCTTTGGAAGACCACCTCGTCATCGACATATACATGGTGGATACCCGAAGGAAGCGGTAACGAGGAACAACGGGACGCGGCAGAGGATAATCTCGCCGATAAAGAATCAAAAGCGGCGGCGAAGCGCCGCCCTAAATCCGCCTCGATCAAAGCAGCCTTCCTAAAGACCCAGCGATAGAGCAGGGCAAACCAGCGAGACGAGCGGATAATCAGCCCCTCACGGAGCAATCAACGTCCGGACACAACACCGAACATAAGAACATGCCAAAAACTACGTCGCCGCCATGCAAGAAGTTTGAATAAAGCTAAACGGAAGCTCAAAACAGCGAAGACACGCTCAGAATGAAGTGGAGCAAAGTATTCAAGACCCATGAACAAATATGGCAATGGCCATCGGACTAAAACTACCGAGCGCAAGTTGCTGCCAGAATTTGACGAGGAAGCCATAAAGCCTCCACAATCAAAAAATAAAGAGGCCGCTGGCGGATAGGCGACAGATGCAGGTCCAAAGCGACAAGCGGGGCTGCACACAAGCGAATTATAATCCCGGGAAAGCAGACGGCCCAACTAGGTCCATCTATGGGCCAAAAAGAGACCCGGAAGTAACACACCACGACAAGTGTTGAAGACAGCGCCACACCCAAATATAGAGGCGCCGCACACCGCTATGTTTCACCGATAAGGTGCTGGATCATGAATTTCAGCAGGGTTTAAACCCATAAACATAGAGGCATCGACAAAGACTAACAGACCACAGAGTGCGGATAGAAGACTACATACTACACATACACATGGCTAGAGGAGATGATCTCACGCCATAAAATACCTACCCTCAAGCTCAAAGGGCCAGCTCGGCATTGGCTCAAAAGCCTCCCGAGAAAACACGGTTGGAAGTTGGGAAGAGCTCGAGGGGCGCGTTTAGAGCAAATTTTCAAGGGACTTATGTCCGCCCTCCGGATGCTAACGATCTGAGTCATATAACCCAACAGCCCGGAGAGTCGGTAGCAAGAATTCTGGAACAGGTTCCTTACCAAAAGAACCAAATAGTCATTGTCCGGGACGCGGAAGCCTTAGCAGCTTTTAAACACAGCGTCCGAGGACGAATGGCTTGCCGGACACCTCGGCCAAGAGAAGCCAAGAACAATGGCGCTAACAAGCCTCATGGGCGCTTTTGCGGAGAGAGGACAGCTGGCTAGCAAGATGCAGCACCAGCGACCCGAGTACATCCGAGATCAGAGATGGAAACGGAAAGTCACGGCGCAGGAAAGATCAGCGCCGGAATAAAGAAAAAAGCCCACAGGGCACGGCGGTCAACGCCGGATTCAAAAGCTTCGCGGCGGACAATAAAACACGGCCTCTTAAGGACAACAGAGCGAGCTCTCAAATTTAAACAAAATTTTAGATCGGATATGTCAAATCCACAGTACCCCCGGAAGGCCTGCAAACCATACCAACCGAAATTGTGGGGTTTTCAAACAGTCCGGCAGACTTAACGCCGGACACAAGGGGCTCGATACGCCAAGCGAGGACGATGACGAACCCCACTAGCAGAGCACCAGAAGTCAAAAGACTTTCCCTCGAGAAGTCGAAACAGTAAACTTGCTTCACGTGATAACACGGAAAGCCAACACGGCACCCGCCAAGACAAGTGTCGGACGATCCACCCCAGTGGACCAAGATTGGATGTCAAAACCAATCATTTTCGACCATCTGGATTAGTCCAGTAGTATCCGGAGCGCAGGATAGACTGCCCTGATATCGGATCCCATAATAGACGGACTGCAATTAACGCAGGTTTTGATGGACGGCGGCAGTGACTTAAACCTGCTATATCCGGACACAATCCGCAAGTGGGGATAGACCCTATTACAATTCGGCATAGCCGCACTTCCCTTAAAGGAGTGGCGCCAGGCCCTTACGCCAGGTGCACAGTTTCATTATTACTAGAAGTTGTGTTCGGGTCACCTGACAACTTCCGACAAGAAAAGCTAACCTTTCATGTCGCCCCATTTAAAAGTAGCCATCAAGCACCACTGGGACGTGAAGCTCTCGTCCGCTTCAATGCAATACCACATTACGCGTCTCTTACGCTTAAAATGCCTGGTCCACGTGGCATCATTTCATCATAAGGTCGCGCGAGACCCGGACACGGCTGGGCGAGTCCGGAATAAATAAGCAGGGCTACCTAGCCGCACACCCCTTCACAAGGGTTTGCACATATAAGCCATAATGAGCTAGCATAGGCTCAACTTTCTTAATCTATATTTCAATTTTATGCACTTTCTCATACGATTTCTTTTCCAACCAAGTTCCTCTCTTTTACGGATGAACAGCTTGCACACCCGTCCAGGATACGGCTGCGGAGACACGAGCGCAGGGCGTGCAGTAGGGACCCGTTGCAAGGACTCTTTTCAGACTAAGACCCTCGTAAACCTTTCTTCTGTCTCTGTTGCTATAATCCCTGGTTTATCATTATAACCAGAGTGGAGACTGGCGTTTTGGCATCGGCGCGCCGAGAAGAACCTGCCTGCACGGACACAAGGGGCTTAGGGCTTTGTTTTGCCCGCTATTATAAAGACCGAACACCTTCGGGAGTGTTGGCGTCTCGAGTTAGGCCTTATATGCATCAGCTCGAATCATGTCTTTGGTCAAATGTTGGGTTTGCCCGGCTCCTGTGTTTTGTTGCCTTCGTTCCGTATCATCGGCTAATGCGGCTCGGGAGAACTCTGCGATTGTGCCCGATTAATTTGGCGAGCACCTCGATGAAAGCCGAAACTGACTGTCATGATACTGCGAGAGACTGGTCAACCACTCGATCGACCTTGGGAATGTTTAGGATTCCTCCACTTTGTGAAGGGCGTTTCTGGCCAGCACATACGCCCAATTGGAGGAGCGCGGGGCCATCAGGGGTTATGTCGTAGCCCCACCCTCGAACTCCATGGCTAAGTGAAAGTGATAAAGCATTATAGTCCGGTTGCCTCGTTTGCTACGCTACCACCTCCTTTACAGGACCGAGACGTCGGATTAAGTGTGAAAATGGGCTATTTTTTGAGAACACCCCCGCACCTTGTGCGTGGGGGCTGAAGCCGACGACTGCCATCTTTCAGGTTATACACACGTATACATGAACGGCCGCATGGGAGATATTCTATTACTTGAACGCACAAGTATAAAAGGCGCTTACATCATAAATATCGTTTTACATCATATAAGCGTTCATTCGAGCGCAACATTTTTGAACCTTTGTGACTCTATTACACGAGCACCACGCGATATTACGCCAAAATAGTGCTCGGCGGGTAACGGCTATCATCGAACCCGGGTCGCAACAGCGGTGGCATCCATCTCTGTCAATGTGTCTTCACACGGCGGCGCCATCCGTGCACCCTCTATGTAGGCCGACCGCTTCATCGCCTTGATATGCGGCACCGCCCCAAGAAATTGCTGCAATAAGCCAAAATAACTCTTGGCGGGGTCTATCTGGCGGATATGAATCATTATATCCGTCATAGCAAGCCCGGACAACCTATTTAGCTCAGCCTACTCAGCCAAGCGATCGGTCGTGATAAGCGCTCCGGACTATGGAATTGAGACCAAAATAGCTCTTCCGTCTGGTGATCCTTACGGCGAAAATGCTGCGGCATCCGCTGCACTCGCTGCTAAGTCCATATAAGGTCCTCCGGACACCACAATTGGCCCAGCTGAGCATACTTTGGATCCGTGAACCTTGGCGCAGCGTAAAAGGCTTACCAGCTACAATCTCCCGGCTGGCGCAGCTCTTCCTTCATAGCCCACATTGCGAGGCGGGCATTCTTGGCCGGCGGTGGCCTTCCGCAGGTCTTCTTGCCCGCTTAGGCGCTCCTTCCCAAGAGCCTCATTGCGGTCGGTAGCCTCTTTTAACTTCACGGCCATTTCTGCTATCTCTTCCCTGCTCCGGCAGTGTGCGGTCCTTTCGGCCGCTAACTCCTCGGCCGCCCTCGAGGCCGCCGCATTACTCCTTCTAGCCTGCTCCTTGGCTTGAGCAAGTTCGGCCCGAAGACTCTCCACGGCAGTGACACTATCTGCATTTCACGCACATATTGTAAGGAGTTGGCTTCGGCTCCCTTACCTAGTGACCGCGCAGTAACACTTACCTTGCGACTCATCAAGTCGCCTGTGGATCAGCGTGATGTCTGCATGCGCAACATCAAGTTGCCGCTTTAGTTCAGCAACTCCATCAGTCCGGCTGGCCCCGGACGACCCGCCACCTGCATTGGCACGACGGGAACTTAAACCTGCGATTTTGATCCTCGGCACGCTGTCGATATTGACAACCTACCGAGTCTCGGGGCTACTATCTATCTGAGCGCATTCTATATGCAAAACTGTTACAAGGTGTGTCATTTTACATACCTCAAACCCGCTTGATAAACTCTGGCGGCATCATACAACCCGCCTTGGTGAGCGAAATCCTTTCAATCACCATGCTCATCAATGCGTGCTGATCTTACGAGATAGAGCGCCTTCTCAAGCAGATCCTTTAGCCGTACACCGGTTGGCGCCCGTACTATCGGCTTTGCCAAACCGGGGCTCCCTCCGTGGCGACACTTCAGGCTCGTCCGCCCTATCCGCGGCGCCCAGACGAGGCGTCTCGCTCTCTATCATCTCCGGACGAAGGTCCCCGAAGACGAGCTCATCTGCGAAGGGCGGAGATCCGAACTACAAGGTAAAAACTTTAGTTATCCTTGGAAGCACAAATAGGGATGTCCCTTATTATAAAACTCCTTTCTTTCTACTTACGGCTCATTGGAGGGCTGGCTCATTAAGGGAGATTGTGTGGCCGGGGCCTCCCCGGACGCAGGACCCTCTGGCGAAGATTTCTTCCCCTGTTTAGGGGCTTTTTCCCCGGGTCCTCGGAGGCAGTCCTCTTCTCCCCTTGGTAGGAGGGATTCGCGATCCCCCCTCGTTCAAGAGCCTCCTTAGGCGAGGCAGTAGCTTTCCTGCTTTCCCCTTCGCCTTCCTCCGAAGGCGCAACCTCAAGCATCCGAACCAGCACGGGATCCGGCACGGTCTCGGGGAGGGGGCCGGACACTGTATTAATTTTGCTTCCGCTATCCACTCCTGTGTAGGAGGAGATCGGTCGTAAGGCGGATCATCGAAAGGCAAACAAATGGTATGTCCGGACTTGGAACTACTTACTTGAGTATCCGGGCGATTGCAGCTTAGTCCAGCATCCTCGGTCAATTTCCGACGCTCCTCTTGCGATCCGAAGAATAAGTTATACATCTCCATGGGTGTCATACCCATTAAGTGTTGAAGAATCCGTGGGCCCTCCGGATTGAACTCCCATAGCCGGAGAGGACGGCGTTTGCAGGGCAGGAGACGCCTAATTAGCATAACCTGCATCACCACCACCATATCGATCTCCCTCGTTAGGAGATCTCGAATCCGACCCTGCAGTAGGGGTACGTCCTTTGACGGCCCCCAATTGAGCCCTTGTTTGACCCACGACATCAATCGTCGTGGAGGTCCCGGGCGGAATAGGGGCGGCGGCTTTTGTCTGCGGCCCCTTGGAACGGTAATATAGAACCACTCTTGCTGCCACAGGCGAGCTCCTCTTGGAAGGAGCCAGTAGACCCACAGGGCATCGGCCCTCCTACTTATGGCCGCCCGCCACACTCCGCAGCGCCCCGATCATCTTGGCGCCACATTGAAGGTCTTGACCACAGGCGAAGTGAGGGGTGACGCGGAGGAAGGCTTCGCAGATGACAATAAATGCGGAGATATGGAGGATGGACTCCGGAGCCAAATCATGGAATTCCAACCCATATTAAAACATGAGCCCTCTCACAAAAGGATCCATCGGGAAGCCTAAACCCCGGCGGAGGTGGGATCTGAAGGCGACATACTCGCCGGGCTCGGGGTGGGGGCGGCCTGCCCTTGGCAGGCAACCTGTCTGAAATCTCGTAAGACATGTACTTGGCCTCCCGCAGCTTTAGCACGTCCTCCTCCGTAACGGAGGAGGGCATCCACCGGCCCTGGAGGTCGGAACCGGACATCGTTGAAGGTCAAAGCGCTCGAATCCGGTGCTCTAGGTGCTGGAACTTGGGCGTGGAGAAGATTCGATGGTGGATTAAAGAAAAAAAGCGAGCCTTGGTCCCGTTATAAGAGGAGAATACCAAGAGCCGTCTCCGTGACCGTTTGGGACTCGCGCCGATAGAGGCGTGGCGAGCGGGCGCGGTTGGATTACCTACGCCCGTATTGATGAGAATCCCGGATTAAGGGAAACACGATCTCTGCCCGACAAGGCGTGCCAAGAAACCGCTTCGCTAAATCGTTGAGGTGGTAAAGTAAAAAAATTGAGTAATGGCTTGGTAGTGGTGTGACGTCATGCCACGGAAAACATCAGCAGATTGAACTTGTGTATATATATTATTATTCTCTCTCTTGTGGAATGTGGAATTTATTTTGCGAGCGGACACTATCTGGTGTTCACAATCTTCTATCATTTGGAGGGAACCCGCCTTGCAATGCCAAGCAATATACATGCGGACTTATCGTCATTGAAGCCTGGTTCGAGGGGCTCTTGAGGAGTCTGGATTAGGGGTGTCCGGATAGCGGACTACCATCATCACCGAACTATCATCTGCGGACTATCATCATCGACCGGACTCGAGACTATGAAGATACAAGATTGAAGACTTCACCCGTGTCCGGATGGGACTTTCCTTGGCGTGGAAGGCAAGCTTGGCGATCTGGATATGTATATCTCCTACCATTGTAACCGACTCTATGTAACCCTAGCCCTCTCCGGTGTCTATATAAACCGGATGGCTTTAGTCCGTAGGACTACAATCACAACAACCCTTACAATCATACCATAGGCTAGCTTCTAGGGTTTAGCCTCCTTGATATCATGGTATATCCACTCTTGTAAACATCCACAATATCAATATCAATCAAGCGGGGCGTGGGTTTTACCTCCATCAAGAGGGCCCGAACACAGGTAAACATCGTGTCCCTTGTCTCCTGTTACCATCCGCCTAGACGCACAGTTCGGGACCCCCTACCCGAGATCCGCCGGTTTTGACACCGACAATTCTACTTCAGCGACCTACTAGCACTGGAGACTTTTGCTGCAGCCTCCTTGACCAAGTGAAACCCCGTTGGGTTATGTTTAACCCTCCAGACTAGAAACCCATTCGTAGACCCTTCGAGACTTCATGAGATAACCCATCTCGAATCCTTAACCATGTGCTTAACCCACAAACTTGAAAGAGAACCAGTTAAGCCTCCATAACCTCGCTCAACGTTGGGTTCACTATGGAACTAGTGGACGTAGGGAATGAGCACCTTATCATCCTAATATAGCACCGGAACTGATGATGCCATAGGGAATACCAATTTGAGGATATAGGAATAGAGGACAAATGACTTGATGAGTTTATATCAATGACTTTGAGGAATCATCCGAGACTATTTGGTGGATTATGAGGTTTTCCTGTTCGTAGATGAACTTGGTGGGATCATGATTATAGGGTAGCATAGCTTTCATTGCCCCTGAGTAAATTGGATTTAATAGGACGATTATGATCGCAAATTGAAATTCTTGGGAGTATAAGGATTTGACTTAGCAGGGGATCTTGATAGGAGATAGTTGATATTACGACTATGACTTAGGGAAAGTGTGGGAATTCTCGTTGGACACAAGATTTGGATTTAAATAGGTGACCCTAGTGGAGTATGGATGCAGAGTAATTTTACATGGTTTGGAGTAAATTGGATTTAGACTGATGATCTTGATCATGATACCATGTTTCTCGGTGGACAATAAACTATGAGATTGCATTAATTGTCGGGGTTGATTTAGGGATCTATATAAGCTTGAGGTTGGAGTTTACATGACCAATGGGAATTGGTGGACTGACTATAGCAAGGTAGCCCTTCCAAGTGTTTGGGGATTATAGGAACCTTAGGAGATCATGTGGAACACCATAACCATTAGATTTGTAGAATTAAATGGGTCATGTAGTAATTGATGGAGGGTAATGGGTTGTTCGAGTTGATTCATAGGAAGGAAACAAGATCTTGGAGTGGCTTACGACGTGTTTCCTTGGGATAGAAGTGCTTGGAAGAATAGGCTGAGCACTTGGATTGTCACGTTCAAGCTTAGCAGCTTATATGTTCTACCCATGGTTTTTTAGGACATACATAGGAGTTTGGGGATTGTAGACATATATGATTTTGTTAGACCTCCTCTCGGGAGCCATGAGGATATGAATCACATGAGTGATGATTGGAGTTGACCTATACGTAATGATGCTATCAGTGATATGATGTGATTTGTTTAAGGGACTAAATAGAACAATTGGCATCTCAGAAACTGTGCCCAAGGATAAGATGATAAATGTTCACTCGCACACTAGATCCTTGAAACCCTTAAGCCCTACCAAGCTACAACAAGGTCGGATCATAACTTTGGGTCTTGACTCTAGATCGAATACACCTTGGTCCACACTCAACCGTGACCACCACCAATGCCTTAGCCCACTTTACGTACCCCATAGACTTCATGGAGTGCTTGGACAAGTTAGTTGTCATCTTTCTTTGATGACATACTTGTCTACCCGAAGACGGAAGAAGAATCATTGAGCTGGTCAAGGAACATTTGAAGACCGCCATGCCAAGGAGGAAGAACTACCACAAACGTCAAGAAGTAAACTCTCGCGTCAAAGATCATGTGTATTTGCGAGCCACTTCTCTCAAAGAGAACCAAGCATTTTCATGTTAAGAAAACTCGCACCAAGATTTATCGACCTTCTCCAAGATCACTACAAGATGAAGAGCAAATGGCTACCAGCTAGAATTACCACCTGAGCCACCCACTGTGCACAACATTTTCCACGAGTCACAGCTTCGGAAGTGCTTCCAGCATCCTAACCAACCCGATCCCTACAAGGACGTCAACCACCAAGCCATCGACCTCCAGCCCAATATGACTTACGCGAAAGCCCCCAGTGGCAATATGGATCAAGCAGGATGTCATACACGAAGCCACGCCATCGAGTACTTCAAGGATCAATGGAGCACCACTCGGAAGCACAAGCGGTATGAGGACAAGAAGACTACCCCAGATCCAGTTTTCGTATTCCTTTCCACGCCTAGTTTGGGAATCTCGGGGACGAGATTCTTGTAAGGGTGGTAGGTTTGTCACACCCTGATTTTCGTGGCACAACACTTAAGATGATAAATCATGATAAATTGTGGTTTGATAAAAACTTTTGAATTATTTGACTTTTTATTTGGAGTTGGTTTTCTCTCTGTGTTTTTCAAGTGCTTTTTATGGTCAACACAACTCCACCTTCTATACTTCATCTCCTTGCCCCAAGCTTCTGCCCAATGATCATGCCATGTGTATAGGGCAATATACTATTTTCTTACAAAAATAATTTGGCCAAAAAGTATTTTCTAAAATTAGTTTCTCAAAAACCCTTGAATTGAGACTTGCACTGCAAGTACTTGATTTGTGGTATGAAAAATATTACAAAGAGTATATTTGAAACCTATTAGATATAGGATTCCCATAAAACACAAAAATATAATTTTAAAAGTTATTTTCCTATTTTATTTAAAAACTTTTTCTTAAGGCCAGAAATGGTCTTTAATAGGGAAAAATTATTTTATTGTTTTAGAAATATTTGACAAAAATCAGGGAAACTCAGTGGGCATATATTTCCCATATATAAGAGTTTGAACACATGGTCATGTTCAAAACATTGGTCAAATCCCTCAAAAATCCTTTCTGGATATTTCAAGCTTGTGAAATATTTACAAAGGAAATATTCACCAAAAATTCCAAGAAAATTCTAGCATGTCACATATGACATGATTGATGATCTTGCCAAGTCTCATGTCATGGAGAACAGTATTACCCCATGAAACCCTCTCAAAACCACTTCTGTCCTTTTTCAAGTTTGAACAACTTTGCACTGTCAAATATGTCGAAATCCTCTCACACTTTGTGCACATTCTCAAATGGTGTAATAATGAATCTAGACCAAGTGGCACAAGTTGGAGAACAAGTTAAATTGATCAAAGAGCCCCAAAACCCGTCCTGTCCAGAACCAAATTTGAACAACTTTGTACTACCAACTTTCTCTCCTTGAGCCCAACTTTTGTGAGCATGTTCACATGACCAAATGAGGCCACTACACCAAGTAGTGCATCAAGGAGAAGTTATTTGCTCAACTAGATCTACACAAGTCCATTTCTGCTCATTTCTAGGGTTTACAAAAGTTGCATTGGCAACTTTGCCTAAATAAGCTCCAAATTGGTGGGACGCCCTAATTATATGTGTCATTTCACCCTGTGGAGTTTCATGGCAATTGGAAATCATTTGCTTGCCAAAACCATTATCAAACACCTTCTGCCACTTTTCAATAATCACCATTTTGACCACTAAAACTATTCTCCTTGAGCTCCACTTTTTACCACAGCTCCTCCTAGTCGCCATCTGCCCCCCCCCGCGCCTGCCGATGCGCCTCGGCATCCGCAGCATGCTACGCGGTCGGCCCCCTCCTCTCTCCTCCTCCCGCGCCTCCGCTAGCAAGCAGAGCCGCCCCGAAGCAGCAATGGCGCGGCTCACACGCGCGCGCCTCTGGCCCCCTGCTCCCTCCCTCTCTTCTTTCCCTCGCTCTGGACCGAACCCATGAACACCCTAGACATGTCCACGCGCGCCCCTGTGACCCACAGCAACGGCAACAACCTCGCCAGCGTACGGGTCTACGGTGAGCCGTGGCTCGCCTACTTAAAGGCCTCCCCGAGCCTCCCTATCACAACCACTCGCTCCTACCTACTCCAAAAAGGCCCCCTGTGCCCTCCACTCTCCTCCAGGAGCACCCAAGCTCGAGATCGAGCTCGACCTCCGCCGGCTCGGGTCGTCGTCGATCTCAGGGTACGGGCTCCCTCTGCCCCTCCTCTCTCTCGATCTGGACTCTCCACACCTCCCTGATCATTTCCCCTCTGTCTCCGCTCTCTCTTGCAGTCGGAAACGGACGGATCCATCATCGCCCGATGCTCCTCCGCCGCGAACCTCGTCGCCGGCGAACCACTGCTCCCCTCCGGCCAACTCCGGCACCACCCGAACGGGGACAAGACGAGGAGTCCAGCGGTGCCGTAAGCTCACCCCGCCGTGCCCTGAAACATCGCCGGTGAGCTCGCCACCCCCTCTGGGCCGAGGTTGAAGACGACGGCCGTGGGGCCCGTCGGTCAGCCTCACACTCTGACGGGTGGGCCCCACCTGTCAGGTTTAAACACGCACACGCGCGCACCGGTTCGCTCCGTCGGCTGGAGCCGTATTTTCCAAATACGCCTTCGACGTGGCAGCCTTGCGCGGGCTAGATCCCTCTAGGCCTGCTGCACTGTGGCCTTTCTGGCCCAGTTGCACAGTGCTGCTTCTCCTTTTTCTTTTTCTGGAAACTTGCAAAAATTCCACAGTATTAAATATAAATCCAAATGGAATAATTCCAACTACTAAATCTTAGAAAAATCCCACCTATTTAATGGTGTAACTTTCATAAATATCCATCAAACTTTTCTGCACAGTTCAAATTTAAATTCAAATTTGAGCATTTATATTCCCCTCTGAAAATCCATTTCTCCTATCATACAACTCCAAATCCATAACTAATAATTTTCTCCTTCTTAGAGTTCCCCCTGGTATTTATCAAAAATAATTTGACATTTTTCTGAGCACTTTGGTTTTTCTGTTTTACTGTTGCCTTATTTTTCTCGTTATTTTCTTGCGACGATTAGATCTCGTATTAGACGAAGTTGCTGAAGAAGAATAAGGAGAAGGGTTTGAAGAACTTGAAGACTTTGAAGACCAAGGCAAGCAGCCCTTTGACCATGACACCCCTCTTGTTCATCGGTACCCTTTTACCCGATTGCATGACGATTAAATGTGATGATGGTAAACTTGTTGTGAACCACCAAATGATGCATACCCCCACTCATGACTTTACATAGTTCATGATTGCATTTTCAAGAAACTAGTTGATGCATAATGATGCATGTGTACCATGAACTCTTCATGGTTACGTTCTTTTGAAAACCCCATCGGGTGCCCCTAATGCCCTTGGGAGATGTTGAACTAAGGTCATCACTTGAGGAACAAGTGGTGTAGCAAAGAGAGCTTTTGGTGTGCGTGTAAAGTGATGGATTAGATTTATGGGTGATTACCGTCCCAACCAAACATGTGCAACCACTCTACCCCTTATGGGACGGGGCATTATTGATTACTTAGGCTGATACTAGCATGGTGCCCACATTACTAGTGACGGGGGTGACTTGAGGTCACTCTTGGGGCGGGTCGTGCTTGGATTGGCGGCCATGACTGTTTTCACGAGGCACCGGACACCTGTTGGTCCCTTCGTGTATGCGAAGTAATGTGAAGGGCAGAGTCCCACGATCTTTTGCTTATACGAGGCGGTGTATCACGAGTGGACCCTATGTTAGTGTCGTCTAGGGAAAGGTAATGACCGGTGCTTCCCCAAGTGCTTGAGGTATTGCGGGATCGTGGATGACACAAAGCTTCCCGGATCTTGTGGGTAAAGTCGCAACCTCTGCAGAGTGTCAAACTATTGAATAGCCGTGTCCACGGTCATGGACAGTTGGGAGGTGCTACTTAAACTATGTCCAGAAATTTTACAAATCATGATGCATGTGTGTGCGGAAAGGAACTAGTTGTGTCAAGGTGGAGACTTGACATGTTGAATGACGTGACATCGATTCAACTCTATTTATGTTGATATCCGTAACCCGTTCTCGAGGTTACCCATGTTTCATTGATGCATATCTCACAAGTTGATAGGACATCTTAACCAGCTTGATGCTAGGTTGCTTACTCGTTGTGCTATTGCATTGTTACATTGAACCAAATCATGGGTTGCTTGCGAGTACATTCAAAGTACTCATTGGCTTGCCACTGGTTATTTTATTGGCCAGGCATGAAAGAACAGGATATGATGAAGAATACTTCGGTGACGAACATGCGGGCTAGGACGCTTCCCAGTCAGAATGCCTGTAGGGTTAAGGCAGATGGCATGGGTCCAAGTTATCGACGAAGATTTCCGCTGCAATGTTATACTCAAGACTTGACCATAACTGTCCTACTTGTGTAATACAGTATGTATGGTTGTAAGCCTCTTGTTATTCAGCTTCTGTGTGTTCAGTGAGCATTGATCTCTGGGATCACTGTACACGTGCATTTGGTGATCACGACTCATGAGTCGGGGTCCCCACAGAGCTGGTATCAGAGCCATCCTGACTGTAGGAAGCCTTAGCTACCATGGACGTTAGTTAGCTTGAGACCATCTAAACTTCTCTTCTTTTCTAAAGCTTATCCCACCCAAGATATATTTCCCTTATTGACCTCCCCTATTCAACTTTTGTAGATGGCTGTCACCCCCTTGAGACTCCTTATGACAGGATTTCCATCACTCCTAAAAGACTGCCTCCAACAATGCCACTATCCCTTGCTGCCCATATACACCCTGCATGAACTAGAAAATGATGTGCTCGAGAAGGAGTTCTACGCCAAGGTTTTTGTTCCTGCCAAGACCTCACCCTAGGGGTGGTTCTTCATTGGACCACCCATGCCAACACAAGACCTGGCCATTCAGCAAGTGGCACATGAAGCGCTCCTCCGTCTTCGAGGCCTCCTTCCAGAAATGAAAGAAGAACACGCCACCCGCTACCTACCTGGAAAGAACGGATTTGGAGCCCCATCTCAAGTGATGATTTCCCCAGAAGATGAGGATCCAACCCTCAAGTACCAGATCCGCTTCATCAACGCGGAGACTACCTTCTCGTCACCTCACGAAGCATTCCTTAAGGCTCGCTAAGACCTCCCTTCACTTCGCACCTCCTTTGCCTCGAGAAGAAGAGGGTGGCGAGCAAGGACAGCAAATCACTGTCTTACAAGCCCACCTTGCCAATCAGGAGCAACAAATCAAGGAACTTCGGAAAACCCGCAACCAAACCCCACGCAGGAGGCATAGGAATGGATTTCCATATCCACCTCATAGAAGATCGTCGTCACGCCATCGACGACATAACTCAATACTGGATAGCAACCTTTTTGCTTCCATCACTTGTCACGGGTGTGGTGAACTTGGGCACATTAAAAGGATGTGTCCCAACAAGCAGCCGACTGTCGCATACCCTTTGGCACCACAAGGGGAACCCAGAAACTGAAGACCGAACGCCTTTCTCTCAAAGTGATGAAGCAAGCACGACTACTGAATCCGAGGACCCCTAGGGTAGGATGAGTCGTGTACCCCCTATGCGCAGTCGAGTCCATATGATGGTTCAAATGAAACCATGTTGAGTGTTGCTTGTTCTTATCTGTTTGTGTTTTTGAGATAAGTTGCACTTTTGCCTTAGGCAGCATGTATGCAACTATATCACCTATCTTATCTTAATGAAATTGTGTGTGGTCTTTTGGCACTTGTTTGTTTGCACCTGCACTATAGAGCTCCCTTTAGGCATCCCCACCTATACTACTTTTCCCTCTCATCCCTCTATCCTCAACTGAAGACCGGCGAGACAAGGTACACCAAGGATTCTACTTCAGCGACCTACTAACACTGGAGACTTTTGCTGCAGCCTCCTCGACCAAGTGAAAACCCGTAGGGTTATGTTTAACCCTCCAGACTAGAAACCCATTCATAGACCCTTCGAGACTTCATGAGATAACCCATCTCGAATCCTTAACCATGTGCTTAACCCACAAACTTGAAAGAGAACTAGTTAAGCCTCCATAAACTCGCTCAACGTTGGGTTCACTATGGAACTAGTGGACGTAGGGAATGAGCACCTTATCATCCTAATATAGCACCAGAACTGATGATGCCATAGGGAAGACCAATTTGAGGATATAGGAATAGAGGACAATAGACTTGATGAGTTTATATCAATGACTTTGAGGAATCATCCGAGACTATTTGGTGGATTATGAGGTTTTCATGTTGGTAGATGAACTTGGTGGGATCATGATTATAGGGTAGCATAGCTTTCATTACCCCTGAGTAAATTGGATTTAATAGGACGATTATGATCGCAAATTGAAATTCTTGGGAGTATAAGGATTTGACTTAGCCAGGGGATATTGATAGGAGATAGTTGATATTACGACTATGACTTAGGGGAAAGTGTGGGAATTCTCGTTGGACACAAGATTTGGATTT
Source organism: Aegilops longissima (assembly GCA_021605205.1). Lineage (NCBI taxonomy): Eukaryota > Viridiplantae > Streptophyta > Magnoliopsida > Poales > Poaceae > Aegilops > Aegilops longissima. The sequence continues at coordinate 478,262,662 of CM038681.1, read as the reverse complement.
CAATAGGTGACCCTAGTGGAGTATGGATGCAGAGTAATTTTACATGGTTTGGAGTAAATTGGATTTAGACTGATGATCTTGATCATGATACCACGTTTCTCGGTGGACAATAAACTAAGAGATTGGATTAATTGTCGGGGTTGATTTAGGGATCTATATAAGCTTGAGGTTGGAGTTTACATGACCAATGGGAATTGGTGGACTGACTATAGCAAGGTAGCCCTTCCAAGTGTTTGGGGATTACAGGAACCTTAGGAGATCATGTGGAACACCATACCATTAGATTTGTAGAATTAAATGGGTTATGTAATAATTGATGGAGGGTAATGGCCTGTTCGAGTTGATTCATAGGAAGGAAACAAGATCTTGGAATGGCTTACGACGTGTTTCCTTGGGATAGAAGTGCTTGGAAGAATAGGCTGAGCACTTGGATTGTCACGTTCAAGCTTAGCAGCTTATATGTTCTACCCATGGATTTTTAGGACATACATAGGAGTTTGGGGATTGTAGACATATATGATTTTGTTAGACCTCCTCTCGGGAGCCATGAGGATATGAATCAGATGAGTGATGATTGGAGTTGACCTATACGTAATGATGCTATCAGTGATATGATGTGATTTGTTTAAGGGACTAAATAGAACAATTGGCATCTCAGAAACTGTGCCCAAGGATAAGATGATAAACGTTCACTCGCACACTAGATCCTTGAAACCCTTAAGCCCTACCAAGCTACAACAAGGTCAGATCATAACTTTGGGTCTTGACTCTAGATCGAATACACCTTGGTCCACACTCACCCGTGACCACCACCAATGCCTTAGCCCACTTTACGTACCCCATAGACTTCATGGAGTGCTTGGACAAGTTAGTTGTCATCTTTCTTTGATGACATACTTGTCTACCCGAAGACGGAAGAAGAATCGTTGAGCTGGTCAAGGAACATTTGAAGACCGCCATGCCAAGGAGGAAGAATTACCACCAACGTCAAGAAGTAAACTCCCGCGTCAAAGATCATGTGTATTTGCGAGCCACTTCTCTCAAAGAGAACCATGTATTTTCATGTTAAGAAAACTCGCACCAAGATTTATCGACCTTCTCCAAGATCACTACAAGACGAAGAGCAAATGGCTACCAGCTAGAATTACCACCTGAGCCACCCACTGTGCACAACATTTTTCATGACTCACAGCTTAGGAAGTGCTTCCAGCATCCTAACCAACCCGATCCCTACAAGGACGTCAATCACCAAGCCATCGACCTCCAGCCCAATATGACTTACGCGAAAGCCCCCAGTGGCAATATGGATCAAGCAGGATGTCATACACGAAGCCACGCCATCGAGTACTTCAAGGATCAATGGAGCACCACTCGGAAGCACAAGCGGTATGAGGACAAGAAGACTACCCCACATCCAGTTTTCGTATTCCTTTCCACGCCTAGTTTGGGAATCTCGGGGACGAGATTCTTGTAAGGGGGGTAGGTTTGTCACACCCTGATTTTCGTGGCACAACACTTAAGATGATAAATCATGATAAAATGTGGTTTGATAAAAACTTTTGCATTATTTGACTTTTTATTTGGAGTTGGTTTTCTCTCTGTGTTTTTCAAGTGCTCTTTAAGGTCAACACAACTCCACCTTCTATACTTCATCTCCTTGCCCCAAGCTTCTGCCCAATGATCATGCCATGTGTATAGAGCAATATAGTATTTTCTTACAAAAATAATTTGGCCAAAAAGTATTTTCCAAATTAGTTTTTCAAAAACCCTTGAATTGAGACTTGCACTGCAAGTACTTGATTTGTGGTATGAAAAATATTTCAAAGAGTATATTTGAAACCTATTAGATATAGGATTCCCATAAACCACAAAAATATAATTTTCAATGTTATTTTCCTATTTTATTTAAAAACTTTTCTTAAGGCCAGAAATGGTCTTTAATAGGGAAAAATTATTTTATTGTTTTAGAAATATTTGCCAAAAATCAGGGAAACTCAGTGGGCATATATTTCCCATATATAAGAGTTTCAACACATGGTCATGTTCAAAACAATGGTCAAATCCCTCAAAAACCCTTTCTGGATATTTCAAGCTTTTGAAATATTTACAAAGGAAATATTCCCCAAAAATTCCAAGAAAATTCTAGCATGTCACATATGACATGATTGATGATCTGGCCAAGTCTCATGTCATGGACAACAGTATAACCCCATGAAACCCTCTCAAAACCACTTCTGACCTTTTTTAAGTTTGAACAACTTTGCACTGTCAAATATGTCCAAATGCTCTCACACTTGGTGAAAATTCTCAAATGGTGTAATAATGAATCTAGTCCAAGTGGCACAAGTTGGAGAACAAGTTAAATTGATCAAAGAGCCCCAAAACCCTTCCTGTCCAGAACCAAATTTGAACAACTTTGTACTACCAACTTTCTCTCCTTGACCCCAACTTTTGTGAGCATGTTCACATGACCAAATGAAGGCCACTACACCAACTAGTGCATCAAGGAGAAGTTATTTGCTCAACTAGATCTACACAAGTCCATTTCTGCTCATTTCTAGGGTTTCCAAAGTTGCATTGGCAACTTTGCCCAAATAAGCTCCAAATTGGTGGGACACCCTAATTATATGTGTCATTTCACCCTGTGGAGTTTCATGGCAATTGGAAATCATTTTCTTGCCAAAACCATTATCAAACACCTTCTGCCACTTTTCAATAATCACCATTTTGACCACTAAAACTATTCTCCTTGAGCTCCACTTTTTACCACAGCTCCTCCTAGTCCCCCTCTACCTCCAGTAACAATGGCTGCATCTCATCTCAATGATTGAGGGGTGAAACCACCTCATTTACCCCTCTGGACAGCCCCAGTACCCCTCTTCCTCACCTCCCTCCTCACTCCAGTGGCCATCCGTGGCATCCAATGCCCCTACCCACTTGTTTACTTTCCCTTAGCACTACCAGGTATGAGTGGGCACGCCCCCTGCCCCCTTAAACAATGCCATGGCAGCCATAGACGCGCTCTAGAGCGTGCTACAGTGCGCTCCCGCACTGTAGCCGCCCCCCTCCAACCGCCTCCGGCCACCTCGGGCCTCCCCCGCGTGCCTGCCGATGCGCCTCGGCGTCCGCAGCACGCTACGCGGTCTTCCCCCTCCTCTCTCCTCCTCCCCGCGCCTCCACGCTAGCAAACAGAGGCCGCCCGAGCGCGGCAATGGCGCGGCTCACACGCGCGCGCCTCTGGCCCCCTGCTCCCTCCCTCTCTTCTTTCCCTCGCTCTGGACCGAACCCATGAACACCCCAGACATGTCCACGCGCGCCCCTGTGACCCACAGCAACGGCAACAACCTCGCCAGCGCACGGGTCTACGGTGAGCCGTGGCTCGCCTACTTAAAGGCCTCCACGAGCCTCCCTATCACCACCACTCGCTCCTAACTACTCCAAAAAGGCCCCATGTGCCCTCCACTCTCCTCCAGGAGCACCCAAGCTCGAGATCGAGCTCTAGCTCCGCCGCCTCAGGTCGTCGTCGATCTCAGGGTACGGGCTCCCTCTGCCCCTCCTCTCTCTCGATCTGGACTCTCTACACTTCCCTGATAATTTCCCCTCTGTCTCCCCTCTCTCTTGCAGTCGGAAACGGCCGGAGCCATCGTCGCCCGACGCTCCTCTGCCGCGAACCTTGTCGCCGGCGAACCACTTCTCCCCTCTGGCCAACTCCGGCACCACCCGAACGGTGACAAGACGAGGAGTCCAGCGGTGCCATCAGCTCACCCCGCCGTGCCCGGAAACGTCGCCGGTGAGCTCGCCACCCTCTCTGGGCCGAGGTTGAAGACGACGGCCGTGGGGCCTGTCGGTCAGCCTCACACTCTGACGGGTGGGCCCCACCCGTCAGGTTTAAACACGCACGTGCGCGCACCGGTTCGCTGCGTCGGCTGGAGACGTATTTTCCAAATACGCGTTTGACGTGGCAGCCTTGCGCGGGCTGGATCCCTCTGGGCCTGCTACTGCTGTGGCCCTTACGGCCCGATTGCACAAGTCGCTTCTCCTTTTTCTTTTTCTGGAAACTTGCAAAAATTCCACAGGATTAAATATAAATCCAAATGGAATAATTCCAACTCCTAAAATCTTAGAAAAATCCCACCTATTTAATGGTGTAACTTTCATAAATATCCATCAAACTTTTCTGCACAGTTCAAATTTAAATTCAAATTTGAGCATTTATATTTCCCTCTGAAAGTCCATTTCTCCTATCATACAACTCCAAATCCATAACTAATAATTTTCTCCTTCTTAGAGTTCCCCTTGGTATTTATCAAAAATAAGTTGACATTTTTCTGAGCACTTTGGTTTTTCTGTTTTACCGTTGCCTTATTTTTCTCGTTATTTTCTTGCGACGATTAGATCCCGTATTAGACGAAGTTGCTGAAGAAGAAGAAGAAGGAGAAGGTTTTGAAGAACTTGAAGACTTTGAAGACCAAGGCAAGCAACCCTTTGACCATGACACCCCTCTTGTTCATCGGTACCCTTTTACCCGATTGCATGACGATGAAATGTGACGATGGTAAACTTGTTGTGAACCACCACATGATGCATACCCCCACTCATGACTTTACATTGTTCATGATTGCATTTTCAAGAAACTAGTTGATGCATAATGATGCATGTGTACCATGAACTCTTCATGGTTACGTTCTTTTGAAAACCCCATCGGGTGCCCCTAATGCCCTTGGGAGATGTTGAACTAAGGTCATCACTTGAGGAACAAGTGGTGTAGCAAAGAGAGCTTTTGGTGTGCGTGTAAAGTGATGGATTAGATTTATGGGTGATTACCGTCCCAACCAAACATGTGCAACCACTCTACCCCTTATGGGACGGGGCATTATTGATTACTTAGGCTGATACTAGCATGGTGCCCACATTACTAGTGACGGGGGTGACTTGAGGTCACTCTTGGGACGGGGTCGTGCTTGGATTGGCGGCCATGACTGTTTTCACAGGGCACCGGACACACTGTTGGTCCCTTCGTGTATGCGAAGTAATGTGAAGGGCAGAGTCCCACGATCTTTTGCTTATACACGAGGGCAGTGTATCAACGAGTGGACCCTATGTTAGTGTCGTCTAGGGAAAGGTAATGACCGGGTGCTTCCCCCAAGTTCTTGAGGTATTGCGGGATCGTGGATGACACGAAAGCTTCCCGGATCTTGTGGGTAAAGTGCGCAACCTCTGTAGAGTGTCAAACTATTCAAATAGCCGTGTCCACGGTCATGGACAGTTGGGAGGTGCTACTTAAACTATGTCCAGAAATTTTACAAATCATGATGCATGTGTGTGCGGAAAGGAACTAGTTGTGTCAAGGTGGAGACTTGACATGTTGAATGACATGACATCGATTCAACTCTATTTATGTTGATATCCGTAACCTGTTCTCGAGGTTACCCATGTTTCATTGATGCATATCTCACAAGTTGATAGGACATCTTAACCAGCTTGATGCTAGGTTGCTTACTCGTTGTGCTATTGCATTGTTACATTGAACCAAATCATGGGTTGCTTGCGATTACATTCAAAGTACTCATTGGCTTGCCACTGGTTATTTTATTGGCCAGGCATGAAAGAACAGGATATGATGAAGAATACTTCGGTGACGAACATGCGAGCTAGGACGCTTCCCAGTCAGAATGCCTGTAGGGTTAAGGCAGAAGACATGGGTCCAAGTTATCGATGAAGATTTCCGTTGCAATGTTATACTCAAGACTTGACCATAATGGTCCTACTTGTGTAATACGGTATGTATGGTTGTAAGCCTCTTGTTATTCAGCTTCTGTGTGTTCAGTGAGCAGTGATCTCTGGGATCGCTGTACACGTGCATTTGGTGATCACGACTCATGAGTAGGGGTCCCCACACAGACCCAGCGACGTCTGCCTTCCCTGCACCTATCTAAATGAACTTGCTCCTTCGTGATTAACGTGCTTGACCTAGTTACCTGCTCAACTGACACCAACTGATGGAGTTGCTCCCCAACGGCACGACGCATGGGTCCGTCCCTGCAACGCCGACAAACCTAAATGGCTGAGCTCTGGCCGCGGCAGCCCGGCACAACGCCACCTCGTCAGGCCTTCAGTGCCTCGTCACCTCTCCAAAGCAACCAACGGCTGACCGTCATTTGTCATAGCAGACTCTTGTTCTTCTTGTGGTGAGCCTGTAGGATCTCTTCAAGGTGCGGCGCCAGGCGAGGCCCTCACGGCGTCTTCTTCACTCTCGCCCACGCGAACCGCTTGCACGTTAATGGGGGGGTACCTGAGCATCGCGACTCACGGGCTCCTAGTGGCTCTCCAGCCCTCACCCTCTGGCCTTGACCACGGCATCACGACCTGGCATACCAGCGACGGCTGAGACCCGCTCGAGGGCCGGGACCCGAGGACATAGAGCAGAAAGGGGAGCAAAGGCGAGAGAGAAGAGGCACGCGGGGACCTCGCCAGGCAACCCCTCGCCTGCTGATGCGTAGACCTAATGTCGCACCAGGAAGCGGTTCCTGACTCCCGAGATAACTCACCCTCTAGAAGCACTGGCTATCGCAGCACCGACCTCACACCTAATGCAATCCCGTGTTAGCAACGTCGCGCTCCTTTCTCACCGAACGATGGCTGCTTGAGCACCAAAGGGGACCTCCTGAGCATCGTGACTCAGGGGCTCTTACTGGACCCCGGGCCGCTCACCTCCTGGCCTTGACCACGGCATCGCGACCTGGCATATCAGCGACGGCTAAAGCCTGCCTTGGGACCGGGACCTGTCGGCGCAGAGCACCAAGCCCTCGTGAGGTTCGAAAGGAAGAACTAAGCTAAGACGGAATGAGCATCTCGCACTACTTCACGGCAAGGATTATATTAACAAACAGAACCACGGGCACCTTACAAGCCCCGCAGCGCACCGATTCCTTGCAGGGAACAGAGGGAGCAGATCCTAAAGAACGCTAACTACATGCGCCTCCGCGAGAGACGCCATCATCAACAGTGGGCCGTCGGGCACCGGCGCCAACCTCATCCAGATCAGAGGCGGCGGCGGCCTGACGAGCCTACCCTGCTCTGAGAGCGACGCAGGCTCGGGGGCTCGTAGCTGTCGTCGCTCGTCTCCGGAGTCGTGAAGAGCTCGGCGGAGTCGCTGGACCCTCCGCCGCCTCCGCCGCCCGAGGAGCGGCTGAGGGAGCGATCGGCGAGCCTGGCCCTCGCCGCGGCGGGGCCCCGACCACCTCTCTTAGGCAGCACTCCAGCCGGCGTCCTTCCGCGTCGAAGACCTTGAAGGGCATCATGGAAGTGCCATCGTACTCCAGGTGGATCGGGAGGGCGCCCCTCGTCCTGCAGACTCGGGCGATCTCGCCCCAGCCTCGAATCATGAAAACCTTGCCCGGAGCGACGACCGCACCTCTGCTTCAGTCGCGAGGGTGCTGCAGCCGGCGTGCTGCAACCAGAGCTCCAAATATCCCCCCTGCGGCATCACGAAGGCGAAGGAGGGAGGAAGGCGGATCCAAGACTAAGGAGGCATGGCGGCGTGGAGCACAAACTCTCGGGAGGAGCCCTCGGCATGGACTCCAGGAGGGACAACGCGCACCGCCATGACCCACCGACGCCGACGGCGGCGTCGTCCATGGCGCTCGGCATCAACTCCTTCAGGGCCCCCAATGTGGGCGTAAAAGGGCAGCGGGAACCCTGGCGGCGGCCGCTCGCACCAAGGCCTCGACACCTCCTGTCGGGCGCTCTCATCTCGACGGCACAAGGCTAGCCGTTTCTTCGGCGGAAGCGGGTCGGGACCCTCTCGGGGAGCCTTTCCCTTCTCTTCCGCGGAGAACCGGCAGATCGGAGCCATTGCCGCAAAGTGGAGCAATGACGGAGAAGAAGGAGAAGCAAGAAGAGATGGACTGGAAGGGCACGCGCCGTTCCGTACTTATAGCCGGGGAAGGCCAACCGGCGACCTCCACGATCACAGGTAATCATGACCCGCTTTGCATGCAAGGACTTGTAAATTCGTGCAGTTGCCAAGGCGTCGTGGGGAAGCAGGGGCGCCCACGTCCAATCAACCTCCATGCAGCACCCAAGGCCGCAGGCTGTTAGGGCCCGTGGCACTTCGCACTTGCCCCTTCGCTTCTCTGCTCAGCCAAGTCCAGGCGCGCCTTGCGCCCGGGGGCTACTGTCGGCGTTCTGGGAACGGGGGTACCCAGACTTGCCTGCCTGCGGCCTGCAGCGTGGCTCAAGGGGTGGCCCAGCACGGCCATCTTCATCAGCACAAGCTCAAGACCCTCGCGAGGGGCCAAGCCTCGCGGGGCGGATGACATCAAGCTTCCTCAGGAACGGCCTCGTCAGGCTGGCTCGCGAGGAGGTGGAGAGATCAAGGCGGGGTACCTCACGTGGTGCCCATGACGCAAGCCATGACGACCAAGGGCGCCAGGCGGGCGCTAGCCCGCGCAGTGTCCTCATTTCCTCTTTGGTGTAAAGGGGGCAAGCGCAGGCGAGAGCATCAAGCAAAGGCACCCGTTTCGGTGCAACAAGACCAAGACCGTCGCAACGGAAGGAAGTAAGTCATTGTGGAGCCCAAGCCGGCGTCACCACCAGAGCCTTTGACAGGAGAGGACCAACTTTAGTCAGGATAAGTGTATCAGATTGTCAGGACCCCGATTCCAAGTCACATCGACCTAGCCGGTAACACCTCATATCACTTTGCGTCCTCACGCATGGTATTCCCACGGGTGTCGCCTTACCATGGCCCGGGACCATTTGAGCCTTTTGGCTCACGTATATGATAGTGTCGCTAGCATCCATATGATGAGAGAACCGGGCCGACATGGCTAGTCGTGAACCGAGCGGCACTAACCCATGGGGACAGGCATACATGAATCACATCGAGCATGTGGATTAGCAGCGTGTGAATCCGGGCTGTAGCACTGGGTTAACAGGACTCCGGGAACCCGGGCTATAGCAGGCTAGGCAGGACTCCGGATGTCACCGCATGACATTTCCCTGAAGGGACAGACACAAGAACAAAGTGAAACACATGCCGGCCAGTCAAGTGTCCTGAGCAGTAGTGCTGGGCTAGCAGGACTCCGGTGAACCGGGCTGTAGCGGACTACTATGGCTCAAGGAAGCACTAGACTACATTTCCCCATAAGAGAGGCTGCCAAGGATAAACAACTAGATTGTCGGATCCCACACATACCAAGCATTTCAAACATACACCCAATATGCTCAATATGTGGAAATACAAGATGGCATCACGACATAACTCTACGACTCAAAGTATTTATTCATTAGGCTCCGAGGAGCGAGATATTACAAACATGGGTCTCATGACCCAACATTCAGAGCATACAAATCAAAGCACATGCGGAAGCTTAACATGTCTGAGTACAGACAACTACAAATGAAAAAGGCTGAGAAGCCTGACTATCTACCAGATCCTGCCGAGGGCACAAGATCGTAGTTGAGGTAACAAGCTAAACGTCAAAGTCCACAGCGGAACTACTAAGCGAGACCGCGTCTCTCGCATAACATAAAATAAGCAAGCGTGAGTACAAATGTACTCAGCAAGACTTATCGAACTAACTACATATGCATCATTATCAACAAAGGGGGGGGGGTGGTGGAGTTTGACTGCAGCAAGCCAGCTTTGACTCCGTGGCTATCCTGAACTATGACTGCAAGTAACTCTTTTGAGGTGGCGCACACGAGTCCACATATTCACCATATCAATACACCACTATGGACCCGCTCCCGTCTCCCTACGAGAACGCCATCCATAGCACTCACGCTTATCTTGCGAGTTTTAGAGTATCCACTTTCACTTGTCTATGAACTGTACAGGCAACCCAGAAGTCCTTTACCGCGGACACGGCTATTCGAATAGATCATTTATAACCCTGCAGGGGTGTACTTCTTCACAGACGCTCTCGCCACTTACCACCATGTACACGTCGTGTATCTCGGCAACCTTCAAACGGAAGCCTGCCGAGGGAGTCGGCCACAACCTGACTAACCACACAAGTCTCTAGTCCAGGTTTATCGCCTATTCGGGTTCCATCCGCAAGGAGATCCGGCCGGCGTGTCGCTCACGGCCCCAAACGATGTGTGCAGGGTTCCGGGGACACCAGACAGGCGCTCGGTACACCAGGCCATGATGTAGCTACCGCATCATAGCCCACCCCTAGGGTCAGCGCTACGCACGGCCTCCAACACATATCCTACAAACACCAGAAACTAGTTACAACTCCTGGACAGAGATCGAGGCGATTAATAAGCCGAGAGGGGTCGAGTTACAGGAACCCAATGTGTGGTAGTAACTGTTCATGGATCACAAATACAGAACTCGGTTCCTGAGGACGGCTACAATGAGACAACCCACCATGTACTCCTACATGGCCTCTCACCGCTACATTTACCAAATCGTGTTCACACACTTAGCTCCCAACAGTAGGACATGTTCACCACGTTCCAATTCATTCCCAATGAATCAGACCTGACTCAACTCTAAGCAGTAGCAGGCATGACAACAAGCATGAATGAGTAAGCACATCAAGGCTCAAACAACTCCTACTCATGCTAGTGGGTTTCATCTATTTACTGTGGCAATGAGAGGTCATGCAGAGGATAAAGGGGTTCAGCTACCGCAGCAAGTAACACATGAGTCGTTGTTGTCCTAATGCAGTAAAATAGAGCAGGAGCGAGAGAGTGGGATTGTATCAGAATGAACAAGGGGGTTCTGCTTGCCTGGCACTTCTGAAGATAGTATAACTCTTCATCGGTGTCATCGATCTCATCGTTAGAATACGTCTATCGAGAGGGAACGAATACCGGCAACACAGAAGGAAACATAATCAATGCAGTGCACAATATGATGCATGATCATGACATGTCAATATGCTGTGTTTTGAGCTAATGCAACTAGCAACATGTTAAATGGAGTTGGTATGAACCCTAGTTTCAAATTCAAACTTCATATGTGAGAGTTTAGATGCCATTTATATGATTTGGCCTAAACAGCATCTATAATTTGTTCTAACATGCATGAAAATGATACAGATGGATAGGTTGCATTTTTCTGATAATTTTTCATATATAAATTATCTCAATCTGAGCTACGGTTGAATTTCTATGATTTTTTAGAAGTTTTACTAATTTTCTGGAATTTTCCTAATTTACTTAAAATCCAGAAAATAAATAATTGCGTCAGCATGACATCATCATGACGTCAGCAGGTCAACCGGGCTGACCAAGGTCAAACCTGACGTGTGGGGTCCACACGTCAGTGGCACGGGGTTAAACAGGGAGTTATTTGTTTAATTAATAGGATTAGGGGGCACGGGGCCTTGGTGAGTCGAGGATTAGTTAGGCGGTGATTAGCACTAAGCTAATCACACGGCGACGGGCCCACCCGTCAGGCGGCGAGTCATCGGCGGCGACTTGAGACGCGGCGTCTGCATTCTGAGCCACGAGGCGGCTAAGGGCACCGAGGCGTAGCCGGGCTCGTCCGCATCGAGGGAGCGAGCGGGAGGAGCTAGGAGGCGGAGCTCGCGCGAGCGGAGCATGGGCGGGCGGCGGAGCTCGGCTCAAGCAGGCGGCTCACGGCTGAGGGGAGGCAGGAGAGGAGGGGAACCAATTGAGGCGGGGAGGCTCACGAGGGACGGAAGAAGAAGCGAGCTCAAGGGAGGCGGCAGCGGCGGCAGGCGGAGATCCACGGCGGACGGAGGTGATGAAGGCGACGGCGCGGCTCCACGGGGCGTTTGGCGATGCACAACTTGGCGGAGAGGCTACAGAGAGAGGAGGCGGAGCTCCTGCGCGTGTCGGAGAGGCGAGGGGGAGGCGGTGGCTACGGTGGTGCTCGTCGGCGGCGGCGGTGGCGTTCGGCCGTGAGAGAGAAAGCGAGGGAGAGGAGAGGAGAGGACCGGGGGGAGAGTGAGATGGGTACGGGGCGGTGCGTTGCGTCGCGCGGGGCATCCAGAACGACGATAGGGAGGACAGGCAGGCATGGAGGGAGGAGGTGGCGCGGCGCAGCGGTGCGCGTCGGGCACGCGCCCATCCTCCTGGCGGGAGCAAGACGACAGGGGAGGGGGGACAGGGGGCTGGGCTGCTGCTGGGCTGGCCACTTGGGCCGGCTAGGCCGCACAGGAACGGGCTGCATAGGGAGGTAAGCGCCAGGTAGGTTTTTCCCATTTTGTTTCTTTCTATTTTTATTTTCTGTTATTTTTTTTGATTTAGTTTGAGAACTAAATCATTTTAAAACTTTCTGTAAATTTTTTTGTGAGCTCAGAGAGATAGTCCAAGGCCACATGCAAATTTACAAAAATATTTGAACATCATTTCTTATATAGCATAAATAATTCCAACCCAAATATGTTATTGATTTAAATCAAAGGCCCAAAATAAAATATTTCTGTGACTCCAAAAATATTGGTTTGAATTTTACCTCATGCCAATATTTTCACAGAATAACAGGAACATTTTCTTGGACTCATTTGATGAGATTTAAATGTTGGTTATTTTTAGGGGTTTTCTGAGGCTTTGAAAATTCCTCAATTCAAATTTCATTTGAATTTGAACATGATGCTCACAAGGAAACTAGCCTAGGTTAGACCAGGATTAGGGATGTGACAACTCACCCCCACTAAACAAGAATCTCGTCCCGAGATTCAAGACGTGAGGTGAGAAGACAAAGGGGACACTAAGTATCACAAACTTCATGATCCAACTGTCTTCTTGAGGGTGTTGATTTGTTGACTCAAATCGATCTTGACGTCTTTGCCTGCGAGGTCTTCATCCAACACGATGACGACAGAAGGAGACTCTACAGAAAATTATCTCCTCGAAGATCGAGTATTCAAGATCAACTCATGGAGTGAGAGGTAAGAACATCTCCCAAGCTGAGATACGAAGCTTTCATCCAAAGGGATGGAGTGGAACAGATGACGAAGATTCACTAGGTAGGCAACAATTCCACACTTAAGAAGGTGGTGAACGGTTGTCAACGCCACGAGGAGTTGAGTTGCCATGATACCTAACGAGACATCTTAAGGAATATGACTCGCAGAAAAATTCCCTTAAGTGGCAATTTTTTTTTACTTTTGATTCAGAGATCATTGAAACTCCTATACCAACCTAAGGCAAATTCACAAACGATCGTTTGACGGAGTACGAAGGAATGGCATACCCGGACTAGAATGGACGATGTGGACTACCTTGTTGAAGACAACGCAATGGGTGATTTTTGCTTATCATCGGAAATGGATGGAACCCATGGTAGGATCACTGTTGAGGATGATTCTGAACAAGAATTACTAGGAAGGCAGACCATAAGAAATTGGCACAATGGGGTGCAAACTGGGAACAGAATGCAAATGTTGGGAATGTTCCAACCATCATATCTGCCTGAGATTCAGATCTGGTTAGAAACAGGATACTTCAGACTCACATGTCTGAAAAAGAAGAGTTGTAACACAAATTTACGAGATAACGCTGCGAGACTCTCGGGAGATGAACTAAGATAGCAAGCTCCAAAACATGAGCTGGTTCTGCTACACACATGTGAACACACTGTCCTAGACAAGCATGACCACATGGTAGTCTTACAATAAAACACTACCGAGTTCTGATTAGGAACCATCATTGCGGATATCGAAGTCCTTACATAAGTCCGGATTAGCTCTTAGGAAGGAACTTCTTCTCCTGGAACAAATCAATCAGTGGCTTGTTGTGCTAGGAAATTCATATGGAATGAAGATGATCAGTCTATCAGACCATAGAATACTTTGCACATGCATGACTGACTTGGAATGGTACCAGAGGAAACAAAAACAACCTTTCTCGAACTCACGGCAGCAACTTGCACCAAGTGCACAAGAATTCGAGGAAGTCACTTCTTCCATCCAAGCATAGGCTTCATGAACGGAACACGAAGGCATTGCTTACAAAGTTTTCAACACTAGGTTGATGTTCAACATGAATCATGGGGGAGACAAAAATGCTGCTGATGGGCTCAACAGCAACTCATCGGAATTTCCATATCACTGGACATCCACCATCATGTGAACAAGGTGATAGCATTGGTCAGACCCAAAGAGTATAACGGTGTATGCTCGAGGAATCAACCATGAGTAAGACAACATTACGAATATCGTTGGTTCTGATTTGACTTGACAATAGCTCATACTCAAATCAAGGGTTGGATAAGACAATAGCACCGACAACTGATCACGAGGATCAATCAACGAAGATATCATCTTTCTTCAACACACACACACACACACACACACACACACACACACACACAAGGATATCCCTTAGTGATGAACTAAGTCGGACAAGCTTTTATCTTCCAACTCTCCAAGTTGTTGTTTAGCTCAACCAACTGGCTTAGGGGTATCCAACACAGATTCTGGGAGAAAGGGTGGTTCACAAGAAACCAACTTGATCACGAGCTCAACATAACAGTCAGGGGACAACCTGGTAATACTTCCGAGAAGATATTCGGAAAATCACGAACCACCGGTATGTTACTAAGCTCGAGAACAACCTTGCTTTTCAGGGCAAGATGATATGATCAAAAGAGTGAGGGATTGACACAATACTAACTCATTGATCGAAGAGTGCACCAGTAAAAATGGACTCGGTAGCACAATCAATCTCAGGATGGTGATTCGTTAACCAACACACTAAGAATGAGATTTTTATTCATTAACCACTAAGCAACATGGTTGCTAGGGTATTGATTTCACACATCATGATTCACTTGTCGGCATTCCGGTTGCGACAACACGGGACCGAGGAATGAATAATGATGGCGAGAAGTATCACTGCATCAAGAATTCATAAGAGGTTGTGCAATTCCCATGACATAAGATGGCAATACTCTAGGGTAGAACAGATTAGAAGCTAGATTGACATTTGATCTGCGGAATACAACTGCTTTGACCCAATCCTAGAAATGGACAAGGTACTGGAGTTTGTTTCTCCTAGTCATTCCAGAATAGAATGGCTCGACGGACTACGAGAATAATAGGCATCGATGAACACGGTTGCACAACTACTCCTGTCTATCAATTGATAGACGAGGATCAGAAGACAACTAAAGAGGGACAACTCAAAGGAACATACAGTTTTCTGAGTTGTGGATGCATAGGTTTGTATGTCGAACAAAGTTCAACAAGTTTCTTCCAGGTAATCCATGCAGAGAGGTAGAACTGGCAGATTCACAATTATGAATGGAGAACTCCTCTAGAGTACTCTGATTGTGATCCTTCGGTTCAGCGAGGAACTTCTTCCATAAGCGGATCATAGTATTTGGAAGAAGGAAATACCACGGACCTTGAGGACTATCGCATAGTTACTAATATCCTAAAGGAACTAGCAAACACTATCAACAGGAGGTAAGTAGGGTGAATCTCGGGTTCAAGAACCCAGGAATAGAATACCTACTACTAAATGGCATCACAGGATGCTTTCGAGAATAATGGCCAGAATCATCACACTGGGAACACAAAGCATGGCTTTACTAGGTGACTCCCTAGAACCACTAGGGTCATAATAATAGCTCCAACAGATATGTCGAGGTAGTGGAGTACCTCAACTCAACAATTAGTGTGATTAATCTGGCCCAAAAGAACAACAAAACCAGAGGAAAAAGGATGTTGCAAATGCATTAGATGGTTTAGAAACCTGGGATGACTCGGACAACATAACGACTGTAAATGCTCAGAAATATTTGGGACATTCTGCAAAAATGGTGGCATAACCACTCGATCATCACAATATCAAGATTCCGGGACCAGCTATGAACACACGGAAGTAGTAAAAACTGAACTGGAATTTGAAACTATCAATTCTATAAGTCTATGGATTAGTAACACATCATCCTGGTAGATAGAAGAGAAGGCCTAGTTCTTAATCCCCGTAGAAGAGAAGAGGATGACTCAGATCAGAAGGCCATGAGGTATAAGGAGTAAAAAGAGACTTACGTTCCCTTCCACAATCAATTCTCTTACATAACTAAAGCATATCTAGACACAACTTCGACCAGTTTGGCTTGGTAATCCTACAGGCAGTCAGGCTCTGATGCCAAAGCTGTGAGGACCCTGATTCCAAGTCACATCGACCTAGCCGGTAACACCTCATATCACTTTGCGACCTCACACATGGTATTCCCACGGGTGTTGCCTTACCATGGCCCGGGACCATTTGCGCCTTTTGGCTCACGTATATGATAGTGTCGCTAGCATCCATATGACAGAGAACCCGGGCCGACATGGCTAGTCGTGAACCCGAAGCGGCACTAACCCATGGGGACAGGCATACATGAATCACATCGAGCATGTCGGTCAACAGCGTGTGAATCCGGGCTGTAGCACTGGCTAACAGGACTCGGGAACCGGGCTGTAGCAGGCTAAGCAGGACTCGGATGTCACCGTGTGACATTTCCCGAAGGACAGACACATGAGCGAAGTGAAACACATGCCGACAGATCAAGTGTCCCGAGCGGTAGTCTTTGGGCTAGCAGGACTCGGTGAACCGGGCTGTAGCGGACTACTATGGCTCAAGGAAGCACTAGACTACATTTCCCCATAAGAGAGGCTACCAAGGATAAACAACTAGATTGTCGGATCCCACATACCAAGCATTTCAAACATACACACAATATGCTCAATATGTGTAAATACAACATGGCATCACAACATAACTCTCGACTCAAAGTATTTATTCATTAGGCCCGAGGAGCGAGATATTACAAACATGGGTCTCATGACCCAACATTCAGAGCATACAAATCAAAGCACATGCGGAAGCTTAACATGTCTGAGTACAGACAACTACAAATGAAAAAGGCTGAGGAGCCTGACTATCTACCAGATCCTGCCGAGCGCACAAGATCGTAGCTGAGGTAACAAGCTAAACGTCTAAGTCCACGCGGAACTACTAGCAAGACTGACATCTCTCTGCAAAACATAAAATAAGCAAACGTGAGTACAAATTTACTCAGCAAGACTTACATCAGAACTAACTACATATGCATCATTATCAACAAAGGGGTGGTGGAGTTTGGCTGCAGCAAGCCAGCTTTGACTCGGTGGCTATCTGAACTACATTGCAAGTAACTCTTTTGAGGTGGCGCACACGAGTACACATATTCACCATATCAATACACCACTAAGGACCCGCTCCCGTCTCCCTACGAAAACGCCATCCATAGCACTCACGCTTATCTTGCGAGTTTTAGGGTATCCGCTTTCATTTGTCTATGAACTGTATAGGCAACCCAGAATTCCTTTACCGCGGACATGGCTAATCGAATAGATCATTTATAACCTTGCAGGGGTGTACTTCTTCACACACGCTCTCACCACTTACCACCATGTACACATCGTGTATCTCGGCAACCTTCAAACGGAAGCCTGGCGAGGGAGTCGGCCACGACCTGACTAACCACACAAGTCTCTAGTCCAGGTTTATCGCCTATTCGGGTTCCATCCGCAAGGAGATCCGGCCGGGGTGTCGCCCACGGCCCCAAACGATGTGTCCAGGGTTCCTGAGAGACCAAAAGGGCGCTCGGTACACCAGGCCACGGTGTATCTACCGCATCATAGCCCACCCCTAGGGTCAGCGCTACGCACGGCCTCCAACGCATATCCTACAAACACCAGAAACTAGTTGCAACTCCTGGAAGGAGATCGAGGCGATTAATAAGTCGAGAGGAGTCGAGTTACCGGAACCCAATGTGTGGTAGTAACTGTTCATGGATCACAAATACATAACTCAGTTCCTGAGGATGGCTGCAATGTGACAACCCACCATGTACTCCTACTTGGCCTCTCACCGCTACCTTTACAAATCGTGTTCACACACTTAGCTCCCAACAGTAGGACATGTTCACCACGTTCCAATTCATTCCCGATGAATCAGACCTGACTCAACTCTAAGCAGTAGCAGGCATGACAACAAGCATGAATGAGTAGGCACATCAGGGCTCAAACAACTCCTACTCATGCTAGTGGGTTTCATCTATTTACTGTGGCAATGACAGGTCACGCAGAGGATAAAGGGATTCAGCTACCACAGCAAGTAGCACATGAGTCGTTGTTGTCCTAATGCAGTAAAATAGAGCAGGAGCGAGAGAATGGGATTGTATCGGAATGAACAAGGGGGTTCTGCTTTCCAGGCACTTCTGAAGATAGTATAACTCTTCATCGGTGTCATCGATCTCATCGTCGGAATACGTCTATCGAGAGGGAACGAATACCGGCAACACAGAAGGAAACACAATCAATGATGTTCACAATATGATGCATGATCATGACATGTCAATATGTTGTGTTTTGAGCTAATGCAACTAGCAACATGTTAAATGGAGTTGGTTTGAACTCTAGGTTAAAATTCAAACTTCATATGTGAGAGTTTAAATGCCATTTATATGATTTGGCCTAAACAGCAGCTATAATTTGTTCTAGCATGCATGAAAATGATACAGATGGGTAGGTTGCATTTTTATGATAATTTTTCATATATAAATTATCTCAACCTGAGCTACGGTTGAATTTCTATGATTTTTTTAGAAGTTTTACTAATTTTCTGGAATTTTCCTGATTTACTTAAAATCCAGAAAATAAATAATTGCATCAGCATGACATCATCACGATGTCAGTAGGTCAACCAGGCTGACCAGGGTCAAACCTGACGTGTGGGGTCCGCACGTCAGTTACACGGGGTTAAACAAGGAGTTATTTGTTTAATTAAAAGGATTAGGGGGCACGGGGCCCACTGGTCAGTGTCAGGGATTAGTTAGGCGGTGATTAGCACTAAGCTAATCACCTGGCCGACGGGAAGCCCCCGTCGGGCCGCGAGTCGTCGGCGACCTCGGGGCAGCGGCGTCTGCGTTCTGAGCCACGAGGCGGTGGCTAAGGGCACCGGGGCGTAGCCTGGGCTCGTCCGCATCCAGGGGAGCAGACGGGAGGAGCTAGGGAGGCCGGAGGTCGCCTGAGCGGAGCTCGCGCCGGCATCCGGAGCTCGGCTCGAGCAGGCGCGCGGCTACGGCGCACGGGGAGGCAGGAGAGGAGGGGGAACTGATGCAGGGGGGCTCATAGGGGACCGAAAGAGATGACAACGAGCTCGGGGGAAGCGCTGACGGCAGCGAGCGGCGACGGAGATCCACGGTGGCCGGAGGTGATGAAGGCGACGGCGACGGCTCCACGGGGCGTCCGGCGATGCACAACTTGGCGGAGAGGCTACAGAGCGAGGAGGCGGAGCTCCTGCGTGTGTGGGAGAGGCGAGGGGGAGGCGGTGGCTACGGTGGTGCTCGTCGGCGGCGGCGGTGGCGTTAGGTCGTGATAGAGAAAGCGAGGGAGAGGAGAGGAGAGGCCCGAGGGGAGAGTGAGAGGGGTACGGGGCGGTGCGTGGCGTCGCGCGGGGCATCCAGAACGACGAGAGGGAGGACAGGCAGGCAGGGAGGGAGGAGGTGGCGCGGCGCAGCGGTGTGCGTCGGGCACGCGCCCGTCCTCCTGGCGGGAGCAAGACGACAGGGGAGGGAGGCAGGGGGGCTGGGCTGCTGCTGGGTTGGCCACTTGGGCCGGCTAGGCCGCACAGGAACGGGCTGCACAAGGAGGTAAGCGCCAGGTAGGTTTTTCCCATTTTGTTTCTTTCTATTTTTGTTTTCTGTTATTTTGTTTTGATTTAGTTTGAGAACTAAATCATTTTAAAACTTTCTATAAATTTTTCTGTGAGCTCAGAGAGATAGTCCAAGGCCACATGCAAATTTAAAAAAATATTTGAACATCATTTCTTATATAGCAGAAATAATTCCAACCCAAATATGTTATTGATTTAAATCAAAGGCCCAAAATAAATTATTTCTGTGACTCAAAAAATATTGGTTTGAATTTTACCTCATGCCAATATTTTCACAGAATAACAGGAACATTTTCTTGGACTCATTTGATGAGATTTAAATGTTGGTTATTTTTAGGGGTTTTCTGAGGCTTTGAAAATTCCTCAATTCAAATTTCATTTGAATTTAAACATGATGCTCACAAGGAAACTAGCCTAGGTCAGACCAGGATTAGGGATGTGACATAGATATTCCCCTTCAAAATGGCCAATTGTTGGCACGCTTCCCGCTCAATATTTGGGAAGAGGCCCAGGGCCTTTGCCTATAAATAGGACTAGCCACCCACAGAGCTAGCGCATCTTGAATCGAGAGATCAATCGCAGAGGGAGAGAGAGAAGCGACTAAACTCCCCCTACCAGTTCATCGCACTAGCCAAGAACAGACTCTCGGGAGGCTGTTCTTCCTTGTACTGTTCATCATCTGCCCAAGAGGCAATCCACCACACCACACACTGGAGTAGGGTGTTACACCACAATGGTGGCCCGAACCAGTATAAACCTTGTGTCTCTTGTGTTGCTCCTTTGGTAGTTTAGATCCTAGCGAGGCGACGAGGTGCAGGTAGGTAGGGGGCGAGATCTCCGCGTGCACCCCAGAGTTCGAACCTAGAGGGTCTGCCGGAACCCGTAATCCGACAATAATGATCAGGGGGACTCAAAGAGGTGTTGGAGATCGCGCAAGCGAATTAGCATGAAGCCAAAAGGCTACAAGCTACAAGCGATCGTGTGCTGAAGCAGGCTATTATTGAGAAAAAACCAGCTCCAGGATTGCAAGACCGAGCTAGCCGATTTCGTGAAGGAAAACAAGAAGCTGCGAGGCCGTATATTCAGTATGTATCTGAACTATTTTGAAAGTAGTTCAGAGATAGGAGAAACTGATGTAGCTATGACTTCACGTATATTAACGGGCCGTCCTGAAGAGGATGTGTCGGATCATGGAGTGATCTGCTGCAGAAGCTGTCGCAAGTGCACGAACAGGCGTGGCTGGCGATGCGGAGTGTTGCCAAGGCTCTATGGCCATCCGCCTCCCCTCCAGGAAGTATGGAGGAGCTTGTAGAGCTGTTTAAAGGAGCACGGCGACGTATCCGGCTATGGAAGATATCTGCCTGCCGAGAGGGTGCGCGAGAAGCTTGGGCCATGGTGAAAACTCGGTATACCAAGCTAGATCCTAATCACATGGCGCGGGTCAGACCGGTAGGGTCGAATGGGGAAGAAATTCCCGTTAGTTTAGTATATGACCAAGTAGAGGTGGCCGCCAGATACTCCCAGCAGGATTGTAAATTAGATTCCCTGTTAGATGGTATAGAGGCAGAAGTGTGTGAGTCTAAGTGACTATGTAGTTTCCTCACCATGTGGAATTTCTAGCCGAATTGTATATCATTTGTCATGGCAGACCTTTTCGCTTCAACCTCCGGTCCCGAAGGTGCGGAGTGCTTCCGAATACCTTCACGGTCGAATAGGCCGGGGTATGCGTGCAAAACTAAGCGTAGGGGTCATTGTTGCTTGAACAGACAAGTTGTATCCGACTAGTTATGTTATATTACATTGAAATTGTAAGAAACATCTTCTAGGGAGAATAGTTCTGTTAAGGGTTCCGTTCCCTGGGTTTGCATGCATTGGTAGACATGTCCGGATTGTGATGTGAAAATCACAGTGTGCATAGCTTCTGGGGGTTTACAATGGAGTGAGTGCAAAAAATATTTTTCATCCACCGTCCAAATATTCCCTTAAGAACGCTAGCTTTCGGCTTCACCCAGTCTGAGGTACACATTCGGATGACCCGGCAGTAACAATCGCAGAGGTGATCCCTTTACCACCTAGTCGAACAATCAGGAACGTAGGGGTAAGCACAGGAGCCAGGCAACCCAGCTTGGCCAAAACTTAAGTCATATCGATGCATATAATGGTGAAGAAAAGGACATACGGGAAAAAACGCGTATGTGTAATGAGCTTGATGCTTCGGTAGATAATATTATCAAGCTTCTGTGAAAGAAGCCCCCTGGTATAATGGGCGTACGTATGTAAAAAGGTGTACGTCAGCACTGTTCGGTTGAGCCGAATGAGAGCTTTAAAGCGAAAAGAGTTGTGCAAAAAAGGGGGGAAAGAGTAAGGGAAACTACAAGGGAGAAGGAGACTAACAAAGGGTTTGGCGCTAGGCATAGAACCTTCGGAGTCTGGCCGCGTTCCAGGGGTTCGGCTCTAGGCGATTGTATGACGCGTCGCGAAGATGATACGCTCCTCCGGTGAGAACTTCGTCAATTATGAAGGGACCCTACCATTTGGGCTTGAGTTTGTCCTTTTTCTTCTCCGGCAAGCGTAGAACGAGTTCGCCAATGTTGTAAGTCTTGGCCCGTACTTCTCTGCTTTGATATCTTCGGACCTGCTGCTGATAAAGTGCTGAACGGGCTTTGGCGACATCACGCTCCTCCTCCAGGGCGTCTAGGCTGTCCTGCCAATCCAACTCGGCCTCTTTCTATTCATACATGCGCAATCGAGGTGAGTCATGTATAATATCGCTGAGCAATACAGCCTTTGTGTCGTACACCATGAAGAAAGGTATGTATCTGGTAGTGCGGTTGGGCATGGTCCGCAGCCCCCAGAGTACGGAGTCGAGCTCCTCAACCCAGTGTTTGTCTGATTCTTTCAAATACCACACTAGTCTGGGTTTGATGCCACTCAAAATAAGTCCATTAGCTCTCTTGACATGACCGTTTGTTTGCGGGTGGTAGACGGAGGCGTAATCAAGATTAATGCCAGATTAGCACACCAGTTTTTAACTTATCAGCTGTGAAATTCGAACTGTCATCGGTGATGATGATGTGCGGTACACCATAATGGTGTACCACATCAGATATAAATGCAATCACTGGTCCGGACTCGGCCGTTTTAACCGGTCTAGCCTCTATCCACTTGGTGAATTTGTCCACCATGACCAGCAGATATTTTTTCTTATGGCTTCCCCCTTTAAGGGGTATGACCATGTCCAAGCCCCAGACCGCAAAGGCCATGTAATGGGGATTGTTTGTAGGGCGGTTGGGGGCATGTGGCTTTGGCTGGTGAAGAGTTGGCATCCAACACAGCGCTGGACGAGGTCCTGTGCGCCTGCCCGGCCCGTAGGCCAATAAAATCCTATAAGGAAGGCCTTGCTGACAAGTGCCCGGGCTGCGGTGTGGTGCCCACCGAGACCGGCGTGAATTTTGGACAAGAGTTGCTGCCCCTCCTCCTCAGAGATACACCTTTGAAGCACTCCGGTAGTGCTTTTCTTGTAGAGCTCTCCTTCATGAACTTTATAGGCCTTCGAACGCCGGAATATGCGGCGGGCCTCGTTCTGATCTTCTGGGAGCTCCTTCCTATAAAAGTAGGCCAAGAATGGTTCGGTCCACGGGATAATTACTGCCATAATGAGGTGGGCCGATGGTGTTACTTCGATGGTGGAGCCTCTGATGATATCGGCGTGTTTGTTATCTGTGTTTGAGTTCGGAATGTGACTGTCGTTGCTATCTCCCCCTTGCCATACCATGGATGGCTTGAAGGGTCTTTCAAGGAAGATGGTAGGTGGGACGGGGTCGCGCTTAGCGCCGATGCCAGCAAGGACGTCTGCCACCTGGTTACTTTCGCGGGCGATGTGATGAAATTCGAGTCCCTCGAACCGAGCCGACATCTTCAAAACGGCATTACGATAAGTTGCCATCTTTGGATCTTTGGCATCAAAGTCTCCATTGATTTGGTATATTGCGAGGTTTGAGTCCCCGCGCACCTCTAGGCATTGTATGCCCATTGATACGGCCATCCGGAGGCCGTGTAACAAGGCCTCGTATTCGACTGCGTTGTTGGAGTCTGTGTATAATATTTGGAGTACGTACTGAAAAATATCTCCTGTGGGCGACGTTAATACGACGCCCGCCCCTAGCCCTGCCAACATCTTGGAGCCGTCAAAATGCATCACCCAGTTGGAATACGCGCCGTACTCTATAGGGAGTTCGGCTTCTGTCCATTCGGCGACGAAGTCGGCCAGTACCTGGGATTTGATGGCTCTGCGTGGTTTTGTACGTGATGTCGAATGGCTGGAGCTCAATGGCCATTTGGCAATCCGGCCCGTTGCATCCCTGTTGTTAATTATGTCATTGAGGGGCACTTCAGAGACCACCGTGATAGAGCACTCCTGAAAGTAGTGCCGCAATTTTCGGGATGCCATGAAGACTGCATATGCTATTTTTTGATAATGAGGGTACCTGGATTTGCATGGTGTGAGGATGGTAGATATGTAATATACCGTCTTCTGGAACGGGAATTTGTGTCCGTCCTGTTCTCGTTCGATGACGAGTACGACGCTCACCAACTGGTGTGTTGCTGATATGTATAAGAGCATTGGCTCGCCGGCGTTTGGCACGGCCAGGATTGTGTTGCTTGCTACAAGGGTTTTTATTTCCTCCTGTCCGGTCATCACCGCGTTTGTCCACTCGAAGTTATCGGTGCACCGTAGAAGGTGATAGAGCGGCATCGCCTTTTCTCGCAACTTGGAGATAAAGCGGCTTAAAGCCTCCACACACCCAGCGAGTTTTTGGAACTGCTTGAGTTTGGTTGGCGTAGTCAGTTGTGACAGAGCTCGGATTTTGGCTGGATTTGCTTCAATTCATCTATTTGAAATGATGAAGCCCAATAGCTTACCGGCGGGGACGCTGAAGACGCACTTTTCCAGATTAAGCTTGATGTCGTATGTGCGGAGGTTGTCGAATGTGAGATGCAAGTCGTGTATTAGTGTTTCAACGTGTCTAGTTTTGATGATGACGTCGTCCACATAGGCCTCCACTGTTTTGCCGATCTGTTTCTCGAGGCATGTTTGGATCATTCGCTGGTAGGTGGCGCCGGCGTTCTTGAGCCCGAACGGCATGGTGTTGAAGCAGAATGGCCCGTATGGTGTGATGAATGTTGTTGCGGCTTGATCGGACTCCCTCATTTTGATTTGATGGTATTCGGAGTATGCATCAAGGAAGCATAGCGAGTCGTGACCTGCGGTAGCATCAATGATTTGATCAATGCGGGGAAGAGGGAAGGGATCCTTAGTGCAAGCCTTGTTAAGGTCTTTGAAATTGATGCATAGGCGCCAGGATTTATCCTTCTTTGGTACCATTACCAAGTTTGCCTGCGAGTCCGGATGTTTAATGTCTTTGATGAATCCAGCCTCGATGAGTTTGGCTAGCTCCTCCCCCGTAGCTTGTCGTTTGGGTTCGGAAAAAAGACGCAGAGCTTGCTTGACCGGCTTATACCCCTTTAGTATGTTGAGACTGTGTTCGGCCAATTTGCGCGGGATTCCTGGCATATCGGAAGGATGCCAGGCGAATATATCCCAGTTTTCGCGCAGGAAGTCTCGTAGTGCTCGTCGACTGCAGGGCTGAGTTGCGCTCCGATGGACGTTGTCTTCTTCGGGTCTGTTGGATCCGGAGTTTGGATGTCTACCGGGCCAGACAGTTCAGGCTCCGGGATATCGACTGATTTTTCAGGCTCGTTATCCGACACTATGTTCGGTAGAAGAGACATACTTCTTTGCGGACAATATCTGGCTCTTCGAGATCGGTGATTCGAACATAGTTCGTCTTCAATATAGTGGAAGAGTTGCTCCGCTCCTCGACTACTGCTATCTGATGGGTGATCTGTGGAGTTTTAATTTCTCTCTTGTCGGGTTTAAGCCTGACCCGATCATAGTCTGTAGCGACTCCCAAGGCGGCCATGCGATCTAGGAGTTTGTTCAATGACGATAGCTCCACTGGATCCATGCGAGCGGAGTATTCGGGATCAACGCGGAGGCGATTTTCGATGACTTGAGAGGTCATCATCAGCTTGAGAGCCGAGGCGGCGGTCATAATGAAGCCGCCGAGCCGGAGGGTCTGGCCTGGGGTCAGGACTCCGCCGGAGATGATATTATCCTTGACAACAAGGCGAGCCATCAACCCTCTTGGCAACGGCACAGTGGAACTCTCAATGAAAGCACAAATGTCGGTGTCAAAACCGGCAGTTCTCGGGTAGGGGGTCCCGAACTGTGCGTCTAGGATCGATGGTAACAGGAGACGGGGGACACAATGTTTACCCAGGTTCGGGCCCTCTTTATGGAGGTAATACCCTACTTCCTGCTTGATTGATCTTTATGAATATGAGTCTTACAAGAGTTGATCTACCACGAGATCGTAATGGCTAAATCCTAGAAGGCTAGCCTATGAGTATGTGGTAATGAATCTGTCCTATCCGGACTATGCTCCCTGGCTTATATAGACACCGGAGAGATCTAGGGTTACATGGGGTCGGTTACATAAGAGGGAATCATTATAGTCAGTCGTCAAGCTTGTCTTCCACGCCAAGTAGAGTCCAATCCGGACACGGGTATAGTCTCCGGCCTTCACGTCTTCACAACCCATTAGTCCGGCCCAGTAGAAAACAGGCCGGACGCCCGAGGACCCCTTAGTCCAGGACTCCCTCACTCATCTTCGTGAACCTTGTAGGATTTAGAGCGTCGAACGATGCGACGGGCTTCATTCTGGTCATCGGGGAGCTCCTGCCTAATAAGATAGGCCTGGAAGGGTTCGGTCCATGGAGAAATGATGGCCATGATTACATGGGTGGAAGGTGTCCTTTCAGTTCCCGAGCCCCCGATGATATCCGAAGTGTGTTCGACATCTAAGGTATGATCGGCTCCGGAATAGTGTTTCCACTTTTGTCCTGCCATACCACAGATGGCTTGAAGAGCCTTTCCAGAAAGGTGTTGGGCAGGACGGGGTCGCATTTAGCGCCCATTCGAGCAAGGATATCCGCTGCCTGATTACAGTCTCGGGAAATGTGATGGAACTCGAGCCCCTCAAACCGAGCTGATATTGTGAGTACAGCGTTGCGATATGCCACCATCTTTGGATCTTTTGCATCGAATTCTCCATTTATTTGGGATATTGCGAGGTTCGAATCCCCATGCAGCCATTCGGAGGCCATGTAGTAGGGCCTCGTATTCGGCCGCGTTGTTGGAGTCCGTATACATTATTTGTAGTACGTAGCGGACTGTGTCCCCTGTAGGGGATGTTAAGATGACGTCATCCCCTAACCCAGCTAGCATTTTAGAGCCGTCGAAGTACATTATCCAGTTGGAGTATGTGATGTACTCTTTAGGGAGCTCAGCTTCCATCCACTCGGCGACAAACTCGGCCATGAGCTGAGATTTAATAGCTCGGTGTTGTTTGTATGTTACTTCAAATGGTAGGAGCTCAATGTCCCATTTGACTATGCGGCTGGTGGCGTCCTGATTGTTTATGATATCATTGAGTGGTACTTCGAATGCCACAATAATTGAACACTCTCAAAAGTAGTGTCGAAGCTTCCGGGTGGCCATGAAGACCGCATACGCTATCTTCTGATAGTGTGGGTCTCGAGATTTCCATGGTGTAAGGACCGCCTATATGTAGTATACTGGTTTTTGGAGTGGGAATTTATGCCCCTCCTCCTCTTGTTCGACGACGAGTACGGCGCTCACCACCTAGTGAGTCGCAGATATGTAGAGCAACATAGGCTCACCCACGCTTGGTGCAGCAAGGATTGGGTTACTTGCTAACAATGTTTTTATTTCTTCCAATCCGACTGTAGCTACATCCGTCCATTCAAAATGGTTGGTGCATCGGAGTAGTTGATAGACTGGCAGCACTTTTTCTCCCAATCTGAGATAAAGCGGCTCAAGGCTGCCACACACCCTGTTAGTTTTTGGACCTACTTTAAGTCTGTTGGTAGTGCCAATTGTGACAGGGCTCGGATTTTGGCTGGGTTTGCTTTGATTCCTCTATTGGAAACAATGAACCCGAGTAGTTTCCCGGCTGGGACTCCGAAGACACATTTTTCGGATTGAGTCATATGGCATATGTTCGGAGGTTTTCAACTGTGAGGCGTAGGTCGTCCACCAATGATTTGACATGTTTGGTCTTGATGACGACATCGTCCACGTATGCCTCCACTATTTTGCTAATTTGCTTTTCCAGGCATGTTTGAATCATGCGTTGGTAAGTGACGCCAGAGTTTTTAAGCCCGAAGGGCATAGTGTTGAAGGAGAAAGGCCCATACGGGGTAATGAATGTCGTTGCTGAAAGTGCGTTATGTCGACTAGAGGGGGGGTGAATAGGCGATTTTTATGAATTCTTCACTGAGGAATTTGTCGGTGAGGAAATTCCTTAACGAAGAACTATTAGCAGCGGAATAAGTACTCAGAAGTAAGCATAACAGAATACACACATGGTCATCATGATGAAATGAAGACTAGCACAGAGTCTGTAAAGCGTAATCACAGGATAACACAAGATGAAGACAAAGCAGTGAAGAAATTGAAGCGAGGAAATTGAGAAAGTCTTGATCAAAGTCTTCAAACACAGATATGAACAAACACTCAACACAAGAATGAGGAAATGAAAGGATTGAGGAAATAGAACCAGATTAGGTTGGTGAAGACAATGATTTGGTAGACCAGTTCCAACTGTTGTCTCGGTTATGCGTCTGGTTGGAGCAGCTGAGTATTTAAACGCGGACACACAGTCCGGACACCCGATCGCTGAGCACGCAACTCAGGACACCAAGTCCTCACCGTATTCTCCTTGAACTAAGGTCACACAGACCTCGTCCAGTCACTAGTGGTAAGTCTTCAGGCGACTTCCAAACCTTCACAGACTTGGTCACTCGGCGATCCACAATTCCTCTTGGATGCTCTAGACCATGACGCCTAACCATCTGGAAGAAGCACAGTCTTCAAAGGTAACAAGCGTCGGATCCACGCAGGATCAATCTCTTCAGTGATGCTCAATCACTTTGGGTATGTATGGGTTTGGTTTTTGGGTTTTTCCTCACTCGATGATTTTCGCTCAAAGTCCTCAGAGGATGGGTGGCTCTCAAATGACAAGTGTCAAGTTTCTCTCGGAGCAGCCAACCAGCTAGTGGTTGTAGGGGGCGGCTATTTATAGCCTAGGGAGCAGCCCGACATGATAAGACCTAAATGCCCTTCAATGATATGACCGTTAGGTGGATAAGATATTTTGGGACAGGTGGCAAGAAGACAAAGAACGGTCGGAAATTTGACTCTCAAATTCCTCGGGGCTATCATGTTCCTCACTTTGTAGGCAATCCGACTGGCGAATTCCTAACTCCTCGGCAGAACAAATTCCTCGTGACGGAAGAACTTCGTATCATCCTTTGAAGAAATTGACTGAACTGTATGAGATTTCCAATGGCTTCACTCGAAGGATTGGTAGGTGTAGGATTTTGAGTTGAGCATCACATGGAAATTTTTCCTTAGTATTTCCTCAACCCCTTTAACGAAGACGGTGTTTCCTATGACTCAAGAAGAGAAAATGAAACTACGAAAACAAAAGTCTTCACGCTTCATGTTCCTCAAATGAATACCAAGTCTTCAAGGTCACACCAATTTCTTCACTTTCAAAGTCTTGAGAAAGTCTTGAATATCAAAGTCTTGATCGAAGAACTTCATTTTAGGGTCGACTTTCTCTGTAAATATCAAACTCCTCATAGACTTATAGACCTGTGTACACTCACAAGCGCATTAGTTCCTTAACCTATAAGTCTTCAATACACCAAAATCACTAAGGGCACTAGATGCACTTAAAATCTCCCCCTTTTTGGTGATTGATGACAATATAGGTTAAGTTTTCAACGGGGATAAACATATGAAGTGTAAATACTGATAATGAGGAATTTGATTGCAAGATATAGAAGAACTCCCCCTGAAGATGTGCATAGTGAGGAATTTGCTTTTGAGGCAATGCACATTGAAGAGTTGAATCATGGAGATCTCCCCCTATATCTTGTAATTTATACACGCATTTTACATATAATATGAAGAATTTGAAATGCATGATGAAATATGGTGCTTGATGTAATTCAGCATGCGTGCGATAACATTAATGAGGAACAAGCATGCAAAATAATGCATCAAGAGTATCAGAGCTCAAGAAGCTCAAGAGAATCAGAGCATAGTGCATCAAAAGTATCAAAGCACCATCGGGTTTAAGATTACAACTCGATCCAATAAAAGTTTCAGAAGAACGAGAGTTGTAACTTAACAAAAATAAATTCTTGTATATGGGCAATAAAATAGACCCGCTTGAAGACTAACTCAAATTTCTCCCCTTTGTCATCGAATGACCAAAAGGATCAAAGCGAGGACTAACGCTCTGAAGAATTTCAAGTTGAAGAAGGGCGCCGGCGTTGTTGGGGTCGGTTGTTGTAGTAGGACCTGCAGCGTGTCGCCCAAGTCTTCATTTTCATCGGTGTCCGCGATGAAGAATAGGAGCTAGCCACCAAGGAAGGAACTTTGACCTTCTTGTATTTCTTTGGAGGAGGTGCGGACCAGTCAAATTCTTCCTTGAGTCCCATTGGCGTCAGTTCTTCCGCCTTGTGGACATGTGAAAGAACAGCCCAGTGCGTTTGAAGGTTTCATGGAGGTAGTAGTGGTTTTCTTCACTGCATTGTGTGTTGAGGTCATGTTGTGAAGAATTGAACCAAAGCGACGCTTGACCCATTTATGATTGCGATCAACCTTCCGATGAAGGCGAGGAGTAACTCGATCAATCATCACCACAGGTGCGATGGCTTGAGGACTTTGCTTGGTGAGGTATTTGCGGCGAGTCATGTGTGGCGAGTCATCATTGGTGGAGTAGGATGCTGCTGTCGAAACTGTCCATCCAATGGACGAATGCCTTCATCAATCACAGCAGTAGCCTTGCCCTTGTCATCAGCTGAGGTAAATGTCCGTTTGAGGACTTCAATCGGGGGCAAGTAGCTGCAGTGGTTCAGAGTATCAGCCTTGTAATTGAGTGAAGACCTTGTCCTGATGAATCTCATTATCCAAGGCGCATAAGGCTTCAGCTCAAATGGTGACATAGCAATGTTTGCCAGAGTCCTCATGAAGAAATCATGGAAGTTGACACGAACGCCATGGATGATGTTCAAAAGCATATTCTTCATGATGCCAACGACTTCTTCATCATTTGAGTCGTGGCCTTTGATGGGACTTATTATCTTCGTCAGAATCCGATAGACAGTCCGAGGCACATACAATAATTCCTTGACGAGGAATTTGGTTCTTGGGGCCTGCCTTGGCTTCAAAGGCTTCATCAGCACTTGCATATAGTGATTGAAAGTTCTGGTTCGTTGTAGATACAACGAGCACCATCAAGTGGAGGGCTGAGTGGTAGAGCACGAAGCAATTCGATTCTTGGTGCCTCGTAGTGAGTATTTTCAGACATCGGTCTAATACCCATGAGTTCACGTCTTGGCGTCTCCGGTGATGTGCAGCGTTGCATAGAATTGAAGAATGAGTTCTTCATTCGATTCTGAATATCGGTGCAGAAATTGAAGTCTGCATCGTGAAGAACACCGAGGCGGCTCAAAGCTGGCAGAGACTCCATGTCCACATGAGGAATATGAGCATGATCGAAGACTTTGTCTTTGTTGAAGAGCACCGAGGACTAGAAATTTGCTTGGTGGCAGTCGAAGCGCCTCTTCCTTATGCGAGCGAGAATCATATGGATTATAGTTAGTGAAGAATCGTGCTCGGCAAAGAAATATTCAGCCTTGAACTTTTGTTTGCTTGAGAACGGATTCTTTTGCTTAAGCGAGAGGGTGTCGGTGAGTTGCATCACCACCTCGGGAATCGCGAGCTCGGGTTCTTGGTGAGGATTTCTTGTTCCTCAACAGTGCAGATCGAGGATCAGCAGCAGGTTCATCGACACTAGTGGCTGGAATTTCTTCATGCACATAGCAAGTAGGTTGAGTTTCTTGAGTCCATTTGAACTGTTGGTGCAGGGGGTGAGGTATCTGTTGGAGCGGGGTGAAGAGAGAGTATTGGGATCTTGACTTTCCCAAAAGTCATCATTCATCACAGGTGTAGTGCACCCTATATCCACATCTTCATCTTCAATTTCCTCAACACCAGCCTCTTGGTGTGAAGCTGAGGCATAGGTGAGGAAATGACTGGGGTTGAAGGGATTGCGTCCACTTCAATTTCTTCATCAATCTGCTCTGACGAAGCAGCAGAATGATGTTCTTCATCAGATCCGATTGGGATCTCATAGTCTTCTCCAAAAGGAACAAGGTCCTTTGATGGCATGGAGGAAATCGGAACAGCATCAATTGGATTTTCGAATGAGCTAGTCATTGGCTTCATTTTCTTCGCAGCCGAAGAATTTGACACAGCTGATGCTTTCTGTTTCTTCACAGCAGCTCGTTCTGCAGCCTTGGTTTTCTTCACATCACAGGCAGATGGAAGAATTGGAGTTGGTGTTGGCGCAGGAGAAGCTGAGGAATCTGGTTGAATTTCCTCGGTATGGCCGATGCGATTGCCCTGTCTTGTTCAGTTTCTTCAGGCGCACCACTAGTGGATGCTGAGGGAGTCCTGGATTAAGGGGTGTCCGGATAGCCGGACTACCATCATCAGCCGAACTATCATCTGCCGGACTATCATCATCAACCGGACTCCAAGACTATGAAGATACAAGATTGAAGACTTCACCCCGTGTCCGGATGGGACTTTCCTTGGCGTGGAAGGCAAGCTTGGCGATACGTATATGTAGATCTCCTACCATTGTAACCGACTCTATGTAACCCTAGCCCTCTCCGGTATCTATATAAACCGGATGGCTTTAGTCCGTATGACTACAATCACAACAACCCTTACAATCATACCATAGGCTAGCTTCAAGGGTTTAGCCTCCTTGATCTCGTGGTAGATCCACTCTTGTAAACATCCACAATATCAATATCAATCAAGCAGGGCGTAGGTTTTACCTCCATCAAGAGGGCCCGAACCTGGGTAAACATCGTGTCCCTTGTCTCCTGTTACCATCCGCCTAGACGCACAGATTGGGACCCCCTACCGAGATCCGCGGTTTGACACCGACATTGGTGATTTCATTGAGAGTTCCTCGTGTCGTCACCGATAGTCTTGATGGCCTCTTCAATCAACAACAACGTAGTCCCGGCGAGACTTTTCTCCCGGACAGATCTTCGTATTCGGTAACCGCCTCCGGGCCAATTCACTTGGCCATCTGGAGCAGATCGAAGCTTCGCCCTGGCCGTCGAGTCAGGTTTGAAACCTAAACTTCACGGCCGATATCCGCGAGGACTTGATCCTCGATGGATCTGAGCAGCGAACGGCGTGCAGCGCTGTCACGATGGGCATGACCTAACTCGCCGCGGACAACACCTTGGAGGCGCTGCGAATCCGCTCCGACTCATAATGCGGACCCGATCGCTCGGATCGAGGGCGGATGGCTGGACAACGCCTCGGGCTGCAACTTCTACGGTGATGGAGCCGAACACTTACCTTGTCCCGCGTAAAAACCATGACTCCGAGGTGCCGGACTCCCTGCCGGACTCCGGACCTCATGCGCCCTTGTCAGTCGAATCCGATTAGGCGCCGATCATGGAATTCACCGCTGCGGACATCTTTCAGCATTCGCCCTTCGGTGATATCATAAATTCACTGAAGCATCTCTCGCTATCCGGAGAGCCCTGGCCGAACTACGGCCAGGACGGTTGGGACGCGGACAACGAAGAAATTCAGATCCCACCCACCACCCACTTCATAGCCACCATCGACGATTTAACCGACGTACTCGACTACGACTCCGAAGACATCGACGGTATGGACGACGATGCCGGAGACTACCAAGAACCAGCGCCTACAGGACACTGGAAGACCACCTCGTCATACGAAAGTCCAAGCTCCGACGTCAGTGGCGCCGCTCTAAATCCCGCCACGGCAAGAATGGAGATTCCGGCACAGGAGATAATAACACCCCAGAAAGTGCCGAAGACAACTCCCTCCAGCACGATCCAGCGCAGGAGGAGGCGGAAGCAAGCCCTCAGGAGAGGCGGCAGGCGAAGGTCGAGGATGACAATTACTTACCTCCCTCCGGAGGCGAAGCAAGCCTCGGCGACAGCGAATTCGTCGTGCTGAGGATCCCGTCGAACAAGAGCGTTTGAGCGCAGGCTAATGGCCACGGCAAACAGCCTAAAGAAAAAGCAACAAGCGCTTCAAGCTGATCAAGACCTCTTGGCCGGCAGATGGACCGAGGTCCTCATGGTCGAAGAGTATGAACTCGAGCGCCCTCAAAAGTTACCCAAAAGCGCAAGTTTCTCCCCGATTAGAGGAGGAGGCATACAAACCTACATCACCAGCGCTGTCTGGCAGACCGACCACCTCGTGGCGCGATAGAGAGGCGTGCAAGCTCTCCACCAAAACCGTACCCGGCATCGCTCAAAAGCAGGAAGCCACGGGGAGCGCGCCGGACTTCGAGATATATTGGAGGACAAGGAAGACAATCCAGATCTATCTATGGATCACGTGGGCGCCCACGACCCACGCGAATACCGTCGCACGGATACAACTACTCGGCCGGGCGAACACAGCGGAACAACGCTCTCTCGAGCTACGTCGCGATATTGCTCAATCTGAGCGCCGCACACCCACTATGCTTCAGCAGCGAAGTAATGGATCATCAAATCCTGAAGGGTTCAAACTCGTAATATCGAATCCTACGATGGCACAACAGACCCAGCGGTTTGGATTGAGGATTATCTAATCCATATACACATGGCCCATGGCGGCAATCTTCACGCCATCAAATATCTCCGCTCAAGCTTAAAGGACTAGCTCGGCATTGGCTTAACAGCCTGCCCGCAGAGTCAATTGGATCTTTGGGAAGACACGGAAGCCGCATTCCTCGACAACTTCAGGCACGCGTATGCGACCACGGATGCAGATGACCTAAGCCACATAATCCAGCAGCGGACGAATCGTCCGAGCAATTCGGACACGGTTCTTAACAAAGAAAAATCAAATCGTCGGTGTCCGGATGCGAGGCACTCGCTGCCTTCAAACATAACATCCATGACGAGTGGCTGGCCCGGCACCTAGGACAGAGAAGCGAAATCCATGGCAGCCCTCACATCCCTCATGACCCGCTACGTGCGGGAGAGGATAACTGGCTCGCTTCGCGATAACACCCTCGGAAAAACGCTGGCGATCCATATACCAAGGACCGCAATGGCAGGTTGCGTCGAAACAAAACAAAGCGCCGCATTGCTGGCGACAGCAATGAGGATCGGCGTCAACGCGAATTCGAGGCTCAAACCCGGTCAGCGGAAGAAGCCATTCAAAAGAACCACTCCGGGCCCGTCCAATTTGGACCGAATACTCGACCGCTCTTGTCAAATACATGGAACCCCGAAAAGCCAGCTAACCACACCAACAGAGATTGTTGGGTATTCAAGCATGCAGAGCAAATTAATCACGAAAACAGTGACAAGGGGCTACAGCGATGGCGAGGAAGAGACCCGACCGCCGAACAACAAAGGACAAAAGGATTCCCCCGAAGTTCGGACGGTAAACATGATATACGCAATGCATATTCCCAAGAGGGGCGAGCGTGCACTAAAGGGGCGTATCTGTGATGGAGCGATCGCCCCAAAATTCAACCCATGGTCCTCTTGCCCGATCACTTTCGATCGAAGAGACCATCCGACCGATATCCGCCATGGTGGATTCGCGCGTGGTTTTAGACCCAATCGTTGATGGATTTCACTGGCGAGAGTCTCGATGGGCGGCGGCAGTAACTGAACCTGCTTTATCGGGATACGGTGCGCCAAGATGGGCATAGACCCTTCAAGGATTAAACCTACAAGGGCGACCTTGAAAGGCGTCACACCAGGTGTGGAGGCCAATTATGCGAGCTCGATTACTGCTGAAGTGGTCTTTGGATCCCGGATAATTTCGAAGCGAGTTAATCTTGACATAGTCCCGTTCATAGCGGCTATCACGCTCTGCTTGGACTAAACGTTTGCAAAATTCAGCGGTGTCGCATTATGCATACGTTAAGCTCAAGATGTCGAGGCCCTCGTGGAGTCATCACGGTCCAGCGGAAACACGGGCGCTCCCTCGAGCGGAGGAACATACAGCGGCTCTCGCGAAGTACTGAGCAGCCTTTTAAGGCAATTCTCGACTCCGGCCGTTAAGCGACGGACACGACCAAGCAGCGCCGAACAACATCAGCCAAGACCACAGCACGTTCCATGCATCGCAGCGTAGCAATCGGCTAACCCAGCCCTCGCAAAATTATAAGACAAACTCTCCGCGTACATAATTCGCCCTGGAGATACCATGGGCATAGGGGAAGGGCACAACCACAACAGACCAGTGCAGTTCGACCACACGGGGGCTCCCAAGTGTGTCGCTCTTTTTCTTTTCTCTTTTTATACAGAACTCGGTCCGTGGCGAACCTGCCGAACTCATGATGCAACAGCCGAGGGAAGGACAAAGGCGCGGCGAACACTCGGTGGTCTCCATCACGAGCATTATATTTGTTAAATACAACATTCCACGGCCTACCCCTGAGAGAGGCGCCTTTAATTCCTCAATCCCTTGCTTTCCGCACTATTTGTATCATTCGCCTTGCTAAATATCTTCTTGAATAAAATGCAGCACTTTTGCCTACAATTGCATTTTATATATATATATATATATATATATATATATATATATATATATATATATATATATATATATATATATATATATGTTCATTACGACATGTTGCACCAGTGCATCTTAGTACGACCAAATACACGAGGGCTTATGTCCTCCGCATTATGGTGTGATAAAGTCCGCACACTTTCACAAGTGCGGCACCCCAAACTTATAGCATTATATGAATCGGCTCCGAATCATGTCTTG
Organism: Aegilops longissima; assembly: GCA_021605205.1. Lineage (NCBI taxonomy): Eukaryota > Viridiplantae > Streptophyta > Magnoliopsida > Poales > Poaceae > Aegilops > Aegilops longissima. The sequence goes on along the minus strand of CM038681.1, from coordinate 478,225,998 downwards.
GGTCAATAGTTGGGTTTGCCCGGCTCCCATGTTTGGCACCTTACGTTCCGTTCTATCGGCTAAGGTAGCACTGGAGAACCACTGCGATGCGCCCGGTTGAGCCGAGTTAACGCCTCGATGGAAAGCTAAAACTGACCGGCATGATAAGGCGAGACTGATCGCTGTTCGAGAGGTTCTTCGGGTCCATAAAGACCTCGCCCCTTGACGAAGTTCGGATTATGTCCGATGAAGGCGTGGATAGCGCCCCAATTCGGTCTTCCGAATACTAGGGGCTTCACCGAAATTTAAAATTATATAATTCTATGGCTAAGTGAGTGTGTTCAAGCACGATAAGTCCGGTTGCCTTGTTCGTTGTGTTGGCGCCTCCTGGATGGACCCAAAATGGGAACATGAGTGCTCAAGTTTATCCCGAACACCCGGCACTTTCGTGGCATGGGGCTGAAGCCGACGACTTGCCATCTCTCGATTTAATAAGCGACCGCACAGATGGTAATATTTTAAATTAAACAAGCGTTGCTTAGCGCATATGAACAAAGTTTTCAGCGCACAGGATAACACATTGCGAATTCACTCAAAAATTACATCTCGGGGGCACTCATCCGCAATCTTGCGGGCACCCTTCAGGACAGCCTTATAGTAAATTTCGGGCGTCGATGCTCCTTGCCCGCTGGTGGCGCGTCGATGATTAGCTTCTCCGCATCCAGCTTGCCCCAATGCACCTTCTTGGCGGGCAAGGGCCGGCAAGCACCTTCAATACAAGCGGGGCGCTTGATAACCTCCACCCAGGGCACGCATCCACCAGCCGTCGCCGAGGCCGAAGTAGCTCCAGGCATGGCCTCTCCGAGGCCACAAGCGGACTATGAGGCCCTTCATGGCCTGCTTTCGGCCACCTTGTGAAGCTCGACCAGCTGCTTCACTGGTCGCTAGGGGCACGGATGGCGGCCTCGACATCTTGAGACGTAAGACCTTCTCCGTTGAGCTCCCCTCCTCAGCTCGGTAGAATGCGGCGGCATCAGACACGCTGCGAGGCAGATCTGCAAACGCCCCTGGAGAGCTCCGAATTCGGGTAAGTAACACGTAATTTACATTCACATGCTTACTTTGCATGAAAAATGCCTTACCGCGCTATCTTCCTCATCAACTCAATCTCTGAAGGACTTATGGGCCTTGGCCTTGGCGGTTTAGCACTTTCGAGAGCCAAGGCAAGCTCGGACTCTCGAGTCTTTGAGTCACGCTCCAAACTCTCATGCTTTTCCATGAGAGCACAGGAGCTCTTGCTGAACCACCGCCACCCGTGCCTCCTGCTTTTCTCGCTCTGCCAGTTCCGTGGCGCATTACGTTCGACGCAGAACACGGCCTCCTTGAGGTCGCCACCTCGTTCGTGGCCCTGCGGTACCCATGTTATCCTTGTTATTTTTTTGTTGCAACCTAAATCCTTTTACGTAAGGTACAAATTCAAAGTGGTGTTACTCACCTTCTTTGTCTTGGAGCTGCTTCTGGCGTGGCCGACCTCTTACTGCCTTGCTCGAGCTCCTGCTTCAAGCACCGACCTCCATGATCGGTCGGCGGAGAGGTCAGCAGCGCAGCCTGCAACCGATATTGACATAATTTTTAGCAACCCTGCGTATATCTTTTTCAGATCCTCGGTCCGGTTTTCTTTCCGAACACGAACCGAGCATCGGGGCTCTTGTCTATGCGGTATTACATTGCATATTTTAACTTCTTACCACAAAGCACGATAGAAGGCTCTGCGAGGCTTCGGTCAGCCCGCCCTTGGCGAGCTGCACCTTCACGAATCCCGCACTCATAATAGTGTGGTGTTCTTCCTTGATGGAAGCGCTCTGCAGCGCCTCAACAAATTGCTGGCGCCTCGGTTGGATGGAAGCCGCGGCGTCACGGTCTTGCCCGCCGTTCAAAGCCGCCCGGCTGGACTCCGAAGCTGCTGCGGGTTACATTGTGGAGTCGGCGCCAAAGTCCGGGAGGGCGCCTTGTGGCGCCTCGAGCCTCCCGATGGGTCCTTCTTGGGTTCCCACCTCGGCGTCGTCGGCGTCGCGAGGTGGGCGGTCGGGATGGAGTCTACATCCGGCGAGCCAGCGACCCTTCGAAGAAGCGGGGAGATCATCATTGGCGGACTACAGGCGCAGTATCGCCATTAGAATGACACTATGTGGCGCAGAAAAAGAAATTATAAATCATTCAGGAATCCGGATACTTACGATCTCGTGGAGGCCTGGCCCTTGAAGGCCATTCTTCCTGCATAGCGTTGATGTTTGCGGAGCTGTCAGGGGAATAGTCCTTCCCTCTTGGACCCTTGGCCTCCCCTGTTGGGAAGCCTTCCTCTTCCTCTCTTCCTCCTCCGGGAGAGTCCTCTTCCTCCTACTCAAATTCGGGAGAATCCGCCCCGAGTCGTCGGACACACAGCGGGCACTCTTCGAGCACCGTGGCCTCCTTCTTGGCCTTCTTCTCCGGCACCACGTGCGGTGCGGAACCAGCAACCTCGCTAGGCAGCGTCTCTTGGGTTTTCGGCATGGGAGCGGACAGGTAATCTGCTCCGCCTTCCTCATCTAGTCTGTCAAAGGAAAGGGAAATTAAAGCCCGCATAGAGTCAAACTATGAAAACAAGTGTCCGTAAAGGGTAGAATCACTTACCTCGTCGGCCTAGTGCTGCGGCTTAAAACCGCGATCTTGATCGCGGATGCGAAACCGGCGCCTTGAACAGCACCTTCCAAGCGCCTTCGTACGTTGTGTCGAAGAGCTTGTTCAGCGCCTGGTGTTGTTCCGGATCGATCTCCCATAAATTAAATGCCGCTTTTGGCATGGGAGAATCCGGCGGACGAGCATGACCTGGACCACGTTAACCAGCACGAGCTTCTTCACGGAGTTCTTGATACAGGCTTGGAGTCCGTCGGCTCCTTCAAACTACCCCACAGCAAGCCCTTCTCTTTCCGGAGGTGAGCTGCATGGGGATACCAGATCTAAACTTCGGGGCCGCCGCCCATTTTAGGGTCAGCTGCTCGGTGATATAGAACCACCCCTATTGCCACCCTTGGCGGATTCCACGAAGGCCCCTTGAACCAAAGGATGTTGGGAATCTTGCCCAACATGGCGCCTCCGCACTCCGCTTGAGTGCCCTTCACTACCTTGACTTGACATTGAAGGTCTTGAGCCTGGTCGAAGTGGGGCTGGATGCGAGAGGAAGGCCTCGCATTACGACAATAAACGCCGAGATGTTGAGGATGAAGTTGGCGCGGATCATGGAAATCAGGCCGTAGTAGAACATGAGCCCCGACAAAGGGATGTAGTGGAAAGCCCAGTCCAGCGGAGGAAGTGGGGAAGAAAGACGACCCTCTCATGGGGCCTAGGGGTGGGGATGAGCTGCCCCTCGTTGGGCAGCCGGTCGCGGTGATATCGCGGAAAGGTATCGGCGCCCGCGCAGTTTGGAGATGTGCTCTTCCTTAACAGTGGAGGCCAACCATTTACCTCCCGCTCCGGACATGGTCGAAGAAGGTTGAGACGAGATGCGCGAACTTGGGCGCTGGAGCTCGAGTGCGCGGCGATGGATAAGCAAAAGGAGGAAGAAGGCGTAGGTGAGAAGGTGAATCCTTATTCCTCATATGGGTAGGCGAAGTCTTCGCGTCCCCCACCGGCTGGTAAAACTCGCTTATCTCCCAAGCGTCACCATCAATGGCGCGTTGGGTTACTACGCCCGTATTGATGAGAATCCGGATTAAGGGAAACACGATCTCTGCTTGACAAGGCGTGCCAAGAAACCGCTTCGCTAAATGCGCTAAGGTGGTAAAGTAAAAAACAATTCGAGTAATGGCTTGGTAGTGGTGTGACGTCATGCCACGGAAAACGTCAGCAGATTGAACTTGTGTATATATTGTTATTCTCTCTACGGTGGAATGTGGAATTTATTTTGCAGAGCCGGACACTATCCTGGTGTTCACAATCTTCTATCATTTGGAGGAGGAACCCGCCTTGCAATGCCAAGCAATATACATGCCGGACTTATCGTCATTGAAGCCTAGTTCAGGGGCTCTTGAGGAGTCTGGATTAGGGGTGTCCGGATAGCGGACTACCATCATCAGCCGAACTATCATCTGCCGGACTATCATCATCGACCGGACTCCAAGACTATGAAGATACAAGATTGAATGTAGATCTCCTACCATTGTAACCGACTCTATGTAACCCTAGCCCTCTCCGGTGTCTATATAAACCGGATGGCTTTAGTCCGTAGGACTACAATCACAACAACCCTTACAATCATACCATAGGCAAGCTTCTAGGGTTTAGCCTCCTTGATCTCGTGGTAGATCCACCCTTGTAAACATCAACAATATCAATATCAATCAAGCAGGATGTAGGGTTTTACCTCCATCAAGAGGGCCCGAACCTGGGTAAACATCGTGTCCCTTGTCTCCTGTTACCATCCGCCTAGACGCACAGTTCGGGACCCCCTACCCGAGATCCGCCGGTCTTGACACCGACAGATGCCCTGATAATTTCTTCAGCGGCTGGAATGGGATCATCAGCCCTGGAACTAGCATATTCATCAGCCGCCTGAACTTCATCAGCCGGTCTTGGCATATTCTTGATCGGCTGGCCGAGGCTTCAACTGAGGAATTTCATGTTGCGTTCGGCAGCAACATTGGTGAATTCTTCGTCCAGATTAGCCGAATCTGACCTTGGCTCCTTGCCAATCAGCATAATAAGAATCGAAGTTTTTGCTGAGGTCTTGAATTTCAGTCTGGACCTTGAGAAGTTCCTCAGGTGTCATTTTGACAACGTTTTTCTTCAGGAACTTCTCCTTTTTGCATTGAGCCTTCTTGATCTCTCTTGCCTTTTCAAACTTCCATTTCTCTTCAGCGATAAAATGGGTCAACATATGACTTTGTCCAGGGGTCAGATGAAAATCAGGCATAGGGGTGTTTGGATCCTTGTGCCAGAGATCAATATAATCGAGGATTTTCCTTGGATCCAACAGCAGTGGCACAGATGTGCCTTTCGCTCTAGCGGCCCTTTCTTGGCGATCTCTGATGATTTCCGCAAGTTCATCATCAGAAGCTTCATCATTAGAAGGCACATGGAATGCAACCTGTTTCTTCTTTGGACTTGGCCGAGGACCTCGTCCAGCTGATGCTTTGGTCTTCAGCAGAGTCGGGCAGATGATGAAATTGGTGCTCTTTGAGGAACTTCTTTGAAACACGAGGCAATCGAGAAACCAGCAGTCCTTTGACATGTAGCGGATGCACAGGAGGTGAGGACTTTGAAGGAGCTGTTGAGGACTTTGGTGGAGCTGTAGCAGTGTGAGAATTTGCCTTGAGGCGCGCCGAGGAACTTGGCCGTGAGGGTCTTGATGGTGAAGCACTTGGCTTATGAGCAGGCTTCTTTGGAATGGATTTCCTCGGTTTGACCGAGGCCTCGATGCTTGAGCAGATGGCAGAATCCTCATTGAATTTCTTCACTTGCCTCCTTGGCTTGTCTTGCCAATTTAGCTTGGCGCTTAGCCATTCTTGAGAAAGTCCTCACCACGTTTGATGCTTGTGGGATCAGCTACTTGGCCAGTGCCAATGGAGCTCTTGGGCATGGAGGATTGAGGCGAATTTCTTCATGTACTTTGGAGTCACATATCTGTAGTCCCTCCATTCCCTTGCCCATCTCCATTCAATCTTATGAATGCGCACCTTGCGCTGATTTTTTTTTCTTTTCCAAATTTTGCTTCATCAGGTGTGCAATAGTCAGCATAAATTTCCTCGGGGATCTCAAAAGCAGTCATAACCTCAGGTTTCTTTCCTCCTTTCTGTGGCTTCTTACCGTCTGCCATATTCTTCAGTTGAGGAATTTGAACAATTGAGTTCTCTGAAGAAGTATGCAGTTTTTCTTCGAGGAACGCCGAAATGGAGAACACAACAAACTGAGAAGAACGGATGGGAAGTTCGCCAGGTTAGATCTTCCTTGCCCTAACTCGGCAGAGGAAGACAGCTACGGCGGCGGCGGAGTGAAGATTCCCGCGATCGGCGTGAGTCTGACGGGGCGAGGTCGAGGCAGTGAAGCTCTTCCTCACCGGCGACGATGGAGTAGCGGCGGCTCTAGGGTTTGAGGAGCTCGAACGGGAGAGAGAGGTCGAGCGGGGTAAAAGAAGTGAGGATGGAGAGAGGGGTATTTATAGAGGCAGTTGAGGGAGTCCCGGATTAGGGGGTGTCCGGATTGCCGGACTACCATCATCGGCCGGACTATCATCGGCCGGACTACCATCATCAACCGGACTCCAAGACTATGAAGACACAAGATTGAAGACTTCACCCCGTGTCCGGATGGGACTTTCCTTGGCGTGGAAGGCAAGCTTGGCGATCCGGATATGTAGATCTCCTACCATTGTAACCGACTCTATGTAACCCTAGCCCCCTCCGGTGTCTATATAAACCGGATGGCTTTAGTCCGTGGGACTACAATGACAACAACCCTTACAATCATACCATAGGCTAGCTTCTAGGGTTTAGCCTCCTTGATCTCGTGGTAGATCCACTCTTGTAAACATCCACAATATCAATATCAATCAAGCGGGACGTAGGGTTTTACCTCCATCAAGAGGGCCCGAACACAGGTAAACATCGTGTCCCTTGTCTCCTGTTACCATCCGCCTAAACGCACGATTCGGGACCCCCTACCGAGATCCGCCGGTTTGACACCGACATTGGTGCTTTCATTGAGAGTTCCTCTAAGTCGTCACCGATAGGCTTGATGGCCTCTTCAATCAACAACGGCGCAGTCTGGGTGAGACCTTTCTCCCGGACAGATCTTCGTATTCGGGCGCCTTTGCTGCTGGCCAACTCCTTGGCCATCTAGAGCAGATCGAAGCTTCGCCCCAGCCATCAGGTCAGGTTTGGAAGCCTAAACTTCACGGCCGACATCCGCGGGACTTGATCTTCAATGGATCGAGCCACAGCCAAGTGTGCCTTGTTGTCTCGATGGGCATGACCTAACTCGCCGCGGACAGCACCTTGGAGGCCCATACGAATCCGCTCCGACTCATAGTCCGGAGCCGATCGCTTCGGATCGAGGGCGGATGGCTGGACACCGCCTCGAGCTGAAACTCCACGGCGATGGGCGAACACTTACCTTGTCCCTCATAAAGCCCATGACTCGGCGCGGACTCTGCGACTCCGGACCTCCTGCGCCCTTGCCTGTCGAATCCGATTGGGCGCCGATCATGGAATTCACCGCGCGGATGTCATTACTTAACTTAGGCCATACAGGAACGGGCTGCACAAGGAGGTAAGCGCGTGTAGGTTTTTTCCCATTTTGTTTCTTTCTATTTTGTTTTCATATTTTGTTTTGATTTAGTTTGAGAACTAAATCATTTTAAAACTTTCTATAATTTTTCTCTGAGCTCGTAGAGATAGTCCAGGTCATGTAAATTTAAAAAATTTGGAACATCATTTCTTATATAGCAGAAAATAATTCCAACCCAAATATGTTATTGATTTAAATCAAAGGCCCATAAATTATTTCTGTGACTCCAAAAAATATTGGTTTGAATTTTACCTCATGCCAATATTTTCACTGTAACAGGAACATTTTCTTGGACTCATTTGATGAGATTTAAATGTTGGTTATTTTTAGGGTTTTCGAGGCTTTGAAATTCTCAATTCAAATTTCATTTGAATTTAAACATGATGCTCACAAGGAAAACTAGCCTAGGTCGACCAGGATTAGGGATGTGACATAGATATTCCCCTTCAAATGGCCAATTGTTGCTTTCCCGCTAATATTTGGGAAGAGGCCCAGGCCTTTGCCTATAAATAGGACTAGCCACTCATTGAAGCTAGCGATCTTGAATCGAGATCAATCGCAGAGGGAGAGAGAAGCTACTAAACCCCCCTACCAGTTCATTATCAAGATCAGCCAAGAAATGCACTCGGGAGGCTGTTCTTCCTTAACGTCATCATCCGCCTAAGAGGCAATCCACACCACACACCTGAGTAGGGTGTTACACCACAATGGTGGCCAACCAGTATAAACCTGTGTCTCTTGTGTTGCTCCTTTGGTAGTTTAGGATCTCAGCGGGCGCATTTAGGTGCAGGTAGGTAGGGGGCTAGATCTCAAGGCACCCCAGTAGTTCAACTTAGAGGGTCTCACGGAACCTGTAATCCGGCAATAATGATCGTGGGACTCAAAGAGGTGTTGAGATCGCAAGAAGTTTAATTAGCATGAAGCCAAAAGGCTACAAGCTAAGCGATCGAAGGAAGCAAGGCTATTATTGAGAAAACCAGCTCCAGGATTGCAAGACCGAGCTAGCCGATTTCGTGAAGGAAAACAAGAAGTCATAGGTCAGATATTCAGTATGTATCTGAACTATTTTGAAAGTAGTTCAGAGATAGGAGAAACTGATGAAGCATGACTTCACGTATAATAACGGGCCGTCTCGAAGAGGATGTGTCGGATCATGGAGTGATTCGCTGCGAGCCGCCGTAAGTGCACGAACAAAGTGGTCATGGCGCGGAGGTTGCCAAGGCTCTATACATCCGCCCTCCCTGAAGCATGGAGGAGCTAGAGCTGTTTAAAGGAGCACATTTATCCGCTATGGAAGATATCTGCCTGCCGAGAGGGTGCGCGAAGCTTGGGCCATGGTGAAACCTCATACCAAGCTAGATCCCAATCACATGCGCGGGTCGACCGGTAGGGTCGAATGGGAAGAAATTCTGCTAGTTTAGTATATGACCAAGTAGAGGTGGCACAGACACTCCCAAAGAGGATTGTAAATTAGATTCCCGTTAGATGGTATAGAGGCGTAAGTGTGTGAGTCTAAGTGACTATGTAGTTTCTCACCATGTGGAATTTCTAGTCAATTGTATATCATTTGTCATGGCAGACCTTTTCGCTCAACCTCCGGGTCCTTAAGGTGCGGAGTGCTCAATAACAACTTACGAATAGGCGTATGTGGCAAAACTAAGCTGAGGGGTCATTGTTGCTTGAATGCATAAGTTGTATCCGATTAGTTATGTTATATTACATTGAAATTGTAAGAAACATCTTCTAGGGAGAATAGTTCAAGGGTTCCGCCCCTGGTTTGCATGCATTGGTAGACATGTCCCGATTGTGATGTGAAATCACAGCAGTATAGCTTCGGGGTTTACAATGGAGGAGTGCAAAATATTTTCATCCAACGTCCAAATATTCCTTAAGAACGCTAGCTTTCGCTTCACCTACCAGGTACATTCGATGACCCGCAGAATAATCGCAGAGGTGATCCTTTACCACCTAGTCGAACAATCAGGAACGAGGGTAAGCACAGAGCCAGCAACCCAGCTTGGCCAAAACTTAAGTCATATCGATGCATATAATGGTGAAGAAAAGGACATACGGAAAAACGCGATGTGTAATGAGCTTGATGCTTCGGGTAGATATTATCAAGCTTGGAAAGAAGCCTCGTATAATGGGCGACGATGTAAAAAGGTGTACGCAAGACTGCTCGTTGAGCTTAATGAGAGCTTTAAAAAAGAGTTGTGCAAAAAGGGGGAAAGAGTAAGGAAACTACAAGGAGAAGGAGACTAATAAAGGGTTGGCGCTAGGCATAGAACCTTCGGAGTCTGGCCGCCTGTGGGGTTCGCTCTAGGCGATTGTATGACGCGTCAAGATGATACGGCCCCGTGAGAACTTCCAATTATGAAGGACCCTACCATTTGGGCTTGAGTTTGTCCTTTTCTTCTCCCAAGCGAGAACGAGTTCGCCAATGTTGTAAGTCTTGGCCCGTACCGCTTTGATATCTTCGGACCTGTCGATAAAGTGCTGAACGGGCTTTTGGCGATCACGCCCCTCCGTATGCCTAGGCTGTCCTGCCAATCCAATCGCTCTTTTCTATTCATACATGCGCATCGAGGTGAGTCATGTATAATATCGCGAGCAATACAGCCTTTGTGTCGTACACCATGAAGAAAAGTATGTATCTGTAGTGCGGTTGGGCATGGTCCTAGCCCCTGTGAGCACGGAGTCGAGCCTCAACCCAAAGTGTTTGTCTGATTCTTTCAAATACCACACTAGTCTGGCTTGATGCCACTCAAAATAAGTCCATTAGCCTCTTGACATGACCGCTTGTTTGCGGGTGGTAGACGGAGGCGAATCAAGATTAATGCCAGATTAGCACACCAGTTTTTAACTTATCAGCTGTGAAATTTAAATGTCATCGGTGATGATGTGCGGTACACCATAATGGTGTACCACATCGATATAAATGCAATCATCGGTCCGGACTCGCCGCTTTAACCGGGTCTAGCTTCTATCCACTTGGTGAATTTGTCCACCATGACCAGCAGATATTTTTTCTTATGGCTTCCCTTTAAGGGTATGACGTCCAGTTCTCCCACTGCAAAGGCCATGTAATGGGGATTGTTTGGGGCGGTTAGTATGTGGTTTTGGCTGGTGAAGAGTTGGCATCCAACACAACAATGGGACGAGGTCCCCGTATACCGCCGCCCGTAGGGCCAATAAAACCTATAAGGAAGGCCTTGTCGACAAGTGCCCGGCTGGCGGTGCCCACCGAGACCGGGCGTGAATTTTGGACAAGAGTTGCTGCCTCCTCCTAGAGATACACCTTGAAGCACCGGTGTGCTAGAGCCAGAGCCTTCATGAACTTTGAGAAATTTTCAACGGAATATGGCGGGCCTCGCTCGATCTTTCGGGAGCCTTCCTATAAAAGTAGGCCAAGAATGGTTCGTCCACGGATAATTACTATAATGAGGTGGGGCCGATGGTGTTACTTTGATGGAGCCTCTGGCGATATCGGGCGTGTTTGTTATCCTGTGTTTGAGTCTCGAATGTGACCGTTGCTATCTCCCCTTGCCATACCATGGATGGCTTGAAGGGTCTTTCAAGGAAGATGGTGGACGGGTCGCTTAGCTACCGATGCCAAGAAGGACGCTCGCCACTGGCATGGCGATGATGACGAGTCCCTCGAACCGAGCCGACATCTTCAAAACGGCATTACGATAAGTTGCCATCTTGGATCTGGCATCAAAGTCTCCATTGATTTGGTATATTGCGAGGTTTGAGTCCCTCAAGACCTCTAGGCATTGTATGCCCATTGATACGGCCATCCGGAGGCCGTAACATAAGGCCTCGATTCGATCGCGTTGTTGGAGTCTCGTATAATATTTGAGTACGTATCGAAAATATCTCCTGTGGGCTTACTACGCACACGCACGCCTCAGCCCTGCCAACATCTTGAGCCGCTGCATCTAGTTGAATACGCCGCACTTTATAGGAGTTCAAGCCATTCATTCGGCGATTTAAGTCGGCAAGACTGGATTTGATGGCTCATGGTTTTTGTACGTGATCGAATGGCTGGAGCTCAATGGCCATTTGGCAATCCGCCCGCTGTATCCCTGTTGTTAATTATGTCATTGAGGGCACTTCGAGACCATCGCGATAGAGCACTCGAAAGTAGTGCCGCACTTTCGGATGCCATGAAGACTGCATATGCTATTTTTTTGATAATGAGGGTACCTTGATTTGCATGGTGGAGGATGATATGTAATATACCGCCTTCCTCGAACGGGAATTTGTGTCCGCCCTGTTCTCGTCGATGACGAGTACGCACGCCAACCAACCGTGTTCGATATGTATAAGAGCATTGGTCAAGCGCTTAAGACGGCCAGGATTGTGTTGCTTGCTAAGGTTTTATTTCCTCCTGTCCGCCATCACCGCTGCTTTGTCCACTGGGTTATCGGTGCACCGTAGAAGGTGATAGAGCGGCACGCCTTTTCTCAATCTGGAGATAAGCGCTTAAAGCCTCCACACCCAAATGAGTTTTTGAACTGCTTGAGTTTGGCTGGCGAGTCAGTTGTGACAGAGCTCTTGATTTTGGCTGATTTGCTTCAATTCATCTATTTGAAATGATGAAGCCCAATAGCCATCAAGGACGGAAGACGCACTTTCTTCCGCATTGCTTGATGTCGTATGTGCGGAGGTTGTCAATGAGATGCAAGTCGTATTAGTGTTTCAACGTGTCAGTTTTGATGATGACGTCATCCACATAGGCCTCCACCGTTTTGCCGATCTGTTTCTCGAGGCATGTTTGGATCATTCGCTGGTGGCGCCAAGCGTTTTGAGCCCGAACGGCATGGTGTTGAAGCGAATGGCCCGTATGGTGTGATGAATGTTGTTGCGGCTTGATCGACTCTCATTTTGATTTGATGGTATTCGGAGTATGCATCAAGGAAGCATAGCGAGTCGACTCGCGGTAGCATCAATGATTTGATCACGCGGGAAGAGGAAGGGATCCTTAGTGCAAGCCTTGTTAAGGTCTTTGAAATTGATGCATAGGCGCCTGGATTTATCCTTCTTGGTACCATTACCAAGTTTGCTCATGAGTCCGATGTTTAATGTCTTTGATGAATCCAGCCTCGATGAGTTTGGCTAGCTCCTCCCCGTAGCTTGTCGCTTGTCTGGAAAAAGACGCAGAGCTTGCTTGACCGGCTTATACCCCTTTAGTATGTTGGAGACTGTGTTCGCCAATTTGCGCGGGATTCCGGCATATCGGGATGCCAGCGAATATATCCCAGTTTTCGCGCAGAAGTCTCGAAAGTTTCGCCGATCGCAGGGGCTGAGTTGCGTATCTGATGGACGTTGTCTTCTTCGGTCTGTTGATCCGAGTTTGATGTCTACCGCCGATCGCCCAGCTCCGGATATCACTGATTTTTCGTGCTCGTTATCCGGCCACTTATGTTCGGTAGAAGAGACATACTTTTGCGGACAATATCCGCTCTTCGAGATCGGGTGATTCGAACATAGTTCGCCTTCAATATAGTGGAAGAGTTGTTCCGCCTCACTACCGCTATCCGATGGGTGATCTGTGGAGTTTTAATTTCTCTTGTCGGGTTTAAGCCTGACCCGATCATAGTCTGTAGCGACTCCCAAGGCGGCCATGCGATCTAGGAGTTTGTTCAATGACGATAGCTCCACTGGATCCATGCGAGCGGAGTATTCGGGATCAACGCGGAGGCGATTTTCGATGACTTGAGAGGTCATCATCAGCTTGAGAGCCGAGGCGCGGTCATAATGAAGCCGCAGCCGGAGGGTCTGCCTGGGGTCGACTCACCGGAGATGATATTATCTCTGGACAACAAGGCAGCCATCAACCCTCTTGGCAACGGCATAAAGGAACTCTCAATGAAAGCACAAAATGTGTGTCAAACCGCAGTTCTCAGTAGGGGGTCCCGAATCAGCGCCTAGGATCGATGGTGTAGGAGACGGGGACACAATGTTTACCCAGGTTCGGGGCCTCTATGGAGGTACACCACTTCCGCTTGATTGATCTTTATGAATATGAGTCTTACAAGAGTTGATCTACCACGAGATCGTAATGGCTAAATCCTGAAGGCTAGCCTATGAGTATGTGGTAATGAATCTGTCCCTATCCGACTATGCTCCCCGCTTATATAGACACCGGAGAGATCTAGGGTTACATGGGGTCGGTTACAAGAGGGAATCATTATAGTCACCGTCTTGTCTTCCACGCTAAGTAGAGTCCAACTGACACGGTATAGTCTCCGCCTTCACGCCTTCAGTCCCATTAGTCCCGCCCAAGAGAAAACAGGCCGGACGCCTCGAGACCCCTTAGTCCAGACTCCCACTCATCTTCGTGAACCTTGTAGGATTTAGAGCGTCGAACGATGCGACGGGTTCATTCGTCATCGGGGCTCCCGCTTAATAAGATAGGCCGGAAGGGTTCGTCCATGGAGAAATGATGGCATGATGGGTGGAAGGTGTAGCCCCGAGCCCCGATGATATCCCGGCGTGTTCGACATCTAAGGTATGATCGCCCGAATAGTGTTTCCACTTTTGTCCTGCCATACCACAGATGGCTTGAAGAGCCTTTCCAAAAGTGTTGGGTGACGGGTCGCATTTAGCGCCCATTCGCAAGGATATCCGCTGCCTGATTACTCTCGAAATGTGATGGAACTCGAGCCTCAAACCGAAATATTAGGAGTACAAGGCGACATGCCACCATCTCTTTGGATCTTTTGCATCGAATTTCCATTTATTTGGGATATTATGAGGTTCGAATCCTCATGCAGCCATTCGAGGCCATGGTAGGGCCTCGATTCGGCCGCGTTGTTGGAGTCCGTTACATTATTTGTAGTAATGTAGGGATCAGGTCCCCTGTAGGGGATGTTAAGATGACGTCATCCCCAACCCAGCTAGCATTTTAGAGCCGTCGAAGTACATTATCCAGTTGAGTATGTGATGTACCTTTAGGAGCTCAGCTTCCATCCACTCGGGCGACAAACTCGGCCATGAGCTGAGATTTAATAGCTCGTGTTGTTTGTATGTTACTTCAAATGGTAGGAGCTCAATGTCCCATTTGACTATGCGCGCTGGTGTATGCCCCGATTGTTTATGATATCATTGAGTGGTATCAATGCCACAACATTGAACACTCTCAAAAGTAGTGTCAAGCTTCCGGTGGCTATGAAGACCGACACGCTATCTTCCTATAGTGGGTCTAGATTTCCATGGTGTAAGGACCCTATATGTAGTATACTCGTTTTGAGTGGAATTTATGCCTCCTCCTCTTGTTCGACGATTTAGTACGCGCCACCACCTAGTGAGTCGCAGATATGTAGAGCAACATAGGCTCACCCACGCTTGGTGCAAAGCAAGGATTGCTACTTGCAACAATGTTTTATTTCTTCCAATCCGAATCGTAGCTACATCCGGCCCATCAAAATGGTTATGCATCGGAGAAGTTGATAGACCGGCAGCACTTTTTCTCCCAACTGAGATAAAGCGCTCAGGCTGCCACACACCCCCGCTAGTTTTGGACCTACTTTAAGTCTGGTAGTGCCAATTGTGACAGGGTTCGGATTTTGGCTGGGTTTGCTTTTGATTCCTCTATTGGAAACAATGAACCCAGTAGTTTCTGCTGGGACTCCAAGACACATTTTCGGATTGAGTCATATATGTTCGAGGTTTTCAACTGTGAGGCGATCGCCCACCAATGATTTGACATGTTTGGTCTTGATGACTACATCGCCGCATGCCTCTCCACTATTTTGCTAATTTGCTTTTCCGTGCATGTTTGAACTGCCAGGTAAGTGACGCCAGAAGTTTTTGAAGTCTGGCAATATGTTGAAGGAGAAGGCCCATACGGGTAATGAATGTCGTTGTCAAAAGCAAGTATGCCCACTAGAGGGGGGTGAATAGGCGATTTTATGAATTCTTCACTGAGAATTGGTTTGAGGAAATTCTTAAACAAGAACTATTAGCAGCGGAAGGCCCAATAAGCATAATGTATCACACACATGGTCATCATGATGAAATGAAGACTAGCACAGAAAGTATGTAAAGCGTAATCACAGGATAACACAAGATGAAGACAAATGATCAAGAAATTGAATCGAGGAAATTGAGAAAGTCTCTACCAAAGTCTTCAAACACAGATATGAACAAACACTCAACACAAGAATGAGGAAATGAAAGGATTGAGGAAATAGAACCAGTTAGGTTGGTGAAGACAATGATTTGTAGACCAGTTCCAACTGCTGTCTCAGCTTGTACGCCCTGTTGGAGCAGCTGAGTATTTAAACGCTGGACACACAGTCCCGACACCCAATACCGAAAGCACGCAACTCAGACACCAAGTCTCACCAGATTCTCCTTGAACTAAGGTCACATGCACTGCCCAATCACTAGTGGTAAGTCTTCAGCATTTCAAACCTTCACGCACTTGGTACTTGGCGATCCACAATTCTTTGATGTTTCTAGACCATGACGCCTAACCATCCGAAGAAGCACTTCAAAGGTACAAGCGCCGATCCACGAGATCAATCTCTTCAGGATGCTCAATCACTTTGGGTTTGTAGGGGTTTGGTTTTGGGTTTTTCCTCACTGATGATTTTCGCCAAAGTCCTCTGAGGATGGGTGCTCTCAAATGACAAGTGTCAAGTTCTCTCGAGCAGCCAACCAGCTAGTGGTTGTAGGGGCGGCTATTTATAGCCTAGGAGCAGCCCGACATGATAAGACATAAATGCCTTCAATGATAGGACCGTTAGGTGGATAAGATATTTTGGGACAGTCAAGAAGACAAGAACGGTCGGAAATTTGACTCAAATTCCTGGCTATCATGTTCTCACTTTGTAGGCAATCCGTGACTGCAATCCTAACTCCTCACAGAATAAATTCTCACACCGGAAGAACTTCGATCTCACATCAAGAAATTGACTGAACAGAGGAGATTTCCAAAGGCTTCACTCAAGGGATTTGGTAGGATTTTGAGTTGAGCATCACATGGAAATTTTTCCTTAGTATTTCTCAACCCCTTTAATAAAGACGTGTGTTTTATGACTCAAGAAAGAGAAATGAAACTACTAAAACAAAAGTCTTCACGCTCATGTTCCTCAAATGAATACCAAGTCTCAAGGTCACACCAATTTCTTCACTTTCAAAGTCTTCAAAGTCTTCGAATATCAAAGTCTTCAATAAGAACTTCATTTTTAGGGGTCGACTTTCTCTCAGAAATATCAAACCCCTCAGACTTATAGACCTGTGTACACTCATAAACGATTAGTTCCTTAACCTATAAGTCTTCAATACACCAAAATCACTAAGGCACTAGATGCACTTACAATCTCCCCTTTTTGGTGATTGATGACAATATAGGTTAAGTTTTCAACGGGATAAACATATGAAGTGTAAATATCGATAATGAGGAATTTGATTGCAAGATATAGAAGAACCCCCTAAGATGTGCATAGTGAGGAATTTGCTTTGAGGCAATGCACATTTGAAGAGTTGAATCATGGAGATCTCCCCTATATCTTGTAATTCATACACGATTTGACATATAATATGAAGAATTTGAAATGCATGATGAAATATGGTGCTTGATGTAATTCAGCATGCTATGATAACATTAATGAGGAACAAGCATGCAAAATAACGCATCAAGAGTATCAGAGCTCAAGAAGCTCAAGAGAATCAGAGCATAGTGCATCAAAAGTATCAAAGCACCATCGGGTTTAAGATTACAACTCGATCCAATAAAAGTTTCAGAAGAACGAGAGTTGTAACTTAACAAAAATAAATTTTATATATGGGCAATAAAATAGACCCGCTTGAAGACTAACTCAAATTTTCCCCTTGTCAACGAATGACCAAAAGGATCAAACCGAGGACTAACGCCCAAGAATTTCGTTGAAGAAGGAGCGCAGTTGTTGGGGTCGGTTGTTGTAGTAGGACCTGCCGTGTCGCCCAAGTCTTCATTTTCATCAGGTCACGCGATGAAGAATAGGAGCTGGCCACCAAGGAAGGAACTTTGACCTTCTTGTATTTCTTTGGAGGAGGCAGACCAGTCAAATTCTTCCTTGAGTCCCATTGACGCCGCTTCTTCCGCATCTGTAGACATGTGAAAGAACAGCCCAGGTGCGTTTGAAGGTTTCATGGAGGTAGTAGTGGTTTTCTTCACTGCATTGTGTGTTGAGGTCATGTTGTGAAGAATTGAACCAAACTGACGCTTGACCCATTTATGATTGCGATCAACCTTCTGATGAAGACTGAGGAGTAACTCCCGATCAATCATCACCCTGCGTGCAGTAGCTTGAGGACTTTGCTTGACCGAGGTATTTGCGGCAGAGTCATGTGGCAGAGTCATCATTGGTGGAGTAGGATGTCAGCTAAAACTCATCCATCCAATGGACTAATGCTTCATCAATCACAGCAGTAGCCTTTGCCCTTGTCATCACTGAGGTAAATGTCCGCTTGAGGACTTCAACCGGGGCAAGTAGCTGCAGTGGTTCGTAGTATCAGCCTTGTAATTGAGTGAAGACCTTGTCCTGATGAATCTCATTATCCAAGGCGCATAAGGCTTCAGCCTCAAATGGTGACATAGCAATGTTTGCCGAGTCCTCATGAAGAAATCATGAAGTTGACACGAACGCCATGGATGATGTTCAAAAGCATATTCTTCATGATGCCAACGACTTCTTCATCATTTGAGTCGTGGCCTTTGATGGACTCATTGTCTTCGCCTGAACCGATAGACAGTCCGAGGCACATACAATAATTCCTTGACGAGGAATTTGGTTCTGGGGCCTGCCTTGGCTTCAAAGGCTTCATCAGACTTGCATATAGTGATTTGAAAGTTCTGTTCTGTAGATACAACGAGCACCATCAAGTGGAGGGATGAGTGGTAGAGCACAAGCAATTCAGTTGTTGCCTTGTAGTGAGTATTTCGCATATCCAGTCTAATACCCATGAGTTCACGCCTTCAGCGCCTCGGTGATGTGCAGCGTTGTAGAATTGAAGAATGAGTTCTTCATTCCAGCCATGTATATCACAGCAGAAATTCAAGTCCTCGATCGTGAAGAACACCAGAACCGCTCAAAGCCCGCGTAGACTCCATGTCCACATGAGGAATATGAGCATGATCAAGACTTTGTCTTGTTGAAGAGCACCGAGGAATAGAAATTTGCTTGGCTGGCAGTCCGAAACGCTTCTTCCTTATGCGAGCGTAATCATATGGATTATAGTTAGTGAAGAATGTGTCGGCAAAGAAATATTCAGCCTTGAACTTTGTTTGCTTGAGAACGGATTCTTTGTTTGGGCAGAGGGGTGTCGGTGAGTTGCATCACCACTGTGAATCAATCTCAGGTTCTTCAGGCTGAGGGATTTCTTGTTCCTCAAAAAGTAGCCCGAGGATCAGCAGAAAGGTTCTTCAATCAGACTAGTGCTGGAATTTCTTCATGCATATAGCAAGTAGGTTGAGTTTCTTCGAGTCCATTTGAACTGCTGGCAGGGACAGGAATCATGGAGCGGGTGAAGAGTATTGGGATGCGACTTTCCCAAAAGTCATCATTCATCACAGGTGTAGTGCACCCTATATCCACATTCATCTTCACTTCTCAACACCAGCCTCTTCACCGTGAACCGAGGCATAGGTGAGGAAATGATTGTTGAAGGAATTATGCCCACTTCATTCTTTCATCAATCTGCTCCGACGGGCAGCAGAATGATGTTCTTCATCGATCCGATTGGGATCCTCATACTTCTTCCAAAGGAACAAGGTCCTTGATGGCATGGAGGAAATCGAACAGCATCAATTGATTTTCGAATGAGCTAGTCATTGGCTTATTTTCTTGTCAAGAATTTGACAGCTGATGCTTTCTTTCTTCACAGCAGCTCGCTCGCAGCCTTGGTTTTTCATCGATGCGATGGAAGAATTGGAGTTGGTGTTGGCGCAGAGGAGCCGAGGAATCTGTTGATTTTCTCAAAGCAATCGATGCAGCTTGTTCTGCCTTGTTCGTTTTTTCAGCGCACTAACTAGTGGATGCTGAGGTCCGATTATGGGGTCGTCCTCGACAGTCGGATTCACCACATAAATTTAACTATCATCCGCCGGATTATCATCATCAACTGACTCCAAGACTATGAAGATACAAGATTGAAGAATTTCACCCGTGTCCCGATGGACTTTCCTTGACGTAAAGGCAAGCCGGCTGGTCGTGATATGTAGACCTACCATTGAACCGACTCTATGTAACCCTAGCCTTCCTGATCTATATAAACCGGATGGCTTTAGTCCGTATGACTACAATCACAACAACCTTACAATCATACCATAGGCTAGCTTCAAGGTTTAGCTTCATCTCGTGGTAGATCCACTTGTCAAACATCCACAATATCAATATCAATCAAGCAGGACGTAGGTTTACCTCCATCAAGAGGGCCCGAACCTGGGTAAACATCGGTCCCTTGTCTCCCAAGCTTACCATCCGCCTAGACGCACAGTCAATTCCCCTACCCGAGATCCCGCCGGTTTTGACACCGACATTGTGATTTCATTGAGAGTCTTCTCGTGTCGCCACCGATAGTCTTGATGGCTCTCTTCAATCAACAATAACGAAGTCCCGGCGAGACTTTTCTCCCGACAGATTCAGATTCGGTTGCGACTCCGGGCCAATTCACTTGGCCATCTGGAGCGAGATCGAAGTTACGCCTGGCCGCCGTCAGGTTTGGAAACCAAATTCACGGCCGATATCCGCGCAGGGACTTGATCCTCGATGGATCTGAGCAATGACGAGCGTGTCAGCTGTCACGATGGGCATGACCTAACTCGCCACCGACAACACCTTGAGGCCGACACTAATCCGCCCGACTCATAGTCCGACCCGATCGCTTGGATCGAGGACTGATGGCTGGACAACGCCGGGAGCTGCAACATGGGAGCCAACACTTACCTTGTCCCGCCGAAAACCATGACTCGAGGTGCCGACTTCGCGGATTGGACCCATGCGCCTTTGTCACCGAATCCGATTAGGGCGCCGATCATGGAATTCACCGCTGCGACATCTTTTCAGCATTCGCTTCGGTGATATCATAAATTCAATGAAGCATCTTCTTTATCTGGAGCTCCTGGCCTAATCCACGCCAGGACGGTTGGGACGCGACACCAAGAAATTCAGATCCCACCCACCACCCACTTCATAGCCACCATCGACGACATTTAACCGACGACTTCGACTTAATTCGACGAAGACATCGACGGTATGGACCATTTGCCGGAGATTACCAAGAACCAGCCTTACAGGACAATCGAGACCACCTCACATACAAAGTCCAAGCTCCACGCCGTGGCGCCGCTTTCTAAATCCCCGCCACGGCAAGAGAATGGAGATTCCGCACAGAGATAATAACACCCCAGTGCCGAAGACAACTCCTCCAAAGACGATCCAGCGCAGAGGAGGCGGAAGCAAGCCCTCAGAGAGGGCGGCACGAAGAGGTCGAGATGACAATTACTTACCTCCTCCGAGACGGCAAGCTCGGCGATTTACTAATTGCCGTGCCCGAGGATCCCGCCAACAAGAGCGCTTTCAGACGCAGGTTAATGGCCACTGGAAACAGCCTAAAGAAAAAGCAACAACTGCTTCAAGCTGATCAAGACCCATCTGGCCGGATGATGGACCGAGGTCCTCGCGTCGAAGAGTGAACTCAACGCCCTCCAAAAGTTACCAAACGCAAGCTTCCCGATTAGAGGAGGAGGTATACAAACCTACATCACTACCAAGACACACGCAGACCGACTCACCCGTGGCCGCTGGGAGAGAGGCGCGGTAAGTTTCCAATCAAAACCGCACTCGCATTAAAAAGCAGGAAGCCACGGGAACGCGCCGACTTGGCGTAGATATATTGAGGACAAGGAAGACAATCCAGATCTATCTATGGATCACGTGGACGCCCACCCACTCCACTTGACGAATCCGCGACCGGATACAACTACTCGCCGGGTCAACACAGAGCATAACGCCTTCTCTTGCTACGTCAGCGATATTGCTCAATACGTGAGGCCGCACACACCCACTATGCTTCAACCGACGAAGTAATGGATCATCAAATCAAGGGTTCAAACTCGCAATATCGAATCCTACGGCACAACAGATGCACCGGTTTGGATTGAGGATTATCTAATCCATATACATGGCCCGCGCTACGCATCTTCACGCCATCAAATATCTCCGCATTGCTTAAAGGACTAGCTCGGCATTGGCTTAACAGCCTGCCCGCAGAGTCAATTGATGCCGGAAGACTCGAAGCCGCATTCTCGACAACTTCCTGGCACGTATAAAGCACTCACCGGATGCGATGACCTGGCCACATAATCCAGCAGTTGCATCAATCGCCCGTGCAATTTCGACACGGTTCTAACAAAGAAAATCAAATCGCCGACCGTCTGGATGCGCAGGCACTTCGCTGCCTTCAAACATAACATCCGCGACGAGTGGCTGGCCCGCACCTAGGACAGAGAAGTCAAATCCATGGCAGCCCTCACATCCTCATGACCCGCTTCGCAGCGGGAGAGGATAGTTGGCTCGTCAGAGTAATTCTCAGCAAAAAACGCTGGCAGTCCATATACCAAGGACCGCAATGGCAGGTTGCCGAAATGAAAAACAAACGCCGCATTAACGGCGACAAGAATGAGGATACGGCAATAACGCCAATTCCGAGGCTCCAAACCGTCAACGAAGAAGCCATTCAAAAGAACCACTCCGGCCCGCCCATTTGGACCGAATACTCACCGCTTGTCAAATACATGGAACCCCAAAAGCCAGCTAACCACACCAACAGAGATTGTTGGGTATTCACATGCAGGCAAATTAATCGCCAAACAGTGACAAGGCTACACACATGACGAGGAAGAGACCCGCCGCCAACAACAAAGGACAAAGGGATCCTCAAGTTCGGACGGTAAACATGATATACGCAATGCATATTCCCAAGAGGGAGCGGAAGCGTGCACTAAGGGACGATACGCCGATGGTGGAGCCGCCCCCAAAATTCAACCCATGGTCCTCTTGCCGATCACTTTCGATCAAGAGACCATCCGACCAAGATCCGCTTATGGTGGATTCGCCGCATTGGTTTTAGACCCAATCGCTGATGGATTTCACCGGCGAGTCCTGATGGATTTGGCGGCAAGAGCCTGAACCTGCTTTATCAGATACGCTAAGTAAGATGGGCATAGACCCTTCAAGGATTAAACCTACAAGGACGACCTTTGAAAGGCGCCACACGGTGTGGAGGCCAATTGTACAGGCTCGCTACACCGAAGTGGTCTTGATCCCCGGATAATTTCCGGCGAGGAGTTAATCTTACATAGTCCCGCCCGCAGCGGCTATCACGCCTGCTACTTGCTGAATTTCTATGATTTTTAGAAGTTTTACTAATTTTTCGAATTTTCCTGATTTACTTAAAATCCGTAAAATAAATAATTAGATCAGCGATGACATCAATACGGTAAAGAGGGTCAACCAGGTCAATTAGGAGTCAACCTGACGGTGGGGTCCGTACGCCGCCATACACGGGTTAAACAAGGAGTTATTTGTTTAATTAAAAGGATTAAAGGGCCCACCGGGTCGCTGTCGGATTAGTTAGGGCGGCATTGCATTGTTAATCACCGCCGACGGGCCAATTGTTAAAGCCGGGCGAGGTCGCTGGCGGCGCACTTGTGACGCTGGCGGGCGTCATAAAGTTACCGCGTGTACAGGCACGGCCAGGGGCTGGGCTCGCCCGCATCTGTGGAGCAGACGGGAGGAGCTAGGGAGGCCGGAGGTCGCCTGAGCGGAGCTCACGGATCCGGAGCTCATTCGGGAAAGAGGCGCGGCTACGCGCACGGGGAGGCGGAGAGAGGAGGGGGAATCACGGTGGGGGCTCATAGGGGACCAAAGAGATGACAACGAAGCCGGGGAAGCGCTTGACGGCAGCTGAAGGCGACGGAGATCCACGTGGCTGAGGTGATGAAGGCGACGCACGGCCCACGGGCGTCCGCGCGCACAAATTCTGGCGGAGAGGGCTACAGAGCGAGAGGCGGAGCCCTGCGTGTGGGAGAGGCGAGGGGAGGCGGTACTATGGTGCTCTGCCGGGCGGCGTGGCGCGTAGGTCGGATAGAGAAAGCGAGGAGAGGAGGAGGCCCGAGGGGAGAGTGAGAGGTACGGGCGTGCGTGGGGCGTCGCATGCTGCATCCGTAATCTAAGAGGAGGACAGGCAGAGGGAGGAGGTGGCGCAAGCAGCAGTGTGCTGGCACGCCATCTGCCTCAAGGGAGCAAGACGACAGGAGGGAGGGGGGGCTGCTGTCATTACTTAACTTAGGCCATACAGGAACGGGCTGCACAAGGAGGTAAGCGCGTGTAGGTTTTTTCCCATTTTGTTTCTTTCTATTTTGTTTTCATATTTTGTTTTGATTTAGTTTGAGAACTAAATCATTTTAAAACTTTCTATAATTTTTCTCTGAGCTCGTAGAGATAGTCCAGGTCATGTAAATTTAAAAAATTTGGAACATCATTTCTTATATAGCAGAAAATAATTCCAACCCAAATATGTTATTGATTTAAATCAAAGGCCCATAAATTATTTCTGTGACTCCAAAAAATATTGGTTTGAATTTTACCTCATGCCAATATTTTCACTGTAACAGGAACATTTTCTTGGACTCATTTGATGAGATTTAAATGTTGGTTATTTTTAGGGTTTTCGAGGCTTTGAAATTCTCAATTCAAATTTCATTTGAATTTAAACATGATGCTCACAAGGAAAACTAGCCTAGGTCGACCAGGATTAGGGATGTGACATAGATATTCCCCTTCAAATGGCCAATTGTTGCTTTCCCGCTAATATTTGGGAAGAGGCCCAGGCCTTTGCCTATAAATAGGACTAGCCACTCATTGAAGCTAGCGATCTTGAATCGAGATCAATCGCAGAGGGAGAGAGAAGCTACTAAACCCCCCTACCAGTTCATTATCAAGATCAGCCAAGAAATGCACTCGGGAGGCTGTTCTTCCTTAACGTCATCATCCGCCTAAGAGGCAATCCACACCACACACCTGAGTAGGGTGTTACACCACAATGGTGGCCAACCAGTATAAACCTGTGTCTCTTGTGTTGCTCCTTTGGTAGTTTAGGATCTCAGCGGGCGCATTTAGGTGCAGGTAGGTAGGGGGCTAGATCTCAAGGCACCCCAGTAGTTCAACTTAGAGGGTCTCACGGAACCTGTAATCCGGCAATAATGATCGTGGGACTCAAAGAGGTGTTGAGATCGCAAGAAGTTTAATTAGCATGAAGCCAAAAGGCTACAAGCTAAGCGATCGAAGGAAGCAAGGCTATTATTGAGAAAACCAGCTCCAGGATTGCAAGACCGAGCTAGCCGATTTCGTGAAGGAAAACAAGAAGTCATAGGTCAGATATTCAGTATGTATCTGAACTATTTTGAAAGTAGTTCAGAGATAGGAGAAACTGATGAAGCATGACTTCACGTATAATAACGGGCCGTCTCGAAGAGGATGTGTCGGATCATGGAGTGATTCGCTGCGAGCCGCCGTAAGTGCACGAACAAAGTGGTCATGGCGCGGAGGTTGCCAAGGCTCTATACATCCGCCCTCCCTGAAGCATGGAGGAGCTAGAGCTGTTTAAAGGAGCACATTTATCCGCTATGGAAGATATCTGCCTGCCGAGAGGGTGCGCGAAGCTTGGGCCATGGTGAAACCTCATACCAAGCTAGATCCCAATCACATGCGCGGGTCGACCGGTAGGGTCGAATGGGAAGAAATTCTGCTAGTTTAGTATATGACCAAGTAGAGGTGGCACAGACACTCCCAAAGAGGATTGTAAATTAGATTCCCGTTAGATGGTATAGAGGCGTAAGTGTGTGAGTCTAAGTGACTATGTAGTTTCTCACCATGTGGAATTTCTAGTCAATTGTATATCATTTGTCATGGCAGACCTTTTCGCTCAACCTCCGGGTCCTTAAGGTGCGGAGTGCTCAATAACAACTTACGAATAGGCGTATGTGGCAAAACTAAGCTGAGGGGTCATTGTTGCTTGAATGCATAAGTTGTATCCGATTAGTTATGTTATATTACATTGAAATTGTAAGAAACATCTTCTAGGGAGAATAGTTCAAGGGTTCCGCCCCTGGTTTGCATGCATTGGTAGACATGTCCCGATTGTGATGTGAAATCACAGCAGTATAGCTTCGGGGTTTACAATGGAGGAGTGCAAAATATTTTCATCCAACGTCCAAATATTCCTTAAGAACGCTAGCTTTCGCTTCACCTACCAGGTACATTCGATGACCCGCAGAATAATCGCAGAGGTGATCCTTTACCACCTAGTCGAACAATCAGGAACGAGGGTAAGCACAGAGCCAGCAACCCAGCTTGGCCAAAACTTAAGTCATATCGATGCATATAATGGTGAAGAAAAGGACATACGGAAAAACGCGATGTGTAATGAGCTTGATGCTTCGGGTAGATATTATCAAGCTTGGAAAGAAGCCTCGTATAATGGGCGACGATGTAAAAAGGTGTACGCAAGACTGCTCGTTGAGCTTAATGAGAGCTTTAAAAAAGAGTTGTGCAAAAAGGGGGAAAGAGTAAGGAAACTACAAGGAGAAGGAGACTAATAAAGGGTTGGCGCTAGGCATAGAACCTTCGGAGTCTGGCCGCCTGTGGGGTTCGCTCTAGGCGATTGTATGACGCGTCAAGATGATACGGCCCCGTGAGAACTTCCAATTATGAAGGACCCTACCATTTGGGCTTGAGTTTGTCCTTTTCTTCTCCCAAGCGAGAACGAGTTCGCCAATGTTGTAAGTCTTGGCCCGTACCGCTTTGATATCTTCGGACCTGTCGATAAAGTGCTGAACGGGCTTTTGGCGATCACGCCCCTCCGTATGCCTAGGCTGTCCTGCCAATCCAATCGCTCTTTTCTATTCATACATGCGCATCGAGGTGAGTCATGTATAATATCGCGAGCAATACAGCCTTTGTGTCGTACACCATGAAGAAAAGTATGTATCTGTAGTGCGGTTGGGCATGGTCCTAGCCCCTGTGAGCACGGAGTCGAGCCTCAACCCAAAGTGTTTGTCTGATTCTTTCAAATACCACACTAGTCTGGCTTGATGCCACTCAAAATAAGTCCATTAGCCTCTTGACATGACCGCTTGTTTGCGGGTGGTAGACGGAGGCGAATCAAGATTAATGCCAGATTAGCACACCAGTTTTTAACTTATCAGCTGTGAAATTTAAATGTCATCGGTGATGATGTGCGGTACACCATAATGGTGTACCACATCGATATAAATGCAATCATCGGTCCGGACTCGCCGCTTTAACCGGGTCTAGCTTCTATCCACTTGGTGAATTTGTCCACCATGACCAGCAGATATTTTTTCTTATGGCTTCCCTTTAAGGGTATGACGTCCAGTTCTCCCACTGCAAAGGCCATGTAATGGGGATTGTTTGGGGCGGTTAGTATGTGGTTTTGGCTGGTGAAGAGTTGGCATCCAACACAACAATGGGACGAGGTCCCCGTATACCGCCGCCCGTAGGGCCAATAAAACCTATAAGGAAGGCCTTGTCGACAAGTGCCCGGCTGGCGGTGCCCACCGAGACCGGGCGTGAATTTTGGACAAGAGTTGCTGCCTCCTCCTAGAGATACACCTTGAAGCACCGGTGTGCTAGAGCCAGAGCCTTCATGAACTTTGAGAAATT
This sequence comes from Aegilops longissima, assembly GCA_021605205.1. NCBI lineage: Eukaryota > Viridiplantae > Streptophyta > Magnoliopsida > Poales > Poaceae > Aegilops > Aegilops longissima. The sequence continues at coordinate 478,198,957 of CM038681.1, read as the reverse complement.
TTCAACGGAATATGGCGGGCCTCGCTCGATCTTTCGGGAGCCTTCCTATAAAAGTAGGCCAAGAATGGTTCGTCCACGGATAATTACTATAATGAGGTGGGGCCGATGGTGTTACTTTGATGGAGCCTCTGGCGATATCGGGCGTGTTTGTTATCCTGTGTTTGAGTCTCGAATGTGACCGTTGCTATCTCCCCTTGCCATACCATGGATGGCTTGAAGGGTCTTTCAAGGAAGATGGTGGACGGGTCGCTTAGCTACCGATGCCAAGAAGGACGCTCGCCACTGGCATGGCGATGATGACGAGTCCCTCGAACCGAGCCGACATCTTCAAAACGGCATTACGATAAGTTGCCATCTTGGATCTGGCATCAAAGTCTCCATTGATTTGGTATATTGCGAGGTTTGAGTCCCTCAAGACCTCTAGGCATTGTATGCCCATTGATACGGCCATCCGGAGGCCGTAACATAAGGCCTCGATTCGATCGCGTTGTTGGAGTCTCGTATAATATTTGAGTACGTATCGAAAATATCTCCTGTGGGCTTACTACGCACACGCACGCCTCAGCCCTGCCAACATCTTGAGCCGCTGCATCTAGTTGAATACGCCGCACTTTATAGGAGTTCAAGCCATTCATTCGGCGATTTAAGTCGGCAAGACTGGATTTGATGGCTCATGGTTTTTGTACGTGATCGAATGGCTGGAGCTCAATGGCCATTTGGCAATCCGCCCGCTGTATCCCTGTTGTTAATTATGTCATTGAGGGCACTTCGAGACCATCGCGATAGAGCACTCGAAAGTAGTGCCGCACTTTCGGATGCCATGAAGACTGCATATGCTATTTTTTTGATAATGAGGGTACCTTGATTTGCATGGTGGAGGATGATATGTAATATACCGCCTTCCTCGAACGGGAATTTGTGTCCGCCCTGTTCTCGTCGATGACGAGTACGCACGCCAACCAACCGTGTTCGATATGTATAAGAGCATTGGTCAAGCGCTTAAGACGGCCAGGATTGTGTTGCTTGCTAAGGTTTTATTTCCTCCTGTCCGCCATCACCGCTGCTTTGTCCACTGGGTTATCGGTGCACCGTAGAAGGTGATAGAGCGGCACGCCTTTTCTCAATCTGGAGATAAGCGCTTAAAGCCTCCACACCCAAATGAGTTTTTGAACTGCTTGAGTTTGGCTGGCGAGTCAGTTGTGACAGAGCTCTTGATTTTGGCTGATTTGCTTCAATTCATCTATTTGAAATGATGAAGCCCAATAGCCATCAAGGACGGAAGACGCACTTTCTTCCGCATTGCTTGATGTCGTATGTGCGGAGGTTGTCAATGAGATGCAAGTCGTATTAGTGTTTCAACGTGTCAGTTTTGATGATGACGTCATCCACATAGGCCTCCACCGTTTTGCCGATCTGTTTCTCGAGGCATGTTTGGATCATTCGCTGGTGGCGCCAAGCGTTTTGAGCCCGAACGGCATGGTGTTGAAGCGAATGGCCCGTATGGTGTGATGAATGTTGTTGCGGCTTGATCGACTCTCATTTTGATTTGATGGTATTCGGAGTATGCATCAAGGAAGCATAGCGAGTCGACTCGCGGTAGCATCAATGATTTGATCACGCGGGAAGAGGAAGGGATCCTTAGTGCAAGCCTTGTTAAGGTCTTTGAAATTGATGCATAGGCGCCTGGATTTATCCTTCTTGGTACCATTACCAAGTTTGCTCATGAGTCCGATGTTTAATGTCTTTGATGAATCCAGCCTCGATGAGTTTGGCTAGCTCCTCCCCGTAGCTTGTCGCTTGTCTGGAAAAAGACGCAGAGCTTGCTTGACCGGCTTATACCCCTTTAGTATGTTGGAGACTGTGTTCGCCAATTTGCGCGGGATTCCGGCATATCGGGATGCCAGCGAATATATCCCAGTTTTCGCGCAGAAGTCTCGAAAGTTTCGCCGATCGCAGGGGCTGAGTTGCGTATCTGATGGACGTTGTCTTCTTCGGTCTGTTGATCCGAGTTTGATGTCTACCGCCGATCGCCCAGCTCCGGATATCACTGATTTTTCGTGCTCGTTATCCGGCCACTTATGTTCGGTAGAAGAGACATACTTTTGCGGACAATATCCGCTCTTCGAGATCGGGTGATTCGAACATAGTTCGCCTTCAATATAGTGGAAGAGTTGTTCCGCCTCACTACCGCTATCCGATGGGTGATCTGTGGAGTTTTAATTTCTCTCTTGTCGGGTTTAAGCCTGACCCGATCATAGTCTGTAGCGACTCCCAAGGCGGCCATGCGATCTAGGAGTTTGTTCAATGACGATAGCTCCACTGGATCCATGCGAGCGGAGTATTCGGGATCAACGCGGAGGCGATTTTCGATGACTTGAGAGGTCATCATCAGCTTGAGAGCCGAGGCGGCGGTCATAATGAAGCCGCAGCCGGAGGGTCTGCCTGGGGTCGACTCACCGGAGATGATATTATCTCTGGACAACAAGGCAGCCATCAACCCTCTTGGCAACGGCATAAAGGAACTCTCAATGAAAGCACAAAATGTGTGTCAAACCGCAGTTCTCAGTAGGGGGTCCCGAATCAGCGCCTAGGATCGATGGTGTAGGAGACGGGGACACAATGTTTACCCAGGTTCGGGGCCTCTATGGAGGTACACCACTTCCGCTTGATTGATCTTTATGAATATGAGTCTTACAAGAGTTGATCTACCACGAGATCGTAATGGCTAAATCCTGAAGGCTAGCCTATGAGTATGTGGTAATGAATCTGTCCCTATCCGACTATGCTCCCCGCTTATATAGACACCGGAGAGATCTAGGGTTACATGGGGTCGGTTACAAGAGGGAATCATTATAGTCACCGTCTTGTCTTCCACGCTAAGTAGAGTCCAACTGACACGGTATAGTCTCCGCCTTCACGCCTTCAGTCCCATTAGTCCCGCCCAAGAGAAAACAGGCCGGACGCCTCGAGACCCCTTAGTCCAGACTCCCACTCATCTTCGTGAACCTTGTAGGATTTAGAGCGTCGAACGATGCGACGGGTTCATTCGTCATCGGGGCTCCCGCTTAATAAGATAGGCCGGAAGGGTTCGTCCATGGAGAAATGATGGCATGATGGGTGGAAGGTGTAGCCCCGAGCCCCGATGATATCCCGGCGTGTTCGACATCTAAGGTATGATCGCCCGAATAGTGTTTCCACTTTTGTCCTGCCATACCACAGATGGCTTGAAGAGCCTTTCCAAAAGTGTTGGGTGACGGGTCGCATTTAGCGCCCATTCGCAAGGATATCCGCTGCCTGATTACTCTCGAAATGTGATGGAACTCGAGCCTCAAACCGAAATATTAGGAGTACAAGGCGACATGCCACCATCTCTTTGGATCTTTTGCATCGAATTTCCATTTATTTGGGATATTATGAGGTTCGAATCCTCATGCAGCCATTCGAGGCCATGGTAGGGCCTCGATTCGGCCGCGTTGTTGGAGTCCGTTACATTATTTGTAGTAATGTAGGGATCAGGTCCCCTGTAGGGGATGTTAAGATGACGTCATCCCCAACCCAGCTAGCATTTTAGAGCCGTCGAAGTACATTATCCAGTTGAGTATGTGATGTACCTTTAGGAGCTCAGCTTCCATCCACTCGGGCGACAAACTCGGCCATGAGCTGAGATTTAATAGCTCGTGTTGTTTGTATGTTACTTCAAATGGTAGGAGCTCAATGTCCCATTTGACTATGCGCGCTGGTGTATGCCCCGATTGTTTATGATATCATTGAGTGGTATCAATGCCACAACATTGAACACTCTCAAAAGTAGTGTCAAGCTTCCGGTGGCTATGAAGACCGACACGCTATCTTCCTATAGTGGGTCTAGATTTCCATGGTGTAAGGACCCTATATGTAGTATACTCGTTTTGAGTGGAATTTATGCCTCCTCCTCTTGTTCGACGATTTAGTACGCGCCACCACCTAGTGAGTCGCAGATATGTAGAGCAACATAGGCTCACCCACGCTTGGTGCAAAGCAAGGATTGCTACTTGCAACAATGTTTTATTTCTTCCAATCCGAATCGTAGCTACATCCGGCCCATCAAAATGGTTATGCATCGGAGAAGTTGATAGACCGGCAGCACTTTTTCTCCCAACTGAGATAAAGCGCTCAGGCTGCCACACACCCCCGCTAGTTTTGGACCTACTTTAAGTCTGGTAGTGCCAATTGTGACAGGGTTCGGATTTTGGCTGGGTTTGCTTTTGATTCCTCTATTGGAAACAATGAACCCAGTAGTTTCTGCTGGGACTCCAAGACACATTTTCGGATTGAGTCATATATGTTCGAGGTTTTCAACTGTGAGGCGATCGCCCACCAATGATTTGACATGTTTGGTCTTGATGACTACATCGCCGCATGCCTCTCCACTATTTTGCTAATTTGCTTTTCCGTGCATGTTTGAACTGCCAGGTAAGTGACGCCAGAAGTTTTTGAAGTCTGGCAATATGTTGAAGGAGAAGGCCCATACGGGTAATGAATGTCGTTGTCAAAAGCAAGTATGCCCACTAGAGGGGGGTGAATAGGCGATTTTATGAATTCTTCACTGAGAATTGGTTTGAGGAAATTCTTAAACAAGAACTATTAGCAGCGGAAGGCCCAATAAGCATAATGTATCACACACATGGTCATCATGATGAAATGAAGACTAGCACAGAAAGTATGTAAAGCGTAATCACAGGATAACACAAGATGAAGACAAATGATCAAGAAATTGAATCGAGGAAATTGAGAAAGTCTCTACCAAAGTCTTCAAACACAGATATGAACAAACACTCAACACAAGAATGAGGAAATGAAAGGATTGAGGAAATAGAACCAGTTAGGTTGGTGAAGACAATGATTTGTAGACCAGTTCCAACTGCTGTCTCAGCTTGTACGCCCTGTTGGAGCAGCTGAGTATTTAAACGCTGGACACACAGTCCCGACACCCAATACCGAAAGCACGCAACTCAGACACCAAGTCTCACCAGATTCTCCTTGAACTAAGGTCACATGCACTGCCCAATCACTAGTGGTAAGTCTTCAGCATTTCAAACCTTCACGCACTTGGTACTTGGCGATCCACAATTCTTTGATGTTTCTAGACCATGACGCCTAACCATCCGAAGAAGCACTTCAAAGGTACAAGCGCCGATCCACGAGATCAATCTCTTCAGGATGCTCAATCACTTTGGGTTTGTAGGGGTTTGGTTTTGGGTTTTTCCTCACTGATGATTTTCGCCAAAGTCCTCTGAGGATGGGTGCTCTCAAATGACAAGTGTCAAGTTCTCTCGAGCAGCCAACCAGCTAGTGGTTGTAGGGGCGGCTATTTATAGCCTAGGAGCAGCCCGACATGATAAGACATAAATGCCTTCAATGATAGGACCGTTAGGTGGATAAGATATTTTGGGACAGTCAAGAAGACAAGAACGGTCGGAAATTTGACTCAAATTCCTGGCTATCATGTTCTCACTTTGTAGGCAATCCGTGACTGCAATCCTAACTCCTCACAGAATAAATTCTCACACCGGAAGAACTTCGATCTCACATCAAGAAATTGACTGAACAGAGGAGATTTCCAAAGGCTTCACTCAAGGGATTTGGTAGGATTTTGAGTTGAGCATCACATGGAAATTTTTCCTTAGTATTTCTCAACCCCTTTAATAAAGACGTGTGTTTTATGACTCAAGAAAGAGAAATGAAACTACTAAAACAAAAGTCTTCACGCTCATGTTCCTCAAATGAATACCAAGTCTCAAGGTCACACCAATTTCTTCACTTTCAAAGTCTTCAAAGTCTTCGAATATCAAAGTCTTCAATAAGAACTTCATTTTTAGGGGTCGACTTTCTCTCAGAAATATCAAACCCCTCAGACTTATAGACCTGTGTACACTCATAAACGATTAGTTCCTTAACCTATAAGTCTTCAATACACCAAAATCACTAAGGCACTAGATGCACTTACAATCTCCCCTTTTTGGTGATTGATGACAATATAGGTTAAGTTTTCAACGGGATAAACATATGAAGTGTAAATATCGATAATGAGGAATTTGATTGCAAGATATAGAAGAACCCCCTAAGATGTGCATAGTGAGGAATTTGCTTTGAGGCAATGCACATTTGAAGAGTTGAATCATGGAGATCTCCCCTATATCTTGTAATTCATACACGATTTGACATATAATATGAAGAATTTGAAATGCATGATGAAATATGGTGCTTGATGTAATTCAGCATGCTATGATAACATTAATGAGGAACAAGCATGCAAAATAACGCATCAAGAGTATCAGAGCTCAAGAAGCTCAAGAGAATCAGAGCATAGTGCATCAAAAGTATCAAAGCACCATCGGGTTTAAGATTACAACTCGATCCAATAAAAGTTTCAGAAGAACGAGAGTTGTAACTTAACAAAAATAAATTTTATATATGGGCAATAAAATAGACCCGCTTGAAGACTAACTCAAATTTTCCCCTTGTCAACGAATGACCAAAAGGATCAAACCGAGGACTAACGCCCAAGAATTTCGTTGAAGAAGGAGCGCAGTTGTTGGGGTCGGTTGTTGTAGTAGGACCTGCCGTGTCGCCCAAGTCTTCATTTTCATCAGGTCACGCGATGAAGAATAGGAGCTGGCCACCAAGGAAGGAACTTTGACCTTCTTGTATTTCTTTGGAGGAGGCAGACCAGAACTCAGTCCGGCGGCGAACCTGCCGAACTCATGATGCAACAGCCAGGGAAGGACAAAGGCCACGAAGAACACTCAGGTGGCCTCCATCACGAGCCTTAAATTTGTTAAATACAACATTCCGCGGCCTACCCCTGGAGGGAGACGCCTTTAATTCATCCAATCCCTTGCTTTCTGCACTATTTGTATCATTCCGTACTGATAGCATATCTTCTCGAATAAAATGCAGCACTTTTGCCTATAATTGCATCACTTTATATATATATATATGTTCATTTACAACATGTTGCACCTGCGGCATCTTGGTACGCCAAATACACCAGGGCTTATGTCCTCCGCATTATGGTGTGATAAAGTCAGACACTTTCACAAGTGCGGCACCCAACTTATAGCATTATATGAATCGCTCCAATCATGTCTTGGGTCAATAGTTGGGTTTGCCCGGCCCCATGTTTGGCACCTTACGCCCGCTCTATCGGCTAAGGTAGCACTGGAGAACCACCGCGATTGCGCCCGGTTGAGCCGGGTTAACGCCTCGATGGAGAAAGCTAAAACTGACCGCATGATAAGGCGAGACTGGTCGCTGTTCGAGAGGTCCTTTCGGTCCTTAAAGACCTACGCCGCTCGAGCTAAGTTCGATTATGTCCGATGAAGGCGTGGATAGCGCCCCAATTCGGTCTTCGAATACTAGGGGCTTCACGAAATTTAAAATTATAGAATTCTATGGCTAAGTGAGAGTGTTCAAGCACTATAAGTCCGGTTGCCTTGTTCGCTATGTTGAGCGCCCCTAGATGGACCCAAAATGGGAACAAGAGTGCTCAAGTTTATCCCAACACCCCAAAGACTCGTGGCATGGGGGCGAAGCCGACGACTTGCCATCTCTCAGATTTAATAAACGGCCGCACGAAGGTAATATTTTAAATTAAACAAGCGTTGCTTAGCGATATGAACAAAGTTTTCAACGCACAGGATAATACATTGCAAATTCACTAAAATTACATCCTCGGGCACTCATCCGCAATCTTGCGGGCACCCTTCAGACAGCCTTATAGTAAATTTGGGCGACGATGCTCCTTGCCCGCTGGTGGCGCGTCGCTGATTAGCTTCTCCGCATCCAGCTTGCCCCTAATGCACCTTTGCGCTGGCAAGGGCCCGACGAGCACCTTCAATACAAAGCGGAGTGCTTGATAACCTGCACCTGTGGGCACGATCCACCAGCCGTCGACGAGGCAAGTAGCTCCTGTGCACGGCCTCTCCTGTGCCACAAGCGGACTATGAGGCCCTTCATGGCCTGCTCGCCACCTTAGAAGTTCGACCAGCTGCTTCACCTGGTCGCTAGGGGCACTGATGGCCGGCCTCAAAGATACCGAGACCGAAGACCTTCTCCATTGAGCTCCCTCCTCGGCTCGGTAGAATGCGCGGCATCGTACACGCCATGAGGCAGATCTGCAAACGCCTCGAGAGCTCCGAACCGGGTAAGTAACACGTAATTTACATTCACATGCTTGCTTTGCATGAAAAATGCCTTACCCGCCGCTATCTTGTTCATCAATTCAACCTCCTGAAGGGACTTATGGGCCTCGGCCTTGGCGGTTTGGCACTTTCGAGAGCCGAGGCAAGCTCGACTCTCGAGTCTTTGAGTCACGCCCAAACTCATGCTTTTCCATGAGAGCCCGGAGCTCTTGCTGAACCACCGCCACCCGCCTCCTCGCTTTTCTCTCCCCTGCCTGCGGGTCAGCATTGCTTTCGGTCGCAGACACGCCTCCTTCAGGCCGCCACCTCGGTCGTGGGCCCTGCAGCATCCATGTTATCCTTGTTATTTTTGTCACAACCTAAATCCTTTTCTATAAGGTACAAATTCAAAGTGGTGTTACTCACCTTCTTTGTCTTGAGCTGCTTCTGGCGCTGCCGAGCTCTTGCCCGACCGCCGAGCTCCAGCTTCAACGCACCGACCTCCGCATCGGCGCGCAGAGGTCAAGAACGCAGCCCGCAACCCATATTGACATAATTTTTTAGCAACCCTGTATATCTTGTTTCAGATCCTCGGTCCGCTTTTCTTTTCAACACCGAACCGAGCATCAGGGCTACCGTCTATGCGGTATTACATTGCATATTTTAACTTCTTACCTCAAAGCCCGATAGAAGGCTATTGCAGGCTTCGTCAGCCCACCTTTGGCGAGCTGCACCTTCAATCACCGACTCATAATAGTGCAGTGTTCTTCCTCGATGGAAGCGCTCTGCAGTGCCTCCAACAAATTACCCGGCGCCCAGGTTGGACGGAAGCCGCCGGGCCACGGTCTTGCCCTTCGCTCGAGTAGCCGCCGACTCCGAACCATCTGGGTTCTATTGTGGAGTCCGGCAAAGTCCGGAGGACGCCTTTGTGGCGCCTCGAGCCTCCTCGATGGGTCCCATCTGGGATCCCACTCGCGCCCTCGGCGCCGCGAGGGGTGGAGGCGGTCGGGATGGAGTCTACATCCGACGAAAGCCAACGACCCGCCGATGAAGCGGGAGATCATCACTGGCCGGACTACGTGCAGCATGCGGCATTAGAATGACACTATGTGACGAGAAAAGAAATTATAAATCATTCAGGAATCCGGATATTTACGATCTCGCCGGAGGCCCGACCCTTGAAGGCCATTCTTCCTCGCCAACGTTGATGTTGGCAGAGCTGTCCGGGAATAGTCCTTCCCTCTGACCCTCCGCCTCCCCAGCTGGGGAAGCCTTTCTCTTCCTCTCTCCCAACTCGAGAGAGCCTCTTCCTCCTCCTCATTTTCGGGAGGAGTCAGCCCGAGTCGCCGGACACCTGAAAACGGGCACTCTTTCAAGCACCCGTGGCCTCCTTCTTGGTTTCTTCTTCTCCGCACCACGTGCGGTGCCGGAACCAGCAGCCTCGCTAGACGAGCGTCTACTGGATTTTCTGGCATAGGAGCCGGACAGGTAATCTGCTCCGCCTTCTTCATCCAGTCCTGTCAAAGGAAAAGGGGAAATTAAAACCCACATAGAGTCAAAGTATGGAAAACGAGTGTCCCGTGAAGGGGTAGAATCACTTACCTCGTCACCAAGGCGCAGCGAAATAAATCCACGATCTTCGATCGCGGATGTGGGGCTTGGCGCCTTGAACAGCACCTTCCAGCGCCAGACGTTGTGTCAAGAGCTTGTTCAGCGCTGGTGCTGTTCCGGATCGAACTCCCATAGATTGAATGCCTGCTCTTGGCATGGGAGAATCCGCGACGAGCATGACTTGGACCACGTTAACCAGCCCGAGCTTCTTCACCAGCTTCTTGATACAGGTTTGGAGTCCCCGGCTCCTTCAAACTGCCCCAAAGCAAGCCCTTCTCTTTCCGTGGAGGTGAGCTGCGTGGGGATACCAGATCTAAACTCTGGGGCTGCCGCCCATTTAGGGTCACGCTGCTCGGTGATATAGAACCACCCCGATTGCCACCTCTTGACGGATTCCATGAAGGCCCTTCAACTAAAGGACATTGGGCATCTTGCCCAACATGGCGCCCAAGACTCCGCTTGAGTGCCCTTCACTACCTTCGCTTGACATTGAAGGTCTTGAGCCATGTCAAGTGGGGCTGATGCAGAGGAAGGCCTCGCACATGACGATAAACGCCGAGATGTTGAGGATGAAGTTCGCGCCAGATCATGGAAATCCAGGCCGTAGTAGAACATGAGCCCCGGACAAAGGGATGTAGTGGAAAGCCCAGTCCATGGAGGAAGTGGGGAAGAAAGACGACCTCTCGTGGGGCCTAGAGGTGGGGATAAGCTGCCCTCGTCGGGCAGCCGGCTGTGATGTCGCCGAAAGGTATCCGCGCCGCAGTTTGGCGATTTGCTCCTCCTTAACGGTGGAGGCCAACCATTTACCTCCCGCCCGACATGGTCGGAGAAGGTTGAGACGAGATGCGAACTTGGGCAATCGGAGCTCGAAAGCGCCGGAGATGGATAAGCAAAGCAGGAAGAAGGCGAGGTGATAAGGTGAATCCTTATCCCTTATATGGGCGGGGAAGTCTTACGCGCCCCCACCGCCTGGTAAAACTCGCTATCTCCCAAGCATCACCATCAATGACGCGTTGGGTTACCCATGCCCGTATTGATGAGAATCCCGGATTAAGGGGAAACACGATCTCCGCTTCAACAAGACGCGTTAAGGAAACCGCTTCGCTAAATGCGCTTAAGGTGGTAAAGTAAAAACAATTTGAGTAATGGCTTGGTAGTGGTGCGACGTCATGCCACGGAAAACGTCAGCAGATTGAACTCGTGTATATATTATTATTCTCTCTACGATGGAATGTGGAATTTATTTTGCAGAGCCGGACACTATCCTAGTATTCACAATCTTCTATCATTTGGAGGAGGAACCCGCCATGCAATGCCAAGCAATATACACGCCGGACTTATCGTCATTGAAGCCTAGTTCAGGGGCTACTGAGGGAGTCCCGGATTAGGGGGTGTCCGGATTGCCGGACTACCATCATTGGCCGGACTATCATCGGCCGGACTATCATCGGCCGGACTATCATCATCAACCGGACTCCAAGACTATGAAGATACAAGATTGAAGACTTCACCCCGTGTCCGGATGGACTTTCCTTGGCGTGGAAGGCAAGCTTGGCGATAGGGATATGTAGATCTCCTACCATTGTAACCGACTCTATGTAACCCTAGCCACCTCCGGTGTCTATATAAACCGGATGGCTTTAGTCCGTAGAACTACAATGACAACAACCCTTACAATCATACCATAGGCTAGCTTCTAGGGTTTAGCCTCCTTGATCTCATGGTAGATCCACTCTTGTAAACATCCACAATATCAATATCAATCAAGCAGGACATAGGGTTTTACCTCCATCAAGAGAGCCCGAACCTGGGTAAACATCGTGTCCCTTGTCTCCTGTTACCATCCGCCTAGATGCACAGTTCGGGACCCCCTACTCGAGATCCGCCGGTTTTGACACCGACAGCAGTGAAAAACGGTTCGCCCGAAGATTTAGGACGAACGTGCCCTTGACCATTCTCCTTCTCACGACATGTGTCGCCCACGTACTGTGTAGAGAAGATCGTGTACGAACGTGGGTGAGTAGAATAATGCATCATGGGATGCGGAACGGTTTGAGCGGCAAAACCGAAAATTTCGATAAGATCAGTTTTAAAGTTCCGTTCGCAATTTCTTCAGCTGACCAGGACACAGTGAAGATTTTGAACGAGTTTCAAATAGAACGCACATGAAGAATTTGTGAATAGATTGGGTTGAGTATAGCATAGAGGAGGAAGGGTCCGATCACATTCACATAGCAAAAAAAAAACAGCTTGAAGAAATAACTATAAGTGAATGCTGTAGAGGACATAAACTCATATATATATATAGCCAATGAAGAAAAACGAAGGAACCGGTGAAGATTTTGAAAAATTGAAGAATTAGAAAAACTGAAGAATTTCAAAACTGAGGAAAAACTCAAATTGAAGATTTTCAACTTTGGTGGTGGCGTGACCCACCGTATAAGAATGATGATTTCAGACACCGCGCATAATTGTCGAGGGTTTCGAGAATCAAATTCTTCATTAATTTCTTCACACTTAGAGTATTATTCTTCATTGATTAAAGAAAAACGTTTCTTCATGTGTTGCACATCTAAGTCAGCAATTTTGCATAAGTGTTAGGATTTGTGTCTTTTTCAAAGAACATTCGAGGATTCTAAGATATTTAGCTCACACCGCAACTTGCTAAATCTCTTCTCATCCAAGGGCTTAGTGAAGATATCAGCTAGCTGTTCTTCAGTCTTCACGTGCTCGATGGAGATGTCGCCCTTCAACACATGATCACGAAGAAAATGATGACGAATCTGAATGTGCTTTGTCTTCGAGTGCTGAACTGGGTTGTGAGCAATCTTGATGGCACTCTCATTGTCGTAGAGGAGAGGCACATTCTTCACGTTGACTCCATAGTCCTTGAGTGTTTGCTTCATCCAAAGCAGTTGAGCACAGCAAGAGCCAGCAGCAATGTATTTAGCTTCCCAGTAGACAGTGATACGCAGTTCTGTTTCTTCGAGGACCAACAGACCAAAGATCGTCCGAGGAAATGACAAGTGCCAGAAGTTGACTTGCGGTCCACACGATCACCAGCATAGTGAGAGTCAGAATATCCAATGAGATCAAAAGCAGAGTCCTTGGGGTACCATAATCCTCGTGTTGGTGTGTGAGCTAGATATCGAAGAATATGCTTCACAGCCTTATGGTGTGATTCCTTAGGTGCAGCTTGAAATCGGGCACACATGCAAACACTAAGCATTATATCTGGCCTAGATGCACATAAGTACAGTAAAGAACCAATCATGGAGCGGTATACCTTGTGATCGAAGTCAATACCATTTTCATCAGTGCATAGATGGCCATTTGTGGGCATAGGAATTTTGACGCCTTTGCAATCTTGCATGCCGAATTTCCTCGTAACATCTTCGAGGTATTTCTCTGAGATATGAATATGCCATTGCGTTGTTGATTAATATGAAGACCTAAGAAGAATTTCAACTCTCCCATCATAGACATTTGATATTCTTCACTCATCATATAGGCAAATTCATCACTATAACGTTGGTCAGTACAGCCAAAGATAATATCATCAACATATATTTGGCACACAAACAGTTCACCATCATAAGATTTAGTAAAGAGAGTAGGGTCGAGTGAACCGGGTGTGAAGCCATTCTTCACGAAGAATTCCTTCAATGTATCATACCACGCCCGTGGGGCTTGTTTGAGACCATAGAGGGCCTTATTAAGACTAAAGACTTTGTCAGGATTCTTTGGATCTTCAAAACCTGGGGGTTGAGCAACATATACTTCTTCCTCAAGCTTACCATTGAGGAATGCACTTTTCACATCCATTTGATATAAGATAATATCATGATGATTAGCATAAGCACGTAATATGCGAATAGCCTCAAGTCTAGCAACAGGTGCAAAAGTTTCATCGAAATTAATTCCTTCAACCTGTGTGTAGCCTTGAGCTATCAATCGTGCCTTATTCCTTACCACAAGACCATTTTCATCTTGCTTGTTGCGGTAGATCCACTTTGTGCCAATGATATTATGCTTGCGAGGATCTGGACGTTTGACCAGTTCCCAGACATTGTTGAGCTCGAACTGATGTAATTCTTCTTGCATAGCCTGAATCCACTCCGGTTCCAGAAATGCTTCATCTACCTTAGTGGGCTCTGTGATAGAGACGAAAGCATAGTTCCCACAAAAGTTAGATAAATGTGAAGCTTTTGAGCGTGTGAGAGGACCTGGCGCTTCAATGTCATCGATGATCTTCTCCACTTGCACTTCTTTTACAATGCGAGGATGAGCTGGTTGTCGTCGAGGAATTTGATCATTTTCCTCAGCACCATTGTCTTCAACATTATCTTCAGGTGCATCAGCTCGACGTTCTTCGCGTACAGGAATGAATTCTTCAGCAGATTCTTCAGAAGGAATGACATCCTCAGTTGCCTTGAACTTGATAGAATCCTCAGGTGTTGGTTCATCTAACACTGAAGGTAGGTGCTCTCTATGCAGCCATTAGTTTCATCGAACCAAGACATCTACAAAGGTCAACAATCTTGTGAAGAGCGATGTTGAAGACTCAGAGGTGTGCGAGTCCTTTCCGTAACCAAGCATAAACCTTCATGTGCTTTCGGTGCAAATTTAGAATTGTGATGAGGATCTCTAATCCAGCATTTAGCACCCAACACTTTGAAATAACTTACATTGGGTTTATTGTCGTGAGGAGTTCATAGGCAGTCTTCTTGAAGAATTTGTGAAGATATACTGCTGATGATGTGGCACACAGATCAATTGCATCAATCCAAAACGACTAGGCGCTTTGTATTCATCAAGCATAGTGCGAGCCATCTCAACAAGAGTTCTGTTCTTGCGCCCACGACGCCATTTTGCCGAGCAAAGATAAGGAGCAGATAACTCATGAGTAATACCAAGTTCATCAAGATAGGCATGAAGACCGAATTTTGAACTCAGTTCCATTGTCACTCCTGATGTGTTTGATCTTCACACCAAAGTTAGTTGAAGCCCTTGAGGAAAATCGTTTGAAGACTTCCTGCACTTGATTTTTGTAAGTAACAATGTGTACCCATGTGTAACGAGAATAATCATCAACAATAACAAAGCCATATAGAGATGCATCATTAACGACAGCTAAGTAATGATTGGGACCAAAGAGGTCCATGTGAAGCAATTCGAACGGACGAGTAGTGGTCATGATAGTCTTCGCTGGATGCTTGGCCTTGGTCATTTTTCCAGCTTCACAGGCTCCGCACAAGTGATCCTTGAGGAATTTGACATTTCCAATGCCAATGACATGCTTCTTCTTTGCAAGCGTGTGCAAATTCCTCATGCCTACGTGACCAAGTCGCCGATGCCATAGCCAGCCTTCTGAAGCTTTTGCAAGTAGACACACAACTGGTTGTGGTCCTGTAAAGAAATCAACAATATACAAGTCTCCTCTCCTAAAGCCTTCGAAGACTTTGGAATTGTCAGCTTCCATAATCACAACACAATGATACTTGCCAAAGATAACAACCATATCAAGATCACAAAGCATTGAGACTGACATGAGGTTGTATCCTAAGGACTCAACAAGCATGACTTTGTCCATGTGTTTATCCTTAGAGATCGCAACCTTACCAAGACCCAATACCTGACTTTTGCCTTTGTCAGCAAAGATGATATGCTTCAGATGTGACGGTGATAAGAGAGCATCCATCAATAGATTCTTGTCACCAGTCATGTGATTTGTACATCCACTATCGAGAACCCACTTAGTGGTTTTGGGTTGATCATCCTGCAGATGAATTAGTACAACTTACGATCTCATATACTTCATCAGTGAAGAATATGATATCAAGTTCATCAGATGAATTTCATCATCAAGATAACAGATAAGCAAGATGAGGACGTGTGAAATGAAAGTTCATTTCATCATGATTAGCTGCGTCCTTTCGTGCATTTTGTCGTCCCCAAAGAAATTCTTGAGACGTTAAGGCACGATGGAGACCTGACCTGCAGAAGAGATTAGTTCTTTTCTTCACCACCCACATCGAAGGGGTGGCAAAGAGTTCATCACTCTGCGAGCACCATACGAGAATGGTGGCATAGAAGCCAAACCATTTCGTTTCACATAAGAGGGGTTAGGTAAGCATATGAATAAGCAGATAAATTCTTCGAGGACTTATGAACATATTGGTTTGAAGAATAATGCACATATTCATAGCCCTTAGCTCTACCTGCGAAAACAGAGTTGTTAGCACGATGATAATCATATGAGGACTTTGATCCTTTTGAGGAATTTGATCCACGTGAGGAATTTGGTCCGTATGAGGACTTGGATCCATATGAAGAATTTGGTCCATATGAAGAATTTGATCTGGGGTTCCTATTCTTCACAGGTGATGTCATGAGGACATTCACCTGAAGACTTTCAAGGCACTTCTTGGGAACCCAGATTTTCTTCATATGGGAACCGTTCCTGCAGTTAGTGCCAACATATCTAGCAAATACTTCACCATTCCGATTTTTGAACAGTTTATAGTTGGAGTCAAATGACTCATCAGAAGAATGAGGAGATTCGCATATAAAGCCAGATAAGTTAGATGGATCAACTAGAGGTCCCTTTGCAGCAACCCATGAGGTTTTGGGATACTGCTCAGGCTTCCAATATGTTCCATCAACATTGAGTTTCCTCTCAAAGGCAATACCCTCTTTCCTAGGGTTCCTATTGAGGATCTACTTTTTAAGCACATCACAAAGAGTCTGATGCCCTTTGAGGCTTTTGTACATGCCTGTCGTGTACAGTTCCTTCAGCCCTGCATCGTCAGTGATACTAGCAATGTCCTCAGATGAGGAATTAGTGACAGCAGAGGCAGGTGAAGAATTTGTAACAGTTGAAGCATTTGAACATTCAGGTGAAGAATTAGCAGATTCACGTTCAATGCACTTTAAGCATGGAGGAACAAATTCTTCCTGAGAAGCGCTGATTTGTTGAGCAAGTAATGAATCGCGCTCCTTCAGAAGATCTTCATAATTCACTCTTAGCTTCTCAAGATCTTGCTTTTGAAGAAATTCATAAGAAAGTTTCTCATGATCGATAAGAGAGTGTTATGATGACTTTTAAGGTTATCAAACCTAGACCAAGTCTCTCAAGATTTTCATCGGGGCTTTAGTGCGATCCATTTCTTCACCTAACATATCATCACTTTTGTCTAGCATGTTTTGAACCTTTTCCAAGGCATGTTGTTGTTTGCGGCAATGCAAACAAGTTTGGTATAGCTAGGTTCAATATCATCATCGATTCATCATCATCGGATTCACAATCACTAAATTCAGATGAGGAACATTCGTTACCTCGTCACCTTTTGCCATGAGACATGATGCAGACGATGATGATTCTGGCTCGAAAGTCATCGTTTTGAGAGATTCCTTGAAGTCCTCAAACCAGGGATCATGACGGGTTCGATGACCTTCATAAATGTTGGAGATTCGGTCCCAGATAAGCTTTGCATTGCAAAGATGCATAATGTGCCTGAATTGATCTCTGGATAGGCAGGAACAGATGATATCCTTCGCCATGCAGTCAAGTCGAGTGTATTTGCGAATATCATCTGCATTCGCCGACTTGCATAGATCAGTAAGACCAATCTCAGTGACGGTCCACAGCTCGATGTCCCTTGCCATGAGGCGCTTCCTCATCATGGCCTTCCACTTGGGATAATCATGACCGTCACAGATAGGGCATGTCACTTTCTTCATACCTGCGGTCGTCATAACTAAAACTCCAGGCGGTTAAACCAAAATCACATAGAACAAGGGAGTACCTTGCTCTGATACCAATTGAAAGTGCGTTATGTCGACTAGAGGGGGGGTGAATAGGCGATTTTTATGAATTCTTCACTGAGGAATTTGCCGGTGAGGAAATTCCTTAACAAAGAACTATTAGCAGCTGAATAAGTACTCAGAAGTAAGCATAACAGAATACACGCATGGTCATCATGATGAAATGAAGACTAGCACAGAGTACAGAAAGTGTAATCACAAGATAACACAAGATGAAGACAAACAGACTAAAGAAATTGAACTGAGGAAATTGAGGAAGTCTTCAGTCAAAGTCTTCAAACACAGATATGAACAAACACTCAACACAGTAATGAGGAAATGAAAGGGTTGAGGAAATAGAACCAGATTAGGTTGGTGAAGACAATGATTTGGTAGACCAGTTCCAACTGCTGTCTCAGCTTGTACGTCTGGTTGGAGCGGCTGAGTATTTAAACTCGAGGACACAGTCCCGGACACCCAATCGGCTGAGCACGCAGCTCAGACACCAAGTCCTCACCAGATTCTCCTTGAACTAAGGTCACACAGACCTCGCCCAATCACTGTGGTAAGTCTTCAGCGACTTCCAAACCTTCACAGACTTGGTCACTCGGCGATCCACAAATCCTCTTGTATGTTTCTAGACCATGACGCCTAACCTTCCGGAAGAAGCACAGTCTTCAAAGGTAACAAGCGCCGGATCCACGCAGGATCAATCTCTTCAGTGATGCTCAATCACTTTGGGTTTGTAGGGTTTGGTTTTGGGTTTTTCCTCACTCGATGATTTTCGCCAAAGTCCTCGGAGGATGGGTTGCTCTCAAATGACAAGTGTCAAGTTTCTCTCGAGCAGCCAACCAGCTAGTGGTTGTAGGGGCGGCTATTTATAGCCTAGGAGCAGCCCGACATGATAAGACATAAATGCCCTTCAATGATATGACCATTAGGTGGATAAGATATTTGGGATAGCCGACGCAAGACAAAGAACGGTCGGAAATTTGACTCTCAAATTCCTCGTGGCTATCATGTTCCTCTTTGTGTAGGCAATCAGCTTTGGCGAATTCCTAACTCCTCGGTCATAATAAATTCTCGGCGACTGAAGAACTTCGCTCATCACATCAAGAAATTGACTGAACTGTATGAGATTTCCAATGGCTTCACTCAAGGGATTGGTAGGTGGAGGATTTTGAGTTGAGCATCACATGGAAATTTTTCCTTAGTATTTCTCGACCCCTTTAACAAAGACGGTGTTTCCTATGACTCAAGAAAGAGAAAATGAAACTATGAAAACAAAAGTCTTCACGCTTCATGTTCCTCAAATGAATACCGAGTCTTCAAGGTCACACCAATTTCTTCACTTTCAAAGTCTTCAGAAAGTCTTCAGAATATCAAAGTCTTCAGTCGAAGAACTTCATTTTTAGCGGTCGACTTTCTCTGTAAATATCAAACTCCTCATAGACTTATAGACCTGTGTACACTCACAAACGCATTAGTTCCTTAACCTATAAGTCTTTAATACACCAAAATCACTAAGGGGCACTAGATGCACTTACAGTTGCGGCCTGGTCGGACTCCTTCATCTTAATTTGATGGTATCCGGAGTATGCGTCGATGAAACACAATGAGTCGTGTCCTGCAGTCGCATCGATGATTTGGTCAATGCGGGGCAGTGGGAAGGGATGCTTAGGGCAAGCCTTATTAAGGTCTTTGAAATCGATGCAAAGGCGTCAGGATTTATCCTTCTTC
Organism: Aegilops longissima; assembly: GCA_021605205.1. Lineage (NCBI taxonomy): Eukaryota > Viridiplantae > Streptophyta > Magnoliopsida > Poales > Poaceae > Aegilops > Aegilops longissima. The sequence continues at coordinate 478,179,638 of CM038681.1, read as the reverse complement.
GGCACCATGACCAGGTTGGCCAGCCAGTCTGGGTGCTTGATTTCTCTAATGAATCCGGCCTCAAGTAGTTTGGCTAGCTCCTCCCCCATAGCTTGTCGCTTAGGTTCAGAGAATTGCCGCAGCGTCTGCTTGACTGGTTTGAACCCCTTTATGATATTAAGGCTGTGTTCGGCCAGTCTGCACGGGATCCCTGGCATGTCCCTAGGGTGCCAGGCAAAGATATCCCAATTCTAGCTCAGGAACGCTCGAAGGGCGGCGTCGACCGTCGGATCCAGTTGTGCGCCAATGGCTGCTGTTTTGTTAGGATCCATCGGGTGCACTTGAAATTTGACAATTTCATCGGCTGGTTTGAAAGATGTGGATTTGGGCCTCTTGTAGAGGATTACATCATCTTTATCCACTGTGGAACGTAGAGTGGTTAGCTCTTCGGTCGTGAAGGCCTCAGGTAGTGCCTCGAGGGCTAGAGATGCAGTTTTGTTTTGGGCGCTGAGCGCTATATTCGGGTCACTGGTGATAGTGAGAACTCCGTTGGGCCCAGGCATTTTGAGCTTCATGTACCCCTAATGGGGTATGGCTTGAAAACGTGTGAAGGCATCTCGCCCTAACAGGGCGTGATATCCGCTGTTGAAGGGTGCCACGTGGAAGAGTAACTCTTCGGACCTGTAGTTCTCCGTCGTGCCGAATACTACATCGAGTTATTTTTCCCCGAGCAGCGTGCTTCTCGACTAGGGATAATGCCGCGAAAGGTGGTGCTGCTTTGCTCAATGTGACTCCTGTCCATTTGCATTTTGTTGAGTGTATCTTCGTATTTGAGGTTTAGTCTGCTGTCACCGTCCATGAGCACTTTACTGAGTCAAAATCCGTCCACAATTGGATTAAGACCAAGGCGACTGGAGCTCGGACTAATCGGGCCCATGGTTTGTCATCCGCAGTGAAAGTTATTGCCGTATCGTTCCAAGGATTTATTGCGGCTCCTTGGTTAACTTCGGCAAGGTCGCGTAGCGCCCTTTTGCGCCGATTGTTTGAAGAAAAGGCCTCGAAGACCGTAAAGACATTGATATCATCATCTTCTGAAGAGTGCTTCTTTGGAGTATTGTTGGTAAGGATTACCTGGCTGCTCTTAGCCACCTGCCAAAGTACGCAACATGCTCGAAGGCTATGCGTTGGCTCAATATTCGGTGTTGTGTGTATCTGACAAGGCTTGTCGAGCAGTTCGTCGAGGATGGTTCCATGTCTTGTGAAGGGCTTCATTTTCTTGTCAATGGGGAGATGATTGGGTGCCCCGTAAGGGTGCATCCTTTTTGCCCAACCGGTGGGTTGCTTAAACGCAGGAGGTTCCCACCGAGCTATCTTGGCTTTCTAGGCACTTTGAATTGCGCAGTACTATGTGCGCTAGATCTGCAAAGTGCAGTATGTGGTGGTGGTTGAGGGCATTGGGCATTCCCTCGTCCGTACAGTTGCAATAAAAAACTGGAACTGTGTCGTCGTCGCAGCAATCTTTAATCTTGTTTTTAACAAGGAGGAACCTGGCCCAGAAGTGATGGACCATTTCTTGAGGTTGCTACTGTACATACATGAGTTCAGATATGTCTGGAGGACCTGAATTTCTTGGGGAATATTGCTTGTGGTGGGTGGGCGGGCTAAAATCTGAACCCTGATCCACTGTTAGGTCCGGAGTTTGAGGAATCTCCGAATTACCGGCTCAAGATCAGGAAGGTCGTGAGGACCTCCGGGCTCAATGCCAGATCCTGTGTTTGGCGGACGTACATTCTCTTCCCAGGGATGGGTATCCGGCTCGTAGGGCTCAGAGATCCGAACATAGCTGGTTTTTAACTTCGTGGAAGAATTGTTTTCGGCTCGTTTCTCAACGACCGCCACGAGGTGGGTGACCAATAGAGATTTGATCTCCCTCTGGTCGGGTTTAAGCCCAATACGATCAAAGTCGGTTGCGAGCCCCAGAGCGGCGATGCGATCTTGCAGCTTGTTTAAGGATGAGACATCTGCAGGATCCATAATCTCGGAGTTTTCGAGGCTGATGTGGAGATGATGTTTGGCGGTTGTGGGGGTCGCCATTGGTGTCCGTGTCAAAACCGGCATATCTCAGTTAGGGGGTCCCGAACTGTGCGTCTAAGGTCGATGGTAACAGGAAACAGGGGACACAATGTTTACCCAGGTTCGGGCCCTCTCTAAAGAGGTAATACTCTACTTCCTGCTTGATTGATCTTGATCTACCACGAGATCGTAATGGCTAAAACCCTAGAAGTCTAGCCTGCATGACTATGATTGTATCCTCTACGAACTAAGCCCTCCGGTTTATATAGACACTGGAGGAGACTAGGGTTACACCAAGTCGGTTACAGAGAAGGGAATCTTCATATTTGATCGCCAAGCTTGCCTTCCACGCCAAGGAGAGTCCTATCCGTACACGGGTTGAGTCTTCGGTCTTCATATCTTCACAGCCCATCAGTCCGGCCCATAGCTAACAGGCCGGACGCCCGAGGACCCCTTAGTCCAGGTCTCCCTCAGTAGCCCCCAAACCAGGCTTCAATGACGAGGTGTCCGACGCGCAGATTGTCTTCCGCATTGCAACACGGGTTCCTCCTCCGATGACTTCAAAGAGATGTATCGGCCTTCCATTTAATGTCATACCCCTCGGCTTCTGTGTATCAGCAACTTCAGCCTCCACGTGTCGAGCAAATGCGAGAGGTCAGGGTATTTTTGCACATAACACCCCATCCATGTAAGAAAAGCGTTTATTAAAGAGATTGGATCTCAGATCCATTCAACACCATACGGAAAAAAATCCTCAGAGCTTCGCCAGAAAAGTCCATTCTAGCATGGCTAGCGTTCCCAGCTCTTCCTCCCGTCCCTGTGGCCCAGAAAAAGGCGAGTGGGAGAGATGTTCCGTGTCCCACGGTCAGCTGGTGAAGCTGCAAACACAGGGATTCCTTCCCCCCGCAGATCTAGTCCCTGTTCGAGCAGGGTTGACCTCCTTCAATGTCGGGGCTCAATCTGAAAGTTTCCCCAATCCATCCAGGGGGGAACGAGTGTGCTATGTCCCTTATCTTCTAAGAGGTGTCGGATTTCCAATTCATCCGTTCCTCCGAGGGCTTGTGGAGTATTACAGCCTCCAGCTGCACAACTTTACTCCTACCACCATTCTGCATATCGCGGGTTACGTCGCTCTTTGTGTGCTGTTCCTGGGTTGGGAGGCCCACTTTGAATTGTGGAGGAAGCTATTCTGCCTTGTCCCGAGCAACCACGAAGGATCAATATTTGAAGTGGGCGGAGCCAAAATATGGTGCTTCACCGAGATCGGATACCTGTCTGGCACACCAAAGAAGGCATCCGAAGAGTGGCACTCCCTAACCCAGTTCAGAGGGGTCTTCCCGAGTTCACAAGAGTTCCTTTGAAGAAACGCCACAGCTGGCACCCTCAGAGCCTCGAAGAGGAAGATAGTGCGGAAGTTTGTCAACTCATGAGCAAGATAAGAACGCTCGCTCAGTCCAGATTATATATAGTCGGATGTGGGGTTCTGGCAAACCCTTAAGGCTCGAACACTGGGTTGCGCGCGAAGTCTTTCCCTGCTACCGATCTACGCCCTAGCTCGCTAAGATCTCGCGGATGAACTCGGCGAACTCGCAACAAAGAGGGACACGAAGTTTATACTGGTTCGGGCCACCATTATGGTGTAATACCCTACTCCAGCGTGGTGGTGGTGGATTGCCTCTCGGGCCGATGATGAACAAGACAAGGATAGAACAGCCTCCCGAGGTTGAGGTGTTCTTGTGAGTAGGCTCTCGATCGGGTTGGATCAAGCTAAGATGAGATTGCCCTAATATGGTGGCTAGCTCTACTTATATAGGCCCTGGTCCTCTTCCCAAATATCGAGCGGGACGGGAGCCAACAACGGCGAGCAAATTTGAAGGGGGACAGCTAGTACAAGCTATCCTGAAAAAAGTGGTCTTCGCCTGCGAAAAGCTCTGTGGTGACGCCGTCTTGGGCTCCACGATGACCTCCGTCTTGCCATCCTCTTGGTCTTGGTCTCGTTGCACCAATATAGCAACAATTCCTGATGCCTCGATACTCTTCGCCTGCGCTGGCCTCCTTAGCACCAAAGAGGAAATAAGGGCGCTGCGTGTGCTGGCGCCCGCCTGGTGTTGTTCGTCATGGCTCACGTCACGAGAGCCTCATGAGTTTTGCCCCGCCTTGATATCTCCGCTCCTTGCGAGCCTTCCTGGCTAGGCCACTCCGGAGGAGGTCTTGCGTCATCCGCCTCACGAGGCTTGGACCCTCGCGAGGGTCTTGGATACCTTGTTGATGAAGATGGGCCGTACTGCCCGCTGGCTTAGTCACGCTGTGGGCCTCAGGCAGGCAAGTCTGGGGACACCCGTTCCCAGAACACTGACAGTAGCCCCCGGGCCCAAGGTGCGCTCGGGCTTGGCTTCACGGCGAAGACAAGGGTCATGTTCGGAGCACCGTGGGCCCCAAAAGCCTGCGGCCTTGGTTGACGCGTGGCGATTGATTGGACGTGGGCGTCTCTGCTTCCCCACGCTGCCTTGACAACTGCTTGACCTGACAAAAGGCTGGCGCGGGCAGTTCTTGCCCACATTGCTCCTTCATCGCCTCACCCCAGATCCCCTTCTCGCTCTTCGCCGCCGCTACATCCAGATCTGCTCCATCCTTGCTCTTCATCTGCTGCCCATGGCGCCGCGCAAGGTCATGTCTTCCTCGGCACCGGCTTGGTACGAGCCCGCTCTTGAAGCGCCCACCGTCACGGAGAAAGGCCTTGCCTCCGTGCGCCTACTGACGGCGGGGGAGAGCAATGAGTGGGGGAAGACGGAGCTCCGGCATGCCTCCGATGAGCCGGAGCCTGAGGGGAGCACCTTCTTCCCCTTCTTCTCGAGAAGCGTCGCCGTTGGGTTGGTCCCTCCTTTCTCCGATTTCTTTTATGAAGTCCTCGACCACTATGGTCTGCAGGCGTTGCATCTCTATCCCAACTCTGTCCTCCTCCAGTCCATCTTCGCCTACTACTGTGAGGCGTACCTGGGCGTCATGCCGTCTGTGGCGCTCCTGCGCCATTTCTTCTTCCTCCGCGTCAGCGGTGAGCACATCTCTGGGTGCGCTAATTTCGTCGCGTGCGGCAAGGCCAACTCGATCTTGAGCACCGGGAAGAGGACCGACAATATTCAATCCAAATGGGTCATGATGGACGCCAAGCTCACCGATCCGCGTCTGGCGCTGCCAATGGGGGCGCCCTCTCCCAACGGGGGGTGGCCCAAGGCGGAGCTCGTCGACGAGCGGGCGTCATTAGTGTTGGGGTAGATGATGACCGACTTGAGGCCGGGTAACGCGAGGACGGCAAAGGTAACGGGGGCGAAGCTCATGAGGGAGTTCCTGATGCTGCGGGTTGCGCCACTCCAGGCGCGCGCGCGCCCCCTGTGGCAGCTTGAAGAAGGGGGAAACAAGACCCGCCTGAGGCCGGGGGACCTGCCTGGCGATGAACTGGATGCCGTCCTGCGCCTCATAGTCGGGGACAACCAGGAGTACCCGCCTAGTGCCTTTGTTCCCTTGTTCCAGCAAGCAGGATCAAGAGGAATTCGCCACCTCCCGCCAACTTTTGATGCGCATGGGCTGGTGCCGCCAATGCTTCCGGAGCTCCTTGACCAGAAACCGTGGAGGTGTCTTCCGGCGAGTCCCGCGGTGAGCGGGAAGAGGAGGTGGACTCGGAGAAGACCCTCGAAGAGGTGGGGGAGACTTCCCCTCTGAGCAAGGCCGAGATTCTCCGTGCCCTTCCTGATGATGCCGAGGCCGACGCCTACCAATGGGAGAGGGAGCGACCCCTCATCCCGACGAAGGGTAGGTCGTCGCTGGTGGTCCGCAGTGCCGCCTCCACCCCAACACCTCCTGGGGCTGGATCCGGTTCTGCCTTCGCACCGCTTGGCGCCGCCGGAGCCCGAACGCCTGCCCCTCGGGCCCCGATGCTATCAGGCTTCAGGCCTTCCAAGCTAAAGGTGGAGTACTTCGCGGTGGACCGGTAGGTGTCTCGAGCTTTGCTTTATCCCTGCTGTTACTTTTTATTTCCTGACGCTCGCCCTTGGTTGATCAGGCCGACATCTTCGGCGAAGAAGAGGAGGGAGGATACGGCGGCCGTGCCTCCCTCTGCAGATAAAGGAGGCAGCAGTGCCCGCATCTCCCCAGCCCGGTCGTCCTCACAGGGCCAAGAGGAACATCGCCGCGTGGAATCAGCCTCCATGGCCCCGGTGGCTCCGGAGGTGCCCGCCCCTGACGAGGCCCCAGCTGCTCCAGAATCCGCTGTCTCCCAAGCCCTGGTGATGGTGTCGCTTCCTCCCACTGCAGCACCTCCTCCCCCTGGTTCTTCTGCTCCTCCTGCTGTCTTGGAGCGTTCCCTTTCAGAGATGGCCCAGCTGCAGGCGGATCTCCTGAGCGTGGACCCGCGCCTGATGGCCGGGCGTCTGGAGCTGGCCTCTGGCTGGCTTCACTCCGACCTAGCGGTTCGCGCAGCGCTGGGCCAGGCTACTGCGGCTTCCGAGAAGGAGGAGCAAGGAGCCGCCAGTGCTGCAGCCGATCGCGAGGCGGCGCTGGAGAACGCCAAGGCCTCCCATGACTGCTGCCAAGTGCTGGAGGGCGTGTTGCAGAGCCTGTACGACAAGCACGCCGAAGAGGTACGTTGCCGCCAAGCGAAGAAGGAGGAGATGAAGGCCCGGGAGGAAGCCGTCAAGAATCGTGATGCTGAGCTGGCGGAGCTGGGGAAGAAGCAGGCCGCCGAGCGCACCCAGTTGGAAGAGTTGGAGTAGAAGATGGGGACGAGGGAGGCCGATCTTGATGCCAAGGCGCGAGTCCTGGCCGAAGACCGCGTGGCCTTCGCCGATCTCAAGAAGATCTCTCGCAAGGCGCTGAAGACACTCTACGAGCACGACTGGAGAAGCCGCTGGACACCGACGAGGACGGCCCTGCCCAGCTGCTTCCTCTCGTGGTGAAGGCGCTTGAGGAGGTCGTTGATGGCCTCGGTCCTATGGCAGAGGCAGAGGCTCGCGTCCTGTCTTCAGCCGCACTGACTCGCGTCTTCAGCCATCTGCACCTTCGCAACCCCAACGCTCGCCTTGACGAGCTGCTGGAGCCTGTGGCTGAAGATCACAGCAAAGCCGCCGCCGCAGCTGTACAAGGTCAGTTGGAGGCCTTGATGGGGAGGTTCCTCAGCTTTGTCTCCGATCCTCTGTCTGGCAACGCCGCGGATCCTGCGGCCGATGGTGAAGGTGAGAACATTGTTGCCCACGAGGGAGCACCTTTCGCAGGCGATGGCGATATCCAGGGTGACCTGCGGCTATTCTTCCCGTTTTATTCCTGCAACATGTATTAGGCCTCGTGGAGGCGATTAGACTTTTCATTTGGTATTGTGAAAACAATATGCTTGTAATATTTTCTTTGATATTTTGCGATTTCCTTCCTATTTGCTTTGCATTCTGCGTCGGCAGAGCCGGACCAAGATACCACAACCGCCATTGGGCCGACAGGAGACCAGGACGGACCAAAGAGTGAGGGGCTACGTGACCAGTTAGGCTCCTGAGTGACGATGCTCAGGAGTCCCCCTTGACGCACAAACAGCATATAGGGAGAGTTCGTGGGGATAGATCAATTTTCTAAGTCGGCAGAGCCCGGCCACGCGCATACCTCAACCGCCATTGGGCCGACCAGAGACAAGGACGGACCAAGGAGTGAGGGGCTACGTGACTAGTTAGGCTCCTGAGTCGCGATGCTCAGGAGTCCACCTTGATGCGCAAACAATTTCCATACCTGCCTCGCCGAGGCCTCGGGGGGCTGCGATGCCAGTGTCCGGGACCTGGTTGGGTAGCGTGTGCTTGGGCGTGACCCGAGCGTAGCCCCCGTGCCTAGCCCCCTCGCGTGGCTCTCTCGAGGGGAGGCGTTGCGGTGAGGCTGGACGCTGAGCTCTGGGCTCCCTGAGGATGGTACGGCCGCGTGGCCGCCCTCAGTTGTTTATCACCAGCGCAGAGCATAGTGCTTCCGCTTGTGCATGGGCATAGCCGCTCCTCGGCAGTGTCGACAGCCAGCGTGGAGCATGGTGCTTCCACTTGTGCGTGGGATGGAGGCCCCCCTCCGGGAGGAGCCCCCGGGGTGTGTACTGCTATCTCTACGTCGCCGTCGACAAGTTTACCAAGTGGGCGGAAGTGGAAGCCGTCCGTACCATTCCATCCGGCTCTGCTGTCAAGTTCATCAAGGGCCTCCTGTGCCGCTTCGGGGTCCCCAACCGCATCATCACAGATAACGGCTCATAGTTTACTAGTAACCTCTTAAAAACCTACTGTGCAAACCTTGGAACGCAGATCTGCTACGCTTCGGTGGCCCACCCCAGGAGCAATGGTCAGGCTGAGCGCGCCAACGCTGAGGTACTGAGGGGCCTCAAGACCAGGACCTTCAAGAAGAAGCTGGAGGCCTGCGGCAGGGGCTGGCATGACGAGCTCCAGTCCGTGCTGTGGTCCATCCGCACCACCGCTACCAAGCCAACGGGCGAGACTCCGTTCTTCCTTGTCCATGGAGCTGAAGCAATCCTCCCTCACGAGGTCAAGCATCGCTCCGCGCGGGTTCTGGCGTTCGACAAAGCGTAGCAGGACGCCGTGTGGGGGATTGATAACCCACAAGTATAGGGGATCGCAACAATTTTTGAGGGTAGAGTTTTCAACCCAAATTTATTGATTCGACACAAGGGGAGCCAAAGAATATTCTCAAGTATTAGCAGTTGAGTTGTCAATTCAACCACACCTGGATAACTTAATATCTGCAGCAAAGTATTTAGTAGCAAAGTAATATAATAGTAGTGGTAACGGTAGAAAAATTAACAAAAGCAAAAGTAATATTTTTGGTGTCTTGTAGTGATTGTAATAGTAGCAACGGAAAAGTAAATAAGCGAGAACCAATATAGGAAAAGCTCAGAGGCATTGGATCGGTGATGGATAATTATGCTGGATGCGTTCATCATGTAACAATCATAACATAGGGTGACATGTAACTAGCTCCAGCTCATCAATATAATGTAGGCATATATTCCAAATATAGTCATACATGCTTATGGAAAAGAACTTGCATGGCATATTTTGTCCTACCCTCCCGTGGCAGCGTGGTCCTAATGGAAACTAAGGGATATTAAGGCCTCCTTTTAATAGAGAACCGGAACAAAGCATTAGCACATATTGAATACATCAACTCCTCAGACTATGGTCATCAACGGGAGTGGTCCCGATTATTGTCACTTCGGGGTTGCCGGATCATAACACATAGTAGGTGACTATAGACTTGCAAGATAGGATCAAGAACACACATATATTCATGAAAACATAATAGGTTCAGATCCGAAATCATGGCACTCGGGCCCTAGTGACAAGCATTAAGCATAGCAAAGTCATAGCAACATCAATCTCGTAACACGGTGGATACTAAGGATCAAACCCTAACAAAACTAACTCGATTACATGATAGATCTCATCCAACCCATCACCGTCCAGCAAGCTTCACGATGGAATTACTCACGCGCGGCGGTGAGCATCATGAAATTGGTGATGGAGGATGGTTGATGATGACGACGGCGACGAATCCCCCTCTCCGGAGCCCCGAACGGACTCCAGATCAGCCCTCCCGAGAGGTTTTAGGGCTTGGCGGCGGCTCCGTATTGTAAAACGCGATGATTTCTTCTTCTTGATTTTTTCCTCCCCGAGAGCAAATATATAGAGTTAGAGTTGGTGTCGGAGGAGCTCCAGGGACCCATGAGGTAGGGGGGCGCGCCCTAGGGGGAAGGGTGTCACATCCCTAGTTCTGGTATGACCTAGACTAGCTGGTCAATTGTGCATCATGTTTAAATTCCATTTAAATTGAAATGAGGATCTGTGAAACCCTCAGAATCTTTTTGGAAATTGATCAAATGAAAATTGCTCCAAAAAGGTCCAAGAAAATACTCATGTTACCCTCTGAAAATATTGGACAGAGATAAAAATCAAACCAATATTTTTAGGAGTCCATAAGTAATTATTTTGGGCATTTGGAATTAATGCAGTAATTATTTGCCTTGGATATATATTGTTATATATATATATAATATTGTCCAAAAATTGTGCCTTTTGTTGAGGAGCTCTGGAATAATACCACTAGCCCCTATAAAAATTGGCATAAGAAAATAAAATGATTTAGTATTTTAATTAAATCAAAACAAATGTCAGAAAATAGAAAAATTAAACAAAAGGGAAGAAACCCACCTGCACATACCTCCGTGTGCAGCCTGGCCTGGCCCAGTGGCCAACAGGTCGGCCCAGCCGACAGGCGGTGCCAGTCGTCCCCTTCCTCGCGCCAGGAGCACAGGGGCACGCGCCCTGCCTGCTGCCACGCGTCCTGCCATGCCACCTACCTGCCTGGCCTCTCCTCGACTTTGGCCATCCCGAACGCCGCCACGCCGCAGCCGGACTCTCTCTCTCTCTCTCGCTCTCCCTCCTCCCCTAGACCTCTCCCTCTCCCCGCGCCCGAAGCGCTGCCGCCGCCGCAGCTCACCGCCGACGCGCTCCGCGCCGTCCCCTCGCCCCTCCGACGTGCCCACGAGCTCCGTGCCACCTTCCTCGTCCTCTCCGCCAAGACGTGCCTCGCCGGACGCCCCGTGGAGCCGTCGCCGTCGCCTTCTTCACCTCCGGCCGCCGTGGATCCCCATCGCCGCCCCGCCGTCTCCATTGCGTCCCCGAGCTCGCCATCAAGCCCGTCGAGTCCGCGGTGAGCTCCGCCACCGTTCCCCCCTCTCCACTTAGTCGCTCGCGCGCCGTAGCATCGTTCCCCTGCCATGGCCATAGCGCCTCGCCGCCGTCCATGTCGCCGTCGTCGTCTCGGCCCGCCTCCGCCCAAACCGAGCACCCCATCGTGCTCCTAGTGCCACGAGGGTGCCGCAGAGCCCCTCGGGTGGCCTCCCCGTGCCCCGCAGCCCGATTCCGCTCGAAGCCGAACTCCGGCCGCCGCCCCAAGCTTCGCTCCGGCGAGCTCCGGTCGCTCCTGCCTCTCCCATTTGCTCCAATCGGTGCGGACAAGCGCGGGCTACGTCCCTGTGGTCTCCGCCGTCCTTTTAGTCGCCGGAACAACGATCCCGAGCCCCTCCGCCGCGTTCGGCCTCGCCGGCGGCTAAACGCCGGTGGGGTTGACCGGGTCTAACCCCCGAGTTGACCTGGGGTTTGACTACCCACGGTCAATGACAGGTGGGACCCGGGCCTGCTAATGTTTCTGTTAGGATTAGTTTAATATCTAATTAACTCTGTTAACTAACTATGCCATTGACATGTGGGACCCGGTCGTCAGATTTGACCTGGTCAGCACCGTTGACCTGCTGACGCAGCTATTCATTTTCTGGAATTATTTCTAAACAGGAAATTCCGGAAATGTTCAACACTTCAAAAATTCATATAAATTCAACCGTATCTCAGATTGAAATAATTTATATATTAAAAATTATCAGAAAAATGCAATCTATCCATCTCTACCAGTTTCATGCATGAAAAGCCAACTTATACCTGCTGTCTAAGTGAAACACTATAATGGCATATATAAGAGCTTAACTTGGAGTTGCATTTGAATTCTTGGTTCAAATGGACCTCTTCCAAACTGAATGCTAGTTTCATTAGCTCAACAACATCACATCTACATGCCATGTTCATGCATCATATTGTTGCATATGATTGTGTATTGATTGCCGGCACTGTTCCTTCTCGATAGGTCCTGCTCCGAGACGTTCAGAGTACTGCGTGAAGCGGTGCCCCCTTGTTGATTTACCAGGCAAGCAAACCCCCTTGTTCATTCCGATACAATCCTACTCTCTCGCTCCTGCTCTTAGTTATTGCATTAGGACAACAACGATTCATCTGCTACTTTGTGCTGCGGTAGTTGAACCCATTCCTCTGCATGACTGTCATTGCCACGAAGAATAGTTGAAACCCACTAGCATGTGTAGGAGTTGATTGAGCCATGTTGTGTTCCTACCATGCTATGCCTGCTATTGCTTAGAGTTGAGTCAGGTCTGATTCATTGGGAATGGATTGGAGTGTTACGATATGTTACGATCTTTGAGAGTGAAGTGTGTGAACACGGTTTGGTAAAGGTAGCGGTGAGAGGCCATGTAGGAGTACATGGTGGGTTGTCTCTTTGGAACCGTCCTTAAGCTAATCGAGTTACGTGTATGTTGTCCAATGACTAGCTACTACCACACATTGGAATGCTTAAGTGCCCCTCTCGACTTATTAACCAACTTGATCTCTGTCCAGGAGTCGCAACTAGTTTCTGGTGTTTGTAGGTAGTGCTATTTTTCTACCAAGTGGCACCCGGCAGGGTGGGCTTGGGACATACTAGGCACACGTGGCCTGGTGTACCGAGTGGCACCCGGATGGTGGGCTCGGGAACCCTGCACACATCGTTTGGGGCCGTGAGCGACACCCCGGCCGGATCTCCTTGCGGATGGAACCCGAATAGGCGATAAACCTGGGCTAGAGTCTTGTGTGGTTAGTCAGGTCGTGGCCGACTCCCTCGCCAGGCTTCCGCTTGAAGGTTGCCGAGATACACGACGTGTACATGGTGGTAAGTGGCGAGAGCGTGTGTGAAGAAGTACACCCCTGCAGGGTTTTCATGATCTATTCGAATAGCCATGTCCTCGGTTATGGACTTCTTGGATGCTTACGTGGTACATAGACAACTTGAAGTGGATACGCTAAAATGCTCAAGACAAGTGTGAGTGCTATGGATGGCCTTCTCGTAGGGAGACGGCGATGAGTCCATAGTAGTGTATTGTGTGGTGACTAGTGGACTCGTGTCACGCCCAATATGCGACCCTATCGAAAAGGAACTCGAAGGTCCCACCAAGGATAGACCCGCATATTGAAACGCTTTTGCAAGGTGGATATCATTACATCAACATTACATAATAGATGGGGATACATACATAAGGCACAAATGCCACAAGAATACATCAACATCATATACAAGATCAACATCCGACTACGGATGAAACATAAACAGAAGCTCAAACAACATCCACCCTGCTAGCCCAGGCTGCCGACCTGGAACCTATCCCCTGATCGAAGAAGAAGCAGAAGAAGAACTCCAATACAAGCAAACATCGCTCTCACGTCATGATCATCGCAACCTGTACCTGCAACTGGTGATGTAGTAATCTGTGAGCCACGAGGACTCAGCAATCCCATTACCATGGGTATCAAGACTAGCAAAGCTTAATGGGAAAGGAAGGGATAAAGTGGTGAGGTTGCAGCAGCGACTAAGCATATATGGTGGCTAACCAACGCAAATGAGAGCGAGAAGAGAAACAAAGGAACGGTCGTCAACTAGTAATGATCAAGAAGTGATCCTGAACTCCTACTTACGTCAGACATAACCTAGAAACCGTGTTCTCCTCTCGATCAACCCCGAAAAGAGACAGTCACGGTTACGCACACAGTTGGTGTATTTTAGAAGAGTTTGCTTCAAGTTTACTACAACCGGATATTAACAAATTCCCATCTTCCACATAACCGCGGGCACGGCTCTCGAAAGTTTATACCCTGCAGGGGTGTCCCAACTTAGCCCATGATAAGCTCTCGCGATCAACGAAGGATATTCCTTCTCCCCGGGAAGACCCGATCAGTCTCGAATCCGGCTACAAGACATTTCGACAGCAATAAAACAAGACCAGCAAGACCTCCGGCGTGCCGACACCTCGATAGTAGCCGCAGATCTCGTCTCGAGCCACGACCGGATAAGCTAAGCGTCAGGTACCGATGTAACCCAAGTTGCCAAGGGATGGTCCCAAGACGGTGCTCTAGTTTGGACCAACGCTTAGACAAGCACCGGCCGGGGGGTAAATAAAGATGACCCTCGAGATGCGCGACTCCCAAGGGAAAAAGGCTAGGTGAGGCAAATGTAAAACCAATGTTGGGCCTTGCTGGAGAAGTCTTATTCAAAGCGAACTGTCAAGGGGGTCCCATAAATCACCCGACCGCGTTAGGGACGCAAAATCCGGGAACATAATACCGATATGACGGAAACTAGGGCGGCAAGAGTGGAACAAAACACCAGGCATAAGGCCGAGCCTTCCACCCTTTACCAAGTATATAGATGCATTAATTAAAATAAGATATATTGTGATATCCCAACAAGTAAACATGTTCCAACAAGGAACAACATCTCCATGTTCCAACAAGGAACAAACTTCATCTTCACCTGCAACTAACAACGCTATAAGAGGGGCTGAGCAAAGCGGTAACACAGCCAAACAACGGTTTGTTGGGAAGGGTGACAACGAGTTAGAGGTTCATGGCAATTTGGGATGGCTTGATAAACAGGTAATAGGTAGCGCATCATAGCGATAGAACGAATCAACTAGCATAGCAATGATAGTAGTGAGATCCAGGGTAGCGGTCATCTTGCCTGAAATCCCGCAAGGAAGAAGAACGAGTCCATGAAGAAGATGAAGCCACGAAGACGAACCAAGCGTAGACGAACGAATCCTCCCGATCGCAACGAAACGGGAACTAACAAGAAGAAGCACACAACACGGTAAACACACCACACAGAAACAAGACATGAGGCACAACAAGCATGATGCATGACAAGACTACATGAAGCTACTCATGGCAAGAGATGATGCAAACAAGAGCAACACATCAAAGCAAGTTTAAATGTGGCCGGAAACAACATAGAACAATTCCGGTAAGTCCTCGTATGCAAATTTCGAAATTTGTCCAGATCTGAATAAACCTTATGTTAAAGTTGTTAAACAGCAAGTTAATATATACCACGATTATCTACACGAAATTCTAGTCAAGTTACATATAAAGTTCATTAGATTCGGAGCTACAGCCTAGAAGATATGAGCAAAACAAGTTAAACATGGCATTAGTGCAAAATGCATACAAACATCAAGCAAACACCTCAAAACAAGGATGCAACATGATAATATGAAACTAAATGCAAAATCAAGCAAGTTTCATATAGAGCACACTCAAAAAGGAGCAACGGTTCAACACATACACATGAAACAAGTTATAGCAACAATCTGTCCAAAACAGCAAATAGGCATATTGCAAGCATCAAAACAACAAGCTACAGCACCTCAACATGAGAACAAAAGGCATGGGCATGATGTACAGGTAAAGCATGACAAAACATGAACACTGAGTTATCTCCAGAAATCACTAGAACATGCTCAAAATGACATGGAAAGATTGCAAATAATAACAGTTTACCATTAGCAGAAATAACATCAGGTTGCAAAGTTTAGAGCTATCAAACAACATGTTACAGGAACTTCTCATGGCAAACAAAGGCATGGCATGACTCTACTAAATTCATAGAACAAAAGTCCCTTGCTGACCATAAGCCAAAAAAGATCAGAAGATATGCTGGCACCCATGTAAACATGGCAAGTTATATTACAGATTCATATATGGCAGGAACAACAATAAGTAGGCATGTTGGTGAGCTTGAACCACTCACCACAGAGCAATACATGGCATGGCAAGGCAACCAACAGTAAGAAGACATGGCATAGAAGCTATACATGGCAAGAACAACAACATAGCATACATTGATCAACTACAACAACCTTGGCAAAATTGAATAACATGTAAACAACCTGCCATGAAACATTTTATAGCAAAAGTAGAGCTCGATTGACTCAAGCTATGGCACTCCATAATTGCAAACAAGGGCATGGATGGATAGTGCAAGACATGTAGAACAAAACATCCTTAGTGAAGTATCTCAAAATAAGCATTGATCTCTCTGTAGCATCAAGTTAACATGGCATAAAAATATCAGCAGAACAGGGCTGAAATCAGCAACATCATGAAGCCTAGTTTGCATGCTTGTGCTAGTCACCACAAAGATCACAAAAAATACATGGCATACACCCCTGTACAGATGGCATGGCATATTACAAAACACATGTAGGACTCAAGTTCATAGGATGCACACATCAAACATGGCAAAAATGACAAAAGTGCATGTTCTGATAAGAATCTGAAACTAACATCACATAGCCCTCTTCTAACAGCATTTCGGGCATCACGATGAGCTCAAATGAAAATTATGCAATGAGATGAAATGATGTACTCTTCGAGGCGAACAATTTGACATATTATACGCGCAAAACGGAGCTACGGATGCAGAGATATGATGCGATGAAAATGCATGAAAATATGAAAACGCTCGGGACTTGAGTGGATTTGGAGGGAGGGGGAAAATCAACCTCGGGGTTCGGATCTGGATCCGGGACGACGCGGTTCCCGAGGTCGCCAGAGCTGCGGGCTCGCCGGAGAGGGTCGGGCGGCCGGGGAGGAGGAGGTCGCCGGCGGAGGGGCGCGCGGCCGGGGTGGCGCCGGTCGGGGGCCTTGTGACAGGCGCGGCGAGGGGCGGGCGGCGGGCGGGCGCGGGCCGGGCGGGGGGAGCTCGGGCTCGCGAGCTCCTCATGGAGGAAGGCGCCGGGCGAGGGGCTCCCGCGAGGCGGGCGAGGTGGCGGCGGCGGTCGGCGAGGGCGCCGTGGCGGACACGGGCGGCCGGCCGGTAGAAACCGCGGAGGCGCTGGGTTGAGGGCGCGCGCGGCGTCGGCAGAGCGGGCGCGGCCGAGGGCTTGTGGGCCGGCGGGAGCGGCGCTGAACGGGCCAGGGCGCCCGGGCGGGCTCCCGTGGGCTCTATGGGCCGCGGAGGGAAAGGCAGGCGGACAGGTGGCGCGCACGGGTTGGGACAGAGGCGGCGCGGACATGTCCGGCGGGGTCCGGACGTGTCCGGCTGCGCGAGGAGGAAGAAGCTAGGGTTTCGGGGGGGTTCATCCGCGAATTTCGGAGGGGGAGGTGTTTATATAGGTAGAGGGAGCTAGGAGAGTCCAAATGAGGAGCGGTTTTCGCCCACGCGATCGTGATCGAACGACCGAGAGCATGGATGGGAGTTTGCTGGGTTTTGGGCCACTTTGGAAGGGTGTTGGGCTGCAAAGAGAATGAGGCTTTTTCGGTTACCCGGTTAACCGTTGGAGTACCAAACGACCTCCAAATGGCACGAACTTCACAGGCGGTCTACCGGTGCTATACCAAGGCCGCTTGACAAACCTCCGTCCATTCCGAGACCTTTTAACACCCGCACATGAAAATAGGTAAAAGGGGGCGCCGGGGGACATAGGAGTGCCGGATTGGAAAACGGACAACGGGGAAAATGCTTGGATGCATGAGACGAACACGTATGCAAAATGAAATGCACAAGATGACATGATATGAAATGCATATGATGACATGACAAAGTGCAACACGCAAGCACATGACATGGCAAAGACGGTGAATAACTGGCGGACACCTGGCGCATCGAATCCGGGGCGTTACAACACTCCTCCACTAACAAGAGATCTCGTCCCGAGATCTTAGGACCGAGACGGAAGGGAAACCGGATGAGGTGAAACAAGAACTCTGGAGAAGAAACAAAGAATCGAGAGCACTCGATAAGAAGAGAGGAACGACGAGAATGACGAGAATCAAATGCTCACTGAATCAGATAGGCTATGAAACCACTCCGTTTAGAATGAGATAAGAAATGAATAAGACTGAAAGGATTTAGGCAGCACACCGATTGAACAAGGAAATAATAGAACACGAACTTCACAAGATGGAATGACACTTGACGACATAAGCAACGCAATACCTCCGGAGGAATTGGAACAAAAATTGAATGAAAAGAACTTAGAAGGAAGGATTGACTGGAGTTGTTGAGAAAATCAACAACGACAGAATAAACTTGTTGTGGACTGATGGATAACATCTCAAAATTATGAGGTGGTAACCGACCACAAACGGAAATGATAGGATAGGTTAGAAGAACGAAGGAATGCAAAACTCCACTTCAAAAGAAAATGAAGAATTACTTGCTCTTCACGACGGGAGGAGAAGGATACTTGAACTCCATCAACAAAATCTTGATGAACTCTTGAGGAATGAATTAAATCATGAAGAACCACCATGAAGAACTCCGGTAACAAAAAGGATGATGAGATAAAATGAAGGACGAAAGAATAAGATGAGCGTTGCGATGATTTAGATGGAGGTTCCGACGAGATGGCCAAGTAAATTGAACTCCGGAAAAGAGAAGATGAAAACACTTGGAAGTAGAATTTATTCCTCAAGAACAAACTCCGAAGGAAGGGATTAATCACTTGGATGAAATAAGAATAAGATTTATTGTATGCTTATCCTTCATCAAATTAAATTGATGACAAGAAGTGGATTTGCATGCTACTTACTCTTCGTGAAAAATGATTAAGGGAAATATGGCACAAAACTTGAGAGAGTCTTCATGAACCACCGGTAGGATTGAAAAGAACAAATGAATTAAAATGATAATCAAGGAAAAAGAATCTTGAACGAACCACCGTAAGAATTTGGAAATGACTGATGAAAGAGAATGAATCACCGGGAAGAATTAGAGAAGCACGGAGATACTTGAGGGAATTTAGATACAAGAGAACAAAGAGATCGCGAACTGATTGACGAATGCTTGAACGAAGCACCGGAAGAATATTGAGATGAACGAAGCTGAAAACTTGGAACGAAGAAATATTCCGAAAAGATGACCTCCAGATGATCGAGAGAGAAAGCAACTCCTGAAATGCTCCGGATGGATGAAAAGAATTTGCATGACTGGAAACAATTAGATAGGATAACATTGAGCTAGCACCATGAATCTCCGGGAGAACGGACAAGATTTAAGAGGAACTCTTCTTCGATCTTCAAATGACGACGATAAACACCACATAAATTGTTGAGATACTCCGGTAGAATGAAAAGCGAAGAGGTTGAGCCAACAATTAAATGATTCGAAATCGATCTTGGAAAAGGCAAGTGACTGATGATATTCATTCTTACGTCACACTTGAAAAGAATTGGGACTAACTCCGGGAAAATTAGAAGAGTCAGGTAAGATCCTGGGAAAAGACCTGTGGGTTAGGGCCCACTGAAGAGAAAAACACCGTTGAAAAGGGGTGATGAACAGATAGATGATGCACCGGAACAATTGAAATATTTGAATGAGGTGACACCCTCGAATTAATTCAAACATAGACGAATCTCCTGAGATGTGTTGAACACTCCGGAAGGATAAATTGGCGAGAGGCGAACGAGTAGGGAAAACACTTGATCCAAGGGAAAGAATGTGGTGAACCCGAAAAACTTGAATTGAGTGCACCGGAAAAAGAAAGGGATGAAGAATGTCGAACAAAACGATAATTCACCGGTTGAGATAATTGAGGGAAGACTGAAGAGGCTCCACACGAATGAAATTGATGGTCGAGAGAGAGTCAGACTCCGGGAAGAAAAAGGGTGGGAGGGCGGGAAAACAAAGGCAACTTGGAAGGGGAAAATCGACAAATAATCTTGAATGGAAAACACCGATTGAAATCATTGAGGAGAGAGAGCAAAAACTTCGCACGAGTAGAATGGATACTCGATTACGAACTCCGGTTCCGACAATAAAAAGGGTGGGTGGGTGGGAAAAGAAAACAACTGAGGATTGAACTTGCAAAACAAAGAGGGTCGAATCGCCATGACGAGAAATGCACCGAATGAAAAGAGATGAGAACCAACGATCGGAAAAACCAACTGCGTGATCCTAAAGAAAATTTGAAGGGGAAGAGAAGTAATTCAAAATACCTACATCAAGATTCCTTACCAGAGCGACGAAGGGGCTGAGGAGTAAAAAGAATCCCTACTCTTCGATATAACTAGACTCCGAAAAGTTTTTCTAGACTCGACATCGGCCAAACTACACGATCAATCAAGGGGGCTCCTAAGGTCGGTCGAGGCTCTGATACCAACTTGTCACGCCCAATATGCGACCCTATCCAAAAGGAACTCGAAGGTCCCACCAAGGATAGACCCGCATATTGAAACGCTTTTGCAAGGTGGATATCATTACATCAACATTACATAATAGATGGAGATACATACATAAGGCACAAATGCCACAAGAACACATCAACATCATATACAAGATCAACATCCGACTACGGATGAAACATAAACAGAAGCTCAAACAACATCCACCCTGCTAGCCCAGGCTGCCGACCTGGAACCTATCCCCTGATCGAACAAGAAGAAGAAGAAGAACTCCAATACAAGCAAACATCGCTCTCACGTCATGATCATCGCAACCTGTACCTACAACTGGTGGTGTAGTAATCTTTGAGCCACGAGGACTCAGCAATCCCATTACCATGGGTATCAAGACTAGCAAAGATTAATGGGAAAGGAAGGGATAAAGTGGTGAGGTTGCAGCAGCGACTAAGCATATATGGTAGCTAACCAACGCAAATGAGAGAGAGAAGAGAAACAAAGGAACGGTCGTCAACTAGTAATGATCAAGAAGTGATCCTGAACTCCTACTTACGTCAGACATAACCCAGAAACCGTGTTCTCCTCTCGATCAACCCCGAAAAGAGAAACTCACGGTTACACACATGGTTGGTGTATTTTAGAAGAGTTTGCTTCAAGTTTACTACAATTGGATATTAACAAATTCCCATCTGCCACATAACCGCGGGCACGGCTCTTGAAAGTTTATACCCTGCAGGGGTGTCCCAACTTAGCCCATGATAAGCTCTCGCGATCAACGAAGGATATTCCTTCTCCCCGGGAAGACCCGATCAGTCTTGGAATCCCGGCTACAAGACATTTTGACAGCAATAAAACAAGACCAGCAAGACCTCCGGCGCGCCGACACCTCGATAGTAGCTGCAGTATCTCGTCTCGTGCCACGACCGGATAAGCTAAGCGTCACAGTACCGACGTAACCCAAGTTGCCAAGGGATGGTCCCGACGGTGCTCTAGTTTGGACCAACACTTAGACAAGCACCGCCCGGGGGTAAATAAAGATGACCCTCGAGATGCGCGACTCCCAAGGGAAAAAGGCTAGGTGAGGCAAATGTAAAACCAATGTTGGGCCTTGCTGGAGAAGTCTTATTCAAAGAGAACTGTCAAGGAGGTCCCATAAATCACTCGACCGCGTTAGGGACGCAAAATCCGGGAACATAATACCGATATGACGGAAACTAGGGCGGCAAGAGTGGAACAAAACACCAGGCATAAGGCCGAGCCTTCCACCCTTTACCAAGTATATAGATGCATTAATTAAAATAAGATATATTGTGATATCCCAACAAGTAAACATGTTCCAACAAGGAACAACATCTCCATGTTCCAACAAGGAACAAACTTCATCTTCACCTGCAACTAACAACGCTATAAGAGGGGCTGAGCAAAGCGGTAACACAGCCAAACAACGGTTTGTTGGGAAGGGTGACAACGAGTTAGAGGTTCATGGCAATTTGGGATGGCTTGATGAACAGGTAATAGGTAGCGCATCATAGCGATAGAACGAATCAACTAGCATAGCAATGATAGTAGTGAGATCCAGGGTAGCGGTCATCTTGCCTGAAATCCCGCTAGGAAGAAGAACGAGTCCATGAAGAAGATGAAGCCACGGAGACGAACCAAGCGTAGACGAACGAATCCTCCCGATCGCAACTAAATGGGAACTAACAAGAAGAAGCACACAACATGGTAAACACACCACACAGGCACAAGACATGAGGCACAACAAGCATGATGCATGACAATACTACATGAAGCTACTCATGGCAATAGATGATGCAAACAAGAGCAACACATCAAAGCAAGTTTAAATGAGGCCGAAAACAACATAGAACAATTCCGGTAAGTCCTCATATGCAAATTTCGAAATTGTCCAGATCTGAATAAACCTTATGTTAAATTTTGTAAACAACAAGTTAAGATGCACCACGATGATCTACACGAAATTCTAGTCAAGTTACATATAAAGTTCATTAGATTCGGAGCTACGCCTAGAAGATATGAGCAAAACAAGTTAAACATGGCATTAGTGCAAAATGCATACAAACATCAAGAAAACACCTCAAAACAAGGATGCAACATGATAATATGAAACTACATGCAAAATCAAGCAAGTTTCCTATAGAGCACACTCAAAACGGAGCAACGGTTCAACACATATGAAACAAGTTATAGCAACAATCTGTCCAAAACAGCAAGTAGGCATATTGCAAGCATCAAAACAACAAGCTACAGCACCTTAACATGAGAATAAAAGGCATGGGGATGATGTACAGGTAAAGCATGACAAAACATGAACACTGAGCTATCTCCAGAAATCACTAGAACATGCTCAAAATGACATGGAAAGATTGCAAATAATAACAGTTTCAGTCATTAGTAGAAATAACATCAGGTTGCAAAGTTTAGAGCTATCAAACAACATGTTACAGGAACTTATCATGGCAAACAAAGGAATGGCATGACTCTACTAAATGCATAGAACACAAGTCCCTTACTGACCATAAGCCAAAAAAGATCAGAAGATATGCTGGCACCCATGTAAACATGGCAAGTTATATTACAGATTCATACATGGCAGGAACAAAAATAAGTAGGCATGTTGGTGAGCTTGAACCACTCACCACAGAGCAATACATGGCATGGCAAGGCAACCAACAGTAAGAAGACATGGCATAGAAGCTATACATGGCAAGAACAACAACATAGCATACATGGATCAACTACAACAACCTTGGCAAAATTGAATAACATGTAAACAACCTGCCAGGAAACATTTTATAGCAAAAGTAGAGCTCGATTGACTCAAGCTATGGCACTCAATAATTGCAAACAAGGGCATGGATGTATAGTGCAAGACATGTGGAACAAAACATCCTTAGTGAAGTATCTCAAAATAAGCATGGATCTCTCTGTAGCATCAAGTTAACATGGCATAAAAATATCAGCAGAACAGGGCTAAAATCAGCAACATCATGAAGCCTAGTTTGCATGCTTGTGCTAGTCACCACAAAGATCATAAAAAATACATGGCATACACCCCTGTACAGATGGCATGGCATATTACAAAACACATGTAGGACTCAACTTCATAGGATGCACACATCAAACATGGCAAAAATGACAAAAGTGCATGTTCTGATAAGAATCTGAAACTAACATCACATAGCCCTCTTCTAACAGCATTTCGGGCATCAATATGAGCTCAAATGAAAATGATGCAGTGAGATTAAATGATGTACACTTCGAGACGAACAATTTGAAATATTATACGCGCAAAACGGAGCTACGGATGCGGAGATATGATGCGATGAAAATGCATGAAAATATGAAAACGCTCGGGACTTGGTGGATTTGGAGGGAGGGGGAAAGTCAACCTCGGGGTTCGGATCTGGATCCGGGACGACGCGGTTCCCGAGGTCGCCGGAGCTGCGGGCTCGCCGGAGAGGGCAGGCGGCCGGGAGGAGGAGGTCGCCGGAGGAGGCGCGGCCGGGCGGGCCTTGACGGCGCGGCAATGAGGCCGGGCGGGGGAGCTCTGGCTCCGGCGAGCCTCGCAGAGGAAGGCGCCAGTGAGGGGCTCCGCCTGAGGCGGGCGAGGGGGTGGCGGCGGCGGCGCGAGGCGCCTTGGCGACACGGGCGGCCGGCGGCGGGAAATCCGCGGACGCTTGCTGGTTCTGGGGCGGCGCTGTGGCGAGAGCGGGCCGGAGGCCGGTGAGTGGCGTGAGCGGCGCGCCGGGCCGGCGGCCTTGTGAACAGGCCCGGGCTGGCTCCCGTGGGCTCTGCAGGCCTTGGCGGAGGGAGAGGCGGGGCGGACAGGAGGCGCGCACGGGTTGGACGGGGGCGGCGGCGCGGACATGTCCGGCGGGGTCCGGACGTGTCCGGCTGCGGGAGGAGGAAGAAGCTAGGGTTTCGGGGGGGTTCATCCGCGAATTTCGGAGGGGGAGGTGTTTATATAGGTAGAGGGAGCTAGGAGAGTCCAAATGAAGAGCGGTTTTCGCCCACGCGATCGTGATCGAACGACCGAGAGTATGGAGGGGAGTTTGCTGGGTTTTGGGCCACTTTGGAAGGGTGTTGGGCTGCAAAGAGAAGGAGGCTTTTGCGGTTACCCGGTTAACCGTTGGAGTACCAAACGACCTCCAAATGGCACGAAACTTGACAGCGGTTCTACGGTGCTATACCAAGGCCGCTTGACAAACCTCGGTCCATTCCGAGACCGTTTAACACCCGCACATGAAAAGAGGTAAAAGGGGGCGCCGGGGGACATAGGAGTGCCGGATTGGAAAACGGACAACGGGGAAAATGCTCGGATGCATGAGACGAACACGTATGCAAAATGAAATGCACAAGATGACATGATATGAAATGCATATGATGACATGACAAAGTGCAACACGCAAGCACATGACATGGCAAAGACGGCGAATAACTGGCGGACACCTGGCGCATCGAATCCGGGGCGTTACAACTCGTGTGCGCCATATCACCTCAAAGAAGTTCTTGTAGTCGTAGAACAGGATAGCCACTGAGTCAAAGCTGGCTTGCTGCAACTAAACCCCACACTACCTCCTTGATACAAATGCATGTATGATAGGATTTGATGTAAGTCTTGCTGAGTACCTTTGTACTCACGTTGCTTTATTTATGTTTTTGCAGCAGAGACTACAGTCTTACTAGTGGTTTCGCTTGGACTTCGACGAGTAGCTTGTTACCTCAGCTACGATCTTGTACCCTTGGGAGGTTCTTGTAGATAGTCAGGCTTCTCAGCCGTTTTCTTTTATAGTTGTCTGTACTCAGACATGTAATGCTTTCGTTTGTTGCTTGTATGCTCTGAATGATGGGTCATGTGACCCCTGTTTGTATTTAATGCTATATGGCTCTTCTGAGCCTTTATCTATATGAGTTTGCGTTATGTTGTGATGCCATGTTGTACAACACATACTTGCATGTTATGCGTACATGTAACGTGTATTGCTATGTGTGGGATCCGACAACCTAGTTCTCTATCCTTGGTAGCCTCTCTTATGGGGAAATGTAGTCTAGTGCTTCCACCGAGCCATGGTAGTCCGCTACAGCCCGGTTTACCGGAGTCCTGCTAGCCCAGCACTACTGCTCCGGAACACTTGACTGGCCGGCATGTGATTCACTTCATTCATGTGTCTATCCCTTCGGGGAAATGTCACGCGGTGACATCCGGAGTCCTGCCAAGCCTACTACAGCCCGGGTTCCTGGAGTCCTGTTAGCCCAGTGCTACAGCCCGGATTATACTTCTTGACCGACATGCTCGATGTTGATTCATGTATGCCTGTCCCCATAGGTTAGTGCCACTTTGGGTTCACGACTAGTCATGTCGGCCCGGGTCCTCTGTCATATGGATGCTAGCGACACTATCATATACGTGAGCCAAAAGGTGCAAACGGTCTCGGGCCATGGTAAGGCGACACCCGTGGGAATACCGTGCGTGAGGCCGCAAAGTGATATGATGTGTTACATGCTAGATCGGTGTGACTTAGGATCGGGGTCCTGACAGCTTTGGTATCAGAGCCTGACTGCCTGTAGGATTTCCAAGCCAACCTGGTCGAAGTTGAGTCTAGAAATGCTTTAGTTATGTAGGGGAATTGATTGTGGGAAGGAACGTAAAGGCTCTTTTTACTCCTTTACCTCATGGCCTTCTGATCTGAGTCATCTTACTTTTTCCTACGGGGTTAAGGAACTAGGCTTCCTGTTCTGTCTATCAGGATCACGTGTTACTACTCCGTAGTCCCATAGGATTGGTTGATCAGAGTCATACCCCAGTTCTCGAGTACTTTCGGTATAGTCTGTTTAGTATTATCCCAGAACCTTGAGTGGTGATGTTGAGTTGTTGTACTACCCCATCTTGGCAGGATGTCTCATTCTGAGCATTTTACTGCTGTCATCTTTGTCGGAATTGCCCAGAGTCGAGAGATATAACTTCCTTGTCCTACAATCTATAGCATATAGTTGATGCTGATTCGCCTTGGTTTCGTTTCTCGGGATGTCATCGGTTAAGCGAAGTTACATTGCTCGAAGTAAGAACCA
Source organism: Aegilops longissima (assembly GCA_021605205.1). Lineage (NCBI taxonomy): Eukaryota > Viridiplantae > Streptophyta > Magnoliopsida > Poales > Poaceae > Aegilops > Aegilops longissima. The sequence continues at coordinate 478,153,635 of CM038681.1, read as the reverse complement.
CGGAGATGGTAGGGATGAGGATCCTCCGACCAGTCTTCGTTGGCGAGTTCATGTTAGAGATGGAGAGGAACAAGCGTGAGTCTAACCGCTTGTTGGCACGTGTCGAGGAGAACACCGCACAACAGTTCAAAGGGTGCGCAACCATTCATGACTTCATTCGCTTGCACCCACCTACCTTTCATCATTCCATCGAGCCACTCGATGCGAGATGGTAGCTCCGTAGTAACACACGCAAGCGCCGTTCTGCTGAACGTGGCTGAAAGTGACAAGGTCACCTATGCTGCTTACCACGGAAGGTCCTGCTAGTCTTTGGTGGCGTAACTATGAGGCTATGCTTCCGGCTGGCAGATTCCTACGGAGAGATTTCTTCGAGGCTTTTCGCGAGCATCACATTCCTGAAGCCCTCATCGATCGCAAGAGAGAAGAGTTCTGTAGTTTCACCCAGAGTAAGATGGCTGTTGATGCTTACAGCAGAGAGTTTGAGAACCTTGCCTGCTATGCTTCAGAAGAAGTGTCCACGGACGCCAAGAAGCAGGCTAGGTTCCGGAAGGGTCTCAACCCCAAGTTGCGTCGTGATCTCCACCTACATCATTGTGATACATTCCAGGCTCTTGTGAAGAAGGACATTGATGCAGAGACAGCTCAGCTCACTTACGAGGAGTCTTGTAAGCACACCTGTGAGTTGGGATCTTCTTCCGGTTCGGGCTCACAGAAGCGCCGGACTTGGGTTCCAAACTCCACTCTTCCTCCTGGATATACACCGAGGCCATCCTATGTGGTGCCTCACCCAGTTCAGCAGTATGCTCCACCCAGGCCTATTGGTAGACCACTTGTCAATGCGGGTCCACGTCCAACTTTAGGGACTTGCTTCACATGCGGAGAGCCAGGACACTATGCACGTGACTGCTCTTAGGCCAGTTATGCTCCACCCCAGCCCGAGAAGACTGTTGGCTGTGTTAAGCCATCACGCAAGATGATCAATGTTAAGTCAGCCCCCACTGAACGTGGACGTGTGCATCACGTCTCAGCTAAAGACGCTCATGATGATCCGGATGTAGTTCTTGGTACACTCCTTGTCAACTGTCATCCAGCTTTGGTTCTATTCGATACTGGAGCATCTCACTCCTTCATCTTTGAAGGCTATGCTCGTTTGCATGACATGTCATTTTGTGATATGCCAACTCCTCTTGAAATCCAAACCCTAGGGTCTAGATGGCAACCCACTAGAATCAGCTATGGTAATGAAATCCTTGTTGATAGACTTGTATTCCTTGCATCACTTGTAGCCCTCAAGTCCTCAGATATTAACATCATCTTGGCTATGGACTGGATGACAGCTCATCATGCCAAGATTGATTGTTACCCCAGATCTGTTCAGCTTACACATCCATCTGGCAAGATAGTCACTGTCTCCACCAGAGTTGCAAAGCGTCAACTCTATTCTCTTAATGCCAGCCCTCTTCCAGACCTTGAAGATATCCCGGTAGTCCGTGACTTTCCGGATGTCTTTCCAGAGGAACTGCCAGGTATTCCACCCGAGAGATGTAGAGTTAAATCATAGATCTTATCCCAGAACCGCTCCAATCTCTAGGAGACCTTACAAGATGGCACCCTTAGAACTAGTCGAGCTTAAGAAACAACTTGATGAGTCCTTGCAAAAGGGTTTCATCCGTCCTAGTTCTTCTCCTTGGGCTTGCCCCGTCCTCTTCGTCAAGAAGAAGGATGGTACGGACCGGATGGTTGTAGATTATCGTCCCGTTAATTTGGTCACGATAAAGAACAAATATCCGCTTCCCAGGATCAACGACCTGTATGATCAGCTCGCTGGATCCTCAGTCTTTTCCAAGATGGATTTGAGGTTAGGCTACTACCAAATCAAGATCAGAAACGGGGACATCCCCAAGACAGCCTTTGTCACTCGTTATAGCCAGTACGAGTACACCGTCATGTCCTTTGGTCTAACCAACGCCCCAGCCACATTCTCCCGCTTGATGGACTCGATCTTCATGGAGTACTTAGATAAGTTCGTCGTGGTTTATCTTGATGATATCCTTATTTACTCGAAGAACGAGGAAGAGCATGCCGAACATCTTAGACTTGTTCTAGAAAAACTCAGAGAGCACCGCCTTTATGCTAAGTTCTCCAAGTGTGAATTTTGGTTGCCAGAAGTGACCTACCTAGGCCACATAATCTCTGGTAAGGGCATTGCTGTCAATCCCGAGAGAGTTCAGGCTGTTCTTGATTGGACTCCACCTGAAACAGTTAAACAAGGTAGGAGTTTCCTTGGTCTAGCCAGCTATTGTCGCCGCTTTGTTGAAAACTTCTCCAAAGTAGCCAAACCCCTCACGGAACTTCTCAAGAAAGATAAAAAGTTTGAGTGGTCCCCATAGTGTGAGTACAGTTTTCAGGAACTGAAAAGACGCCTGACTTCTGCTCCCATACTTGTGCCACCGGATTTCACTAAAGACTTTGTTATCTACTTTGACGCCTCACGACAAGGACTAGGTTGCATTCTTATGCAAGATCGTCATGTGATTGCCTATGCATCTCGACAGTTGCATCCACATGAGGAGAATTATCCTACACATGATCTAGTGCTTGCAGCCGTAGTCTATGCACTTAATACATGGCAACATTACCTTCTTGGTAAACGTTGCAAGATCTACACCGATCACCAGAGTCTCAAGTATATCTTCACCCAACCAGATTTGAACCTTAGGCAAAGACGTTGGTTGGAGTTGATCTCAGATTATGATCTAGGGATTACCTACAACCCAGGCAAAGCTAATGTCATGGCTGATGCGCTAAGCCGTAAATCCTATTGCAACAATCTCATGTTGCAGCAGGGTCAACCACTTCTCCATGAGGAATTCTATAAGCTTAACCTTCACATTGCTCCTCACGGATTCCTTTCTACCTTGGTGGCGAAACCTACCCTTGAGGATCAGATCATCTCTGACCAGAAGTTTGATAGGGGTGTTATCCGCATTAAGAGAAACATTAAGAAGGGAGTTGGTGGATGTTTCTCTATGGATGATCGAGGTGTTGTCTTCTTTGAGAATCGATTGGTGGTTCCCAAGAGTCAACATCTTCGACAATTGATTCTTAAGAAGGCGCATGAATCTCCTCTCATGATTCATCCCGGTAGTACTAAGATGTATCAGGACCTACGTCAGAGGTTCTGGTGGACTAGGATGAAGAGAGAAATTGCTCAGTTTATTGCTAAATGTGACGTTTGTCGTCGCGTTAAGGTAGAGCATCAAAGGCCTGCTGGCACCCTTCAGCCTTTAGCTATTCCTGAGTGGAAATGGGATAAAGTTGGTATGGATTTCATCACCGTCTTTCCCAGGACCAAGAAAGGGAATAACGCTATCTTCGTAGTCGTTGATCGTCTTTCCAAAGTGGCTCACTTCCTTCCTGTTCGAGAGAGTATCACTGCTAGTCAGCTCGCTGACTTATATATTTCTTGAATAGTGTCACTTTATGGTGTTCCACTAGAGATCAATTCAGACCGTGGCAGTCTTTTCACTTCTCATTTCTGGGAGAGTTTCCAAACTGCCATGGGAACCCATCTTTCATTCAGTACCGCTTTCCACCCTCAGTCGAGTGGTCAGGTGGAAAGGGTCAACCAAATTCTCGAAGACATGCTTAGAGCTTGCGTTATCTCATTCGGTATGGATTGGGAGAAATGTCTTCCTTTCGCCGAGTTTGCTTATAACAATAGCTATCAATCCAGTCTCAAGAAAGCTCCTTTCGAGATTCTGTATGGACGAAGATGTCGAACACCTTTGAACTGGTCAGAAACCGGTGAAAGACAATTCTTTGGACCGGACATGATCCAGGAGGCAGAAGAGCAAGTTCGCATCATTCGTGAGAATTTGAAAACAGCCCAGTCTCGTCAAAAGAGCCAGTATGACCGTCATCATAAGGATATGACTTATGAAATTGGCGACAAGGCTTACCTTCGGGTTACTCCTCTAAAGGGTACCCATCGTTTCGGTATCAAGGGCAAGTTGGCTCCTCATTACATTGGTCCCTTTCGCATTCTCGCTAAACGAGGAGAGGTTGCCTACCAATTGGAACTACCCCCACATCTTTCCAGAGTGCATGATGTCTTCCATGTCTCTCAACTCAAGCGTTGCTTCTCGGATCCTATCCGCGGAGTGGACCGCGAAACGCTTGATCTCCAAGATAACCTCACATACCGAGAGTACCCGCTTCGCATTCTTGATCAAGCAGAGCGTGTTACTCGACGTTAGAACATCAAGTTTCTCAAGGTTCTGTGGTCTCATCATTCCGAGAGAGAAGCTACTTGGGAGCGAGAAGATCGTCTTCCATTGGAGTACCCCACCTATTTTCCATCGCCCCCAGAATCTCGGGACGAGATTCTTTCAAGTGGGGGCGAGTTGTCACATCCCTAGTTCTGGTATGACCTAGACTAGCTGGTCAATTGTGCATCATGTTTAAATTCCATTTAAATTGAAATGAGGATCGGTGAAACCCTCAGAATCTTTTTGGAAATTGATCAAATAAAAATTGCTCCAAAAAGGTCCAAGAAAATGCTCATGTTGCCCTCTGAAAATATTGGACAGAGATAAAAATCAAACCAATATTTTTAGGAGTCCATAAGTAATTATTTTGGGCATTTGGAATTAATGCAGTAATTATTTTCCTTGGATATATATTGTTGTATATATATAATATTGTCAAAAAATTGTGCCTTTTGTTGAGGAGCTCTGGAATAATACCACTAGCCCCTACAAAAATTGGCATAAGAAAATAAAATGATTTAGTATTTTAATTAAATCAAAACAAATGTCAGAAAATAGAAAAATTAAACAAAAGGGAAGAAACCCACCTGCACTTACCTCCCTGTGCAGCCTGGCCTGGCCCAGTGGCCAACAGGTCGGCCCAGCCGACTGGCAGTGCCAGTCGTCCCCTTCCTCGCGCCAGAGGATGGGGGGCAGCGCCGGCGCCAGGCCACGCCGTCCGCCACGCCACCTGCCTGCCTGGCCTCTCCCTCGACGCCTGGCCATCCCGAACGTCGCCACGCGCAGCCCGGACCTCTCTCACTCTCTCTCGCTCTCCCTCCTCCCCTAGACCTCTCCCTCTCCCCGCGGCCGAAGCGCTGCCGCCGCCGCAGCTCACCGCCAACGCGCTCCCCCGCCCCTCCCCTCCGACGCGCTCCACGAGCTCCGTGCCACCTTCCTCGCCCTTCCGCTAAGCCGTGTGCTCGCGGACGCCCGTGGAGCCGTCGCCGTCGCCTTCTTCACCTCCGCCGCCGTGGATCCCCATTGCTGCCCTGCCGTCTCCAGTGCGTCCCCGAGCTCGCCATCAAGCCCGTCGAGTCTGCGGTGAGCTCCGCCACCGTTCCCCCCTCTCCGCTTAGTCGCTCGCGTGCCGTAGCATCGTTCCCCTGCCATGGCCGTAGCGCCTCGCCGCCGTCCATGTCACCGTCGTTGTCTCGGCCCGCCTCCGCCCAAACCGAGCACCCCATCGTGCTTCTGGTGCCACGAGGGTGCCGCAGAGCCCCTCGGGTGGCCTCCCGTGCCGCAGCCGATTCCGCCGAAGCGAACTCCGCCGCCGCCCGAAGCCGCTCCGGCGAGCTCCGGTCGCTCCTGCCTCTCCCATTTGCTCCAATCGGTGCGGACGAGCGCGGGCTACGTCCCTGTGGTCTCCGCCATCCTTTTAGTCGCCGAAACAACGATATCGAGCCCCTCCGCCGCATTCGGCCTCGCCGGCGGCTAAACGCCGGTGGGGTTGACCGGGTCTAACCCCCCAGTTGACCTGGGGTTTGAGTACCCACGGTCAATGACAGGTGGGACCCGGCCCTGCTAATGTTTCTGTTAGGATTAGTTTAATATCTAATTAACTCTGTTAACTAACTATGCCAATGACATGAGGGACCCGGTCATCAGATTTGACCTGGTCTGCACCGTTGACCTGCTGACGCAGCTATTCATTTTCTGGAATTATTTCTAAACAGGAAATTCTAGAAAATGTTCAAAACTTCAAAAATTCATATAAATTCAACCGTAGCTCAGATTGAAATAATTTATATATTAAAAATTATCAGAAAAATGCAATCTATCCATCTGTACTAGTTACTTGCATGAAAACCCAACTTATACCTGCTGTATAAGTGAAACACTATAATGGCATATATAAGAGCTTAACTTGGAGTTGCATTTGAATTCTTGGTTCAGATGGACCTCTTCCAAACTGAATGCTAGTTGCATTAGCTCAACAACATCACATCTACATGCCATGTTCATGCATCATATTGTTGCATATGATTGTGTATTGATTGCGGCACGTTCCTTCTCGATAGGTCCTGCTCAGGAGGCGTCCAGTACACATCGTGAAGCAAAGTGCCCCGTGTTGATTTACCAGGCAAGCAAACCCCCTTGTTCATTCCGATACAATCCTACTCTCTCGCTCCTACTCTTAGTTATTGCATTAGGACAACAATGATTCATCTGCTACTTTGTGCTGCGGTAGTTGAACCCATTCCTCTGCATGACCTGTCATTGCCACAGTAAATAGTTGAAACCCACTAGCATGTGTAGGAGTTGATTGAGCCATGTTGTGTTCTTACCATGCTATGCCTGCTATTGCTTAGAGTTGAGTCAGGTCTGATTCATTGGGAATGGATTGGAGTGTTACGATATGTTCTGATGCTGAGAGTGAAGTGTGTGAACACGGTTTGGTAAAGGTAGCGGTGAGAGGCCATGTAGGAGTACATGGTGGGTTGTCTCACTGGAACCATCCTTAAGCACTTGAGTTTCGTGTATGTTGTCCAATGACTAGCTACTACCACACATTGGAATGCTTAAGTGCCCTCTCGACTTATTAACCAACTTGATCTCTGTCCGAGGAGTCGCAACTAGTTTTGGTGTTTGTAGGTAGTGCTATTTTTCTACCAAGTGGCACCCGCGGAGGTGGGCTTGGGACAGACTAGGCACACGTGGCCTGGTGTGCAGTGGCACCGGATGGTGGGCTCGGGAACCCTGCACACATCGTTTGGGGCCGTGAGCGACACCCGGCTGGATCTCCTTGCGGATGGAACCCGAATAGGCGATAAACCTGGGCTAGAGTCTTGTGTGGTTAGTCAGGTCGTGGCCGACTCCCTCGCCAGGCTTCCGCTTGAAGGTTGCCGAGATACACGACGTGTACATGGTGGTAAGTGGCGACAGCGTGTGTGAAGAAGTACACCCCTGCAGGGTTTTCATGATCTATTCGAATAGTCGTGTCCTCGGTTATGGACATCTTGGATGCTTACGTGGTACATAGACAACTTGAAGTGGATACGCTAAAATGCACAAGACAAGTGTGAGTGCTATGGATGGCCTTCTCGTAGGGAGACGGGGATGAGTCCATAGTAGTGTATTGTGTGGTGACTAGTGGACTCGTGTGCGCCATATCACCTCAAAGAAATTCTTGTAGTCGTAGAACAGAATAGCCACTGAGTCAAAGCTGGCTTGCTACAACTAAACCCCACACTACCTCCTTGATACAAATGCATGTATGATAGGATCTGATGTAAGTCTTGCTGAGTACCTTTGTACTCACGTTGCTTTATTTATGTTTTTGCAGCAGAGACTACAGTCTTACTAGTGGTTCCGCTTGGACTTCGACGAGTAGCTTGTTACCTCAGCTACGATCGTGTACCCTTGGGAGGGTCTTGTTGATAGTCAGGCTTCTCAGCCTTTTTCTTTTGTAGTTGTCTGTACTCAGACATGTAATGCTTCCGCTTGTTGCTTGTATGCTCTGAATGATGGGTCATGTGACCCCTGTTTGTATTTAATGCTATGTGGCTCTTCTGAGCCTTTATCTATATGAGTTTGCGTTATGTTGTGATGCCATGTTGTACAACACATACTTGCATGTTATGCGTACGTGTAACGTGTATTGCTATGTGTGGGATCCGACAACCTAGTTCTCTATCCTTGGTAGCCTCTCTTATGGGGAAATGTAGTCTAGTGCTTCCACCGAGCCATGGTAGTCCGCTACTGCCCGTTTATCGGAGTCCCGCTAGCCAAACACTACTGCTCCGGAACACTTGACTGGCGGCATGTGATTCACCGTTCTGTGTTTGTCCTTCGGGAAATGTCACGCGGTGACATCCGAGTCCTGCCTAGCCTGCTACAGCCGGGTTCCAGTCCTGTTAGCCAGTGCTACATCCCGATTCGCATGCGCTGGCGGCCGACAAGCTCGATGTTGATGCATGTATGCCTGTCCCCATAGGTTAGTGCCACTTTGGGTTCCACGACTAGTCATGTCGGCCGGGTCCTCTGTCATATGGATGCTAGCGACACTATCATATCGTGAGCCAAAAGGCATAAACAGTCCGGGCCATGGTAAGGCGACACCCGTGGGAATACCGTGCGTGAGGCCGCAAAGTGATATGATGTGTTACATGCTAGATCGGTGTGACTTAGGATCGGGGTCTGACGGGCGCGCCCCACCCTCGTGGACAGGTGTGGGCCCCTGGTCTTCATATTTGGCAAGGATTTTTATTATTTCTGAAAATCGCCCGTGGAGTTTGAGGTCATTCCGAGAACTTTTGTTTCTGCACATAAATAACACCATGGCAATTCTGCTGAAAACAGCGTCAGTCCGGGTTAGTTCCATTCAAATCATGCAAGTTAAAGTCCAAAACAAGGGCAAAAGTGTTTGGGAAAGTAGATACGACGGAGACGTATCAGGGATGGATCTCGTGCTGGGGGAGAAACGTCGTCGTGAAGCTGCATTAAGGGCGGCAAGGTACCAGCAAGCGCTGCGGCGTTACCACTGCCGCAACATTCACTCCAGGACGCTCGAGATGGGTGACCTGGTCCTAAGGCGGGTCCCCTCCAGGGAAGGGTTGCACAAGCTTTCACCCATGTGGGAGGGCCCGTTCAGGGTCGTCCACATCTCGAACTGGCACTGCGTCGCTGGAGACGCAAGAAGGGACACCTATCCAGAACGCCTGGAACATCCAGCACCTCCGGAAGTTCTACCCATGAAGCAAGGCCCAGAGCCTAAGAAGAAAGTCCCAGAGCCTGTGAAGAAGGCCCAGTGCTTGTGAAGAATCACCGCCCGTGACACTCTCACGTAATAATGAGTTGGGGCTGTACACGCCCCGAAGTCTCAGGAGCGCCGGCCTCAGGCCCTGGGGCTCCCTCCCATGCCTAGTGGACATCACTTAGCTCCGCGCTGGTGAGAAGACTTGAAGACTAGATTAGGTGCCAGACGCGGCTTTTCATTTTCTTTCCGTAGTTGGCTCGCTTCTCCTTAATCAGAGTTTGCCTTTGTTGTTCCTTGCTGATTTGGTTCCCTAGCCTTTTGCCGCATTTTTCGGCTCTGGTTTTCTCATGTTCTCTCTCTCGCATACCTCGCGAGGGGGCTAGGCAGGTGCCCTCGCGAGTATTTTTCTTCTCTCTGCCTTCTCGCGAGTCACCCTCGTTCGAGCCTAAAAGCTGGCACATCTCTCCTAGTCCGTGCCCCCGGGCTACCGCGATACAAAGCGTCAAGTCAAGGATTGGGTGGACAGCAAATCCTCTAGCGTACCCCCTAACAAATTTTTTGCAGTTTCTGAGCAAACGCACACACCTCGAGAAGGAAGGGGCATCCCAAACGCGCCAAGTTAAGTTATCTTTGCGCGAAATAACAACACAGCATGGGAATAACATGCACGTTGCATTAACAAAAGAACCATAGTTCGATACACGCCCCACTGGGCCCATACTTGTTTCATTCTGATGCAGGGAGAAAGGAAAAAGCTAAACAAAGCGGTGTTGCAGCAATCCGCGGAAGCAGGCCCTTAGCGACATCCCGAGTTTGGCCAGACCTCTCCTCGCGCTTCACGGAGGCGCGGCGACGAGATGACCCGCCGCCTCCTTCGAAGCGGGCGCGACGGCGCAGCGGCTGGTTGTAGCCATCGCTGCTGGAGCTCACACCGGAGGAAGAGCCGCTGTAGCTGGAAGAGATGCGACCGTCCCCAAGGCCGAGCACCTCCTCACCGTCATTCATCTCGGGGAAGCACCCGACACAACGACCATCTTCCCCAAACACACTCACATAGAGGGTCGACCCTCCATCATAATTGAAGTGGAGCGTGCACCTTTGCCTAGGCAGCGTCTGCGGCGAACGTCTGCCGACCATGGCAGGGCTATGTTGCTCATGGCGGAAGTTTTGACCCGCGACAAGAGGCCTTGCTGCAGCAACCGTCCACTTTGCAACGAGCCCGCTTTGGACCGGGCCGGAAGTTCATCGACAAAAAGCGGAAGCTGGAGCCAGTTGCCGGCCGGGTTCTCCGACCAGACGATGAACTCCGGCGACACCTCCGCTGAATGGAAGCGCGGGCGGGGAGGCCGCGCCACCATTGCGCGGCTCCCCTCGTCAGCTAAACCACCCTGGTTGGGACGATCCCCTCCGTGTGTCACGGCGCCACCTCCACGGTGGGCCACGACGGGAGCTGCGGCGTGCTTGCACGGACGGCCACGGACATGCTTGGGCGCCGGGGAACTGGGGCCCTCGCGAGGGGCCTTTCCCTTCTCGGTGGCAGAGAACTTCCTTCGTGGCGCCATCGGTGGCACTACAAGCAACGGAGCAAAGAAGAAGCAAGCAAGCGAGGAAGAGATGAGCGATGGGGGCTCCGCCCCCTCCCCATTTATGAGATGCGAAAAGTCTCTGCGACATGCAAGGAAAACCATCATTACCTGCGATCGTGGGAGACACCGGTTGGCCTCCTTCCTCTATAAATGGGGAGGGGGGCGGAGCCCCCGTCGCCCATCTCTTCCTCGCTTGCTTGCTTCTTCTTCCCCGCTTCACTGCTGACAACAATGTCACCCATCAGAAGGTTTTCTACCGAAGAAAAAGGAAAGGCCCCCCGTGATGACCCGGGGCCCCTTCCACCGAAGAAGAAGTCGATGCATCGCCGTGATGAAGCGGCGATGCAGGTGGTGACGAGGCCTTGGTGTGAGCAGCCTCCTCCGGGGTATCCGCTACCCTTGTACGCACGAGCCGAGGGCTCGGGAGGACGAAGTGTCGAGCAGCGCTGCCCATGCCATATCCGGGGTCGCCACGCCACGGTGACGAGCGCCGTCGCCCCTGGGTTCCACGCCGCGGACTCCTCACGCGAGTTGGTGCTGTGGGCACCGATGCCTCCAAGCTCCTGGATCCACTTCCCACGGTTCTTCTCCGACGTGACGCCGCCAAGGGGACCTCTCGAGCTCTGGATGCAGCACACCGTCTACAACGCTCCAGCGACCGGAGTGGAGATCGAAGCGGTCCCCACCGGCAAGATCTTCAAGACCCGCAGCTGGGCGGAGATCACATGGGTCTGCCATGCGAGGGGCGCCCTCGCGATCCACTTCGAGTATGACGGCGACTCCATGCTCTTCTTCAAGGTCTTCGACGCCGAGGGCCACCGCCTGGAGTGCTGCCCTGGAGAGGAGCGCCAGGCCGACGCGTGCTCCGCTCGTGGCTACTCCAGCAGCAGTAGGCCTTGGGAGTCCAGTAGCTCTCCTGAGATTTACGAGACTCCGGAGACGAGTGACGACAACTACGTGCCCCCGAGCTCTCGCCGCGCTCGGGGTAGGGCCGCGGCGTCTGGCCGTCGCGGCTGCTGATCTGGATGTAGTTCGCGCCGGCCTCACGTGGCTTACTGTTGATGATGGCGTCAGCCACAGGAGGGTGTAGATAGGATCCCCCTTAGTGTCAACTTTTGTTTCCTGCGAAGAATCATGAATTACCCCGTGGGGGCATGTAAGGGTATGTAATGTCTTTTGTGCTTATCTTCCCGGTCATGAGAATTTGGTGAACGCATGTCCCGTTAAGGCTTGGTCCCCCCTTTCTTTCCTCGCGATAGCTTGTTGCTCTACGCTGACAGGTCCTGGTCCCCAGGCAGGCTACAGCCGTCACTGGTATGCCAGGTCGTGTGCCGTGGTCAAGGCCAGGAGGTGTGCGGCCCGAGGTCCAGTAAGAGCCCCTGAGGCGCGATGCTCAGGAGGTCCCCCTTAGTGCTCAAGCGGCCATGGTAAGGCGAGAAAGGGCCATGGTAAGGCGGTCGCAATGGGGTTGCGACAAGGCGTAAGTGAACATTAGGCCCAAACATTTAGCCGGCCTGTGTGCGGGACTTATCTTGTTGATTTCGTGGCGACTCCTAACGTTGCGCTAAAGCTGCGCGCCTACTCGTGCGGCACAGCTAGGTCGGCCCGTACGAGTTTCTCTCCCCTCATGCCCTCCTTAGTGCTCTACATCCTCAGGTCCAGGTCCTCGAGCGAGCTCAGCCGCCGCTAGTATGCCAGGTTGCGATGCCGTGGTCAAGGCCAGGGGGTGAGGGCTGGAGAGCCAGTAAGAGCTCCTGAGTCGCGATGCTCAGGAGCCCCCCTTTTAACGCGCAAGCGAATTGCACGAGAGAGAAGGAGGCTCGCGGTGCCGCCTGCTATCCTTTCCACGGGATCCCTGTGAACAGGCACAAGAAGAAACACGGTTTGCCATTACACCTGTCAGCCTGCCGCTGGTTGCTCTGGATGAGGTAAAGGCCTTTGAGGGCCTCGTGGTGGCGTCTTGCGCAGGTGTGCCTTGAGCCGAGCTCGACCGCTCAGGTTTGTCGACGTGACAGGGACGGACCCATGCATCAGCGTCGTGCCTGTGTGGAGGCCCCGGAGGAGGCGATGATTGAACGGGTGATAGAAGTTGGCAGTTTAAGCATGGTTTGCAGATCAACTTGGATAAATGCAGAAAGATACATGCCACCGGGTCCGGCCCGAGCGGCTTTGGGATGATGCAGCCCGAGGGGCGCCCCCAAGAAGGTAAGCTAAAGGCATAAGCAAAAGGTATACATGCCGCAGGGACGGACCCATGCGGCCTGGGAATAATGCATCCCGAGGGGCGCTTCTAGCTAAATGAGCTTGGATGATGTCACCTGGTTCTGTAGACGAAGTAGAGTTGGTGCAACTTAAGGCGTGCGTGGAAGAAATAACTCCTCATGAACCACCGGGGCCCTGAGCCTCGGGAGGCTCTGGGGGCTGGGGAGGATCCCGGAAGACGGTCTCTATTTCGTCCAGAATGGCTTGGTACCTGGCCTCCTGAGCCGCCAGGATGCACCGCACGTTGCGGTGATAGGCCGACGCCACGCTCGGCAAGCCGAAGGGCATATGAACGGAGTTGTGTTGTGGGCCCTCGCTGCGGCCCACACCCGATGGCCAGAAGCGCTCCTGGGATGCGGCCCTGTTGAGCCCTGGGATGTCGACGCAGACGCGCAGCCCGACATCCTTGCCTGGATGGGGAGCTGCGCCTTGTGGGCGGCTGTCGCCGTGCATGGCTCTTGCTTCTTGCAGTTCCTGGGTGGTCTTGGTGATGAACTCCTGGGTGGTGGGCACTCCTTGCCCTGTGCTCTCCTGAGGGACACGTGCCACGAAGCACGCCTCCAAGTGGTGCCCAAGTGCCTCCCTCGTGAGGTTGGCAAGGTCTGAGGCCCTCCAGAAGAGAGCCCCCGAGCCCTGCCCGAGGAGGGCGCTGGGCGCGCCTTCCTTTACGATGGAGGGAGGCGCCCCTGGAACAGGCGCTGATCCTGACGAGGCTCCTGGCGCGACACCATCCTCCTGAGGTCCTGTACGGCGCGGCTACTTCTTCCTGGGGATGACCTCCGGAGGGCCTTCATTTCTTCTATCGGGGTCGTCGATTGCTGTGGCTTGAAAGGCGTGCTCGAAGGAGCACACTGCATCTCTCTCATCACACGGAACCGTGATGATTCCTCTGGTTCCTGGTATCTTGAGAATGTTGTAGCCGTGATGGGTCACTGCCATGAACTTGGCCAGGGCCGGATACACGAGGATGGCATTGTACGGCAGGCGGATGTGCGCGATGTCGAAGTCGATGAGCTCGGTGCGGTAGTTCTTGCGCTCCCCGAAGGTGACAGGCAGGCGGACCTGCCCTATCGGTGTGGTGGAATCGTCAGTCACTCCTGAGAAAGGCTTGGTGGGCTGGAGCTGTTCATATGGCACTTGGAGGTTCTCGAACGTGTCGACGGACAGGACTTTGAGTCCTACGCTTCCGTTGATGAGGGTCTTGGTGACCTGCACATTGCTGATGGCTGGGGAACACAACAATGGGAGGGTGCCAGCGGTGGCTGCGCACTTGAGCTGATCTGCCGAGCTGAAAGTGATGGCACATTGGGACCACCTGAGCGGGCGTGTGGCCTCGAGCTTGGGGAGCACCGCGTTCACATCGCGAGTGAACTGTTTGAAGATGCGCTGAGAGGCTGGCCTGGGTGCCGCCCAAGATGCAGGCGATTGCATGCGGCTCCTGGAAGCCCCCAGCCCCCTCGTCCTGGTGGTGGTCGTCATGCCTTCTTGGCGGCGGCAGCGGGGGAAGACCGGCGTTGCCCTGGGGGCGATCTTCATGAGGCGGGTCCCTCCAGGCACCCTCGCGAGGTTGGTCCTGCTAGCGGTCCTCACGAGGCCGGTCGCGCCACTCCTGGCGCGGACCACGGTTGTCCCAGCGTCCGCCTCCACGTCCTCCTTCGCGGCCGTCGCCCCGGTCGTTGCGCTCGGGGTATCGACCGAAGCGTACTTCGCGTATGGCTCTGAGCTCTTGACAGTCGCTGGTGTTGTGGGTGTTCAGGTTGTGGGAGGCGCGGAAAGGTCGGCTGTTCTTGGAAGACTCGGGCTGATCTCTGCCCCGCTCAGGGTCGGGCTTCGCTGCGAGCACCTCTGCCACCTTGCGCTTCACGTCCTTGGCCTTGGTCTTCTTCTCCTCTGCGCCCACGGGCGGCAACTCAAGGAGAGAGAGGCGCCCCTCCTCAGCTTTTGCGCACTTGGTTGCCTGGTTGAACAACTCCTGAGAGGTGCAGAACTCCTCATGGATGGCGAGATCCTCCTTCATCTCGACATCAAGAACGCCGTCGGAGAAAGCGGAGATGATGGCCTCGTCCGTGACCTTGGGGATGTTGAGGCGGGCGTTGTTGAAGCGCTTTATGTACTTCTAGAGGGTCTTTCCTGGTTGTTGCTTGACGCGGTGCAGATCACCCACTGCCGGTGGGCGATCGCGAGTGCCATGGAAGTTGGCGACGAAGCGGTCACGCATCTCGTCCCATGAAGAGATCGAGCCGTGCTACAGGTTTAGGAGCCAGGAGCGGGCCCCATCCTTGAGAGCCATGGTAAATCAGTTCGCCATGACTTTTTCGTCGCCGTTGGCCGCTTTGATGCTCAGCTCATAGAGCTGCAGGAAATCCGCGGGGTCGGCGATGCCGTCGTAGCGAGGAGGCAGGTCTGGCTTGAACTTGCCGGGCCAGGAACCACTACGCAGCTCGGGGGTGAAGGCGCGGCAGCCAGCCGTGGTTGCTGGGTCTCGCTTCGGAGATGGAGCTTGGTCTTGATGAGGTGGCACGGGGAGCGTAGCTGCAGCTTCTTGCGGCCGGGGGATTTCTTGGCAGCTTCTCTCTTCGCGCGCGGGCATCGAACGTGGTGGACCATGCCACGGAGCTGCGGGCCTTGCTGCCAAGGCACCATCTTGGGGCAGAGGTGGTGGAGGCACGCCATGAGCCTCGTCGCCCGTGGCTGGTTGAGGGGGAGGTAGAGAGAAGGACGGCATCGGGGAGCCCCCTGCGGCGCGGACGAGCTTGGAGACGCGGTCGAGCCACTCCTCATAGAGGTCGTCGATGGGGCGGTAGCGCAGGAGTTTGTTCACCGCAGGAGCACGGCCCGCGCCTCCATGGGAGCGCGGCGCGCGTGAGACAAAGAACCGGGAGGGGTCAGTGATGGAGTGGCGGTGTGGCCGTCCTGCCGCACCAAAGGATGCAGCGAGGACGCCTGCTGCTCGTTCCCCGCCGGGCCGGTGGCGACGTTGGCGGCGGGTGACAGGGAACGACGAGGTGGCCCGCCGAC
>CM038681.1:477105475-477392355 GCA_021605205.1 Aegilops longissima | reverse complement strand
CTTCTGTCCTTTTCCGACGATATATGCGGGCTAAGGGCGACTATCCTTGTGCTAGCCCGACCTCTTTCTCGTCCGGATAACACCGTCCGATTATCTCATAATCCTTGTATGGCCTGCGTTTGGGTCGTCCACGGGGGCCCAGAGTATATCTCCCGATCGAGGGCAATCCCATCTTGCTCAATTCTCCAAAGATGGGACCGACAAACCCAAACCTACCTTTGTAACTACCCCACGGAGTAGCTTGGTCGGCCCAAAGCAAGTCGTCACCATCCCGAGTACCCCAAGGTCTTAGGACATAGAACGATGTTGATAGAGACTCAAATGCATATCGCGCCTCAAGTTGGGTCGTCCGCACCTTATTCGACTCGGGATCCACTATGTCGAATCCACCAAACCTTTCCAAGTCCATGTTATCCGTTAGCATCCAATGCCCATGGCTAGTGAGACCGAGCCATCGATCTTTTTATCTAGTCGGTCCGGGCCCACACACCCTTTCGACTAGGGACCTTTAGGAACCCATCATACAATGCATACCCACAAACAAGCACGATTTGGAACACATCATTGATAATGTCCAAGGACTACTTTATTCATAAACACATAGGAAATATCATCATACATGATTGCCTCTAGGCATATATCCAACAGCCCCATCCCGGATCTCTTCGCCCCGGTCTCCTCCATCCCGCTTTCCCCGAGGTGTTTTTTTTCACTAAGTCCCCGAAATTTGCACATTATCATGCCATTTCATCATGCCATAACTTCTAACGTCCGCTTTGGCGTTAATATCCAAATGTTCGCCCAACGAGTACATCATTTCATCTCATTGAATCATTTTCATTTGAGCTCATCTTGATTCCTGAAATGCTGTTAGAAGAGGGCTATGTGATGTTAGTTTCAGATTCTTATCGAACATGCACTTTGTCTTTTTGCCATGATTGATGTGTGCACCCTATGAACTTGAGTTCTACATGTGTTTTGTAATAGGCCATGCCATCTTTACAGGGTGTATGCCATGTATTTTTGTGATTCTTGGGTTACAAAGCATGCAAATAAGGCCATGATGTTGCTGATTTGCCCTATTCTTGATATTTTTATGCCATGTTAACTTGATCTACCGGAGATCCATGCTATTTTGAGATACTTCAGTAAGGATGTTTTGAACATTGGTTATATCTATCCATCCATGCCCTTGTTTGCAATTATGGAGTGCCATAGCTTGAGTCAATCGAGCTCTACTTTTGCTATAAAATGTTTTGGCAGGTTGTTTAATGTTATTCAATTTTGCCAAGGTTGTTGTAGTTGATCCGTATGCTATGATGTTTTCTTTCCATGTATAGCTTCTATGCCATGTATTCTTACTGTAGTTGCCTTCCATGCCATGTATTGCTCTGTGGTGAGTGTTTCAAGCTCACCAACATGCCTACTTATTTTGTTCCTGCCATGTATGAATCTGTAATTTAACTTGCCATTTTTTAATGGGTGCCATTATATTTTCTATCCCTTTTGGCTCATGGTCAGTAAAGGACTTTTGTTCTATGCAATTAGTAGATTCATGCCATGCCTTTTTTTGCCATGATAAGTTCCTGTAAATGTTGTTTGATAGCTCTAAACATTGCAACCGATGTTAATTTCGCAAAGTCAAATTTATTATTGCAATCTTGCCATGTGTGTTTGAGCATGTTCTAGTGATTTTGGAGATAGCTCAGTGTTCATGTTTTGTCATGCTTTACCTGTAATCATGCCATGCCTTTTTTTCATGTTGAGGTCCTGTAGCATGTTGTTTTGATGCTTGCAATATGCCTAGTTGCTGTTTTGGACAGATTGTTGCTATAACTTGTTTTGTGTATGTGTTGAACGTGTTCCTTTTGAGTGTGCTCTATATGAAACTTGCTTGATTTTGCATGTAGTTTCATATTACCATGTTGCATCCTTGTTTTGAGGTGTTTGCTTGATTTTGGGTGCATTTTGCATCAATGCCATGTTTAACTTGTTTTGTTTCATATCTTCTAGCCGAGTTCCAATTAAATGAACTTTATATGTAACTTGACTAGAATTTCGTAGATCATCATGGTGCATCTTAACTTGCTGTTTAACAACTTGAACATAAGTTTATTCAGATCTGGACCAATTTCGAAATTGCATATGAGGACTTACCGGATTGTATGATGATGTTGTATTCATGTGACATTGTATGTCTTGGTTGTATCCTATGTATTATGTAATGTTGATGTAATGATATCCACCTTGTAAAGCGCTTCAATATGCGGGTCTATCCTTGGTGGGACCTTCGAGTTCCTTTTGGATAGGGTCGCATATTGGGCGTGATAGCCATCCATTTGCCTCCTTCTCCGGATCCGACATTTTCTAAGGCCCTTGTGGGCGGAGAAGATGAACGCTAGGCTACTGGAGCTTGGGCGGAGGGGAATGGATCGAAAAAGAAAGTGTGGGCGCCGAAGGGAGTCCTTATTCCTTATAAAGGCAGCAGCATTCTGCGCCCCCACTTGCCCGGTAAAACCGCTTCTTCCCCAAGCTACAGTAATTGATGGCGCGTTGGGTTACCCACACCCGTATTGATGAGAATCCGGATAAGGGACACGATCTTTGCTTCGACAAGACGTACAAGAAAACCGCCGCAATATGTGCAGAGCTGGTTGAGAAAAATGGTTCAATAATGACCAGGCCATGGCATGATGCCACATTATGAAAAGTTGTCGCGAGATTAGATTTGTGGAGATATTATACTCTCTACGGTGGTATGTGGAATTTGTTTTCCAGAGCTGGACACGATCCTTGTGTTCAAAATCTTCTATGGAGTATTCAAGGAAGAACCCGCCTTGCAATGTCAAGACAATCTGCGCCAAACTCATCGCATTGAAGCCCGGGTTCGTGGGCTACCGAGGGAGTCTCGGATTAAGGGGTCCTCGACAGCCGGACTATGAAGATACAAGATTTAAGACTTCATCCCGGTCCGGATGGGACTCTTCTTGGCGTGGAAGGCAGCTTGGCAATACGGATATGTACATCTCCTCCCTTGTAACCGACTCTATGTAACCCTAGCCCCTCCCGTGTCTATATAAACTGAGGGTTTAGTCCGTGAGGACAACAACAATCATACCATAGGCTAGCTTCTAGGGTTTAGCCTCAACGATCTTGTGGTAGATCAACTTGTAATACTCATATCATCAAGATCAATCAAGCAGAAGTAGGGTATTACCTCCATCGAGAGGGCCCAACCTGGTAAACATCGCGGCCCCGCCTCCCCGTTACCATCCGCCTTAGACGCACAGCCTGGGACCCTACCCGAGATCCGCCGGTTTTGACACCGATGAGATGCTTCCTTCGCCTAGCACGGTTATGAACATATTTCTTTAAGACTCCTATGAACCTCTCAAAGGGGAACATATTGTGTAGAAATATAGGACCCATAATGGCAATCTGCCGACTAGGTGAACTAGGACATGCGCCATAATATTGAAGAAGGATGGTGGGAACACCAACTCAAAATCGACAAGACATTGAACCAAATCATTCTCAGAATTTGGTAGGATTTCTGGATCGATTACCTTCTCGAGAAATTGCATTGAGGAATGAACATAGCTTCACAATGGCTAATTGACCATTTTCCGTAGAAGCCCCTCAATGCAACCGGAAGCAGAGCGTTATAATCACGCATGCAGTCATGAGACTTTAGGTTCTGGAATTTTTTTCTCGCCATATTTCTTATTCCCTTTATATTTGATGAGAAGCCAGACGGGCCTTGATATCGAAAGGTGCATTCAAAGAAGATTTCCTTCTCTTGTTTGGTAAGAGCGTAGCTGGCAGGACCTTGATACGCTTTTGATGCATGACGATTTTTGTTCACACGTTGTTGGTACTCCTGTGCTTCCGTGTATCTTTTGTTTTCCGACACGCTAAGAAGCTAGCAGGTTCACGCAAACATTCTTCATCACGCATCACGCTCTATTGCAGGGCGGACCTCTAGGTCTTTCCAATAGGTAGGTCTCAAAATACAGATTTCTTCTTCCACATGGGTAAAAGGCCCTCGAAGCGCCATTCGAATAGATTGTCCGCCAGACCTTTCCAAAGATTACTTGTAAATCCTTGACCATATCAAGTATATCAGCCAAAGACGAAGGATCGGGCTTCTTCCGTGATCTGCCTCACCTTTGAAATGCTTGCCTTTTTTCCTTAAGGCATGTTTGGTCGGAAGAAATCAATGATGTCCTGTGTACACATTCTTCTTGCATTTACATTAAATATATACTTTCAGTCCTCATCCAAACAAAGGTGTGCATGTGTTGTATCCCTTGTTTGTCTATCCCGAAAGGATACTAAGATCAGCCAATCATTGATGGTTACAAACAGCAATGCTCAGAGGTCAAACTCCTGCTATTTGTGCTCATCCCACAAATGTACACCTTTTATTTCACAATTGTAAAAGTTCTTCAACTAATGGCCTTAAGTACACATCAATGTTGTTGTCGGGTTGCTTAGGGCCTTGGATGAGCACTGCATCATGATGAACTTTCGCTCATGCACAACCAAGGAGGAAGGTTATAGATATATAGAGTCACGGGCCAGGCGCTATGGCTGGTGCTCTGCTCCCCAAAAGGATTAATGCCATCTGCACTTAAACCAAACCATACGCTCTTTGTGTCATCTGCAAAGTCCCGCCACTTTCTCTTGATTTTATCCACTGCAACCCGTCAGCAGGCTTCCCATCTTTCTTACAGTCTTCTTTGTGCCATCGCAACAACTTGGCATGATCTATGTTTCGAACAGACGCTTCAACTATGGTATTATAGGAGCATACCACATCTTATTGGCAGGAACCTCTTCCGGGAACTCGCCTCAACATCACCAGATCATCTTGTTCGATCTTATATCAGCAATGCACCGACATACCGGCATGCGCTCAAATCCTCGCACTCCACCGCGTAGAGGGTGCAGTCATTAGGGCATGCATGTATCTTCTGCACCTCCAACCCTAGAGGGCAGAGAACCTTCTTTGCTTCGCACGCATCGTCAAGCAATTGTTATCCTTGGAAGCTTCTTCTTCGTAATTTTCAAGAGCTTTCCAAATCTGTTGTCGATACACCACCGTCGCCTTCCATTGCAGCAATTCAAGTATGGTACCGAGCTTTGTGTTGCCATCTTTGCAATTTGGGTACAACCCTTTTTTATCGCCTAACATGCAGTTGAACTTCAACTTCTCCTTTCACTTTCGGATTCTCTCTGGCATCAACATGACCCAAATAAGATCATCATTGGGCACATCGTATGGTGCCTCTTGATCTTCAGCTTCCCCCATTGCAAGATCACCGTTTAGGGAACATAGGATAGTTTTCATCATCCTCTTCTTCTTCTTCTTTGTATTCCATCATAACCCTCTTTCTCCGCAGCTTGGTCCAAACATTATAGTAGGTATGAAACCCTTCTCAAGCAGGTGCAAGTGAAGGGTTTTGAGGTAGAGTAATCCTTCAGATTCCCAAAGAGAGGGCATGGACAATACATAAAACCATTCTGCTTGTTTACCTCAGCCACTTTGAG
This sequence comes from Aegilops longissima, assembly GCA_021605205.1. Lineage (NCBI taxonomy): Eukaryota > Viridiplantae > Streptophyta > Magnoliopsida > Poales > Poaceae > Aegilops > Aegilops longissima. The sequence goes on along the minus strand of CM038681.1, from coordinate 477,386,802 downwards.
AAATTTATACAGGCCCTCAATGTACTCGAGGTGTGTCGGTCACCGTACATCCATTGCCGGTTCATCTCAAGGCATTATATAATTAAGTGTATCGAAACCATTACAGTAACATCATGAATAGAGAAGTGACCAAATTAGTACAAGTTCATCATCACATTAAAACCAAAGTACAATAGTGATCAAATGTTATTACTGAAAAATAAATACATAAGGTTCATACATAGTTCTCACAGAACAACATACAGCTCTCTAGAGCATCTAATTAAAACATACATTGAAATTAACATACAACTATGTAGAACATGTAAATGCAACAACAAATGCGGTCATAATCACAACTAAGGTAACAATTGATCCAACAAAGATAATGATACCAAGCCTTATTATCAATGGCATATTTTCTAATCTTCACGCCGCATTGCATCCATCTCGATCTTGTGATCATCGATTTACATCGGCAACATGCAACTCCAATTTCATCTTCTTCTTTTCAATTCTTTTCATTTTTCTTTCAAATATTAGTTTTTTTCGACAAAATTTAACCTCTCAACAAGAGGATCGGTTGGAATTTTCGGTTCACATACCTCCTAGATAAAACATCTATGTCACGCTGGTCGGCATAATTATCATAAACACTAAATGAAACAAATAGTTATAAAAGATAATACATCGCATCTAAATCATAGACCGATGAGGCCGATAGTAGGTACCAAAACCATGGCATTATATAATAACAAACAATAATAAAAAGTAAGAAAATTATACAAGTAGCTATCTAAATCATACAAGTAACAATTTTTCTTTTAAAAAGAAGATAAGTATAAGTGGCTTACTATGGTGGTGCCGATTTACGAGATCGGCACGGACGATCGACGACGGTGAGGACGGGGACGGGACGACACTCGACACATGTGCAGACTCTAAGAAGTTAATTTGAGCTCGAGTCATGCATCCAAATAAAAAGAACTCCAACAAATACTCCACCACTGAAACCCATAAACCACTCTACTTCTAGAGCATTTGAAATGAGCTAAACTAGTACTGAGAGATGAAAGGATGAAGTTGCTAACCTTTAGAACACTTATGTAGGTCGGTGCACCGCCAAACCTAGACAAATCTTGGGGAAAATGGATCTTGGAGGTCGAGCTTGAGAGGAGAAACCTTAAGTGTGGCTCGGGAATTTCATCAAACACCTCATGTGCATAGGAGGTGAAAGCAGAGCAGCACTCACCTCCCACACGCCGCCGGCCAAAAAACAGAGGAGTGAGCCGGTAGGGCGAGCATATATAGGAATATCTTTAATCTCGATTGGTAGCTAGAACCGAACAAAATTGACCTTTAGTCCCGCCCATCCACCAACCGAACTAAAGGGTTGCGCCAGATGAGGCCCTTTAGTCTCGGTTCGGGTCCGAACCGGGACTAAAGGGGCAGATGAACCAGGACCTATGGCCGCCAGGCTGGCCGGGCGCCTCGGCTGCTCGAACTGGATCGATGCACCCATTAGTCCCGGTTTGTAACACAACCGACTAATGCTCTGATGTGGCCAAGAACAAAGCCATGTTTTCTACTAGTGTTATAGACCTGAAAATTTTGCTATACTGAGAATTATAAATACAATTCCGGTATTGATGCATTTTCCCCGCAGTCCAACAAGAGACTAATATTTTGCAGGAGTCTATGGAAGAAGGAATTGATGAAACTTGAGCTCATTGGATGAAAAAGATGACGAGGAGAGCGAAGAACAAAAGGAGGAAGAGCGAATTAGCTACCCATGCCCACCTTCTAATGAGAGTAAATCTTCAACTCACATATTGTTTAATTCCCATTCATGCATACCGAAGGATGAATGCTATGATAATTGCTATGATCTCCTTGATTCGCTTGAAATATCCCTTTGATGAATTTGATGATTGCTATGCTTGTGGCCATGATTCCGTTATGAATTATGTTTATGGAGATGAACTTGCTATAGTTCCTTATGTTAAGAATGAAATTGCTGCTATTGCACCCACACATGGTCGCCCTATTATCTGCTTGAATTCTCCTAACTACACTATGTCGGAGAAGTTTGCACTTATTAAGGATTACATTGATGGGTTGCCTTTACCATTGCACATGATCATTTTGATGAATATAATATGGATGTGCTTGCTGCTCCTACTTGCAATTATTATGAGAGAGGAACTACATATCCGCTTCTGGATGTTTCCAACATGATAGAATTGCAAGAAACTGCTTATGCTAAGTATTGGCCTTTACTTGATGTGCATGAATTGTTTTTTTATGACATGCCGATACATAGAAAAATAGTTATAGTTCGTCATTGCATGATATATATTGCTTCGTGCTCACTACTAAATTATAAATCATTACCAATTAAAATTGGATTTGATATACCTTGGGATCTAGGTGGATCGCTTACTTGAGCACTTTATGCCTAGCTTAATGGCTTTAAAGAAAGCGCTGCTGGGAGACAACCCGAAAGTTTTAGAGAGTCATTTTATTCTGTTGTGTGCTTTTATAAAGTTTAAAACAAAAAATATAGATGGGAATCTAAAACTTCACAAAAGAAAAGTGAAAGTGAGAGAGACGCACCATTGTTAATGTGGGAGCTAGCCTTGAACTTTGTTCATGCCCATGGAAACTTTGTGAATCTCAATTATAGAAACTTTTCAACTGAAATAATTATCCCTTGTACAAATCCATTGTATTATAAAAATAATTTGGCAAGATTTGCCTTTAGGATGATTAGATTGCTTGTTGGTATGTGCTGTGCAAAAACAGAAACTTTATCAGTAGTGCGTGCATTTTCAATTTTTTTACTGGAACGTCAAAAGTTTCTGAAATTTTTGCACATTACTGCTATGCAAATTTTTTCAGAATTTTTGGAGTTACAGAAGTATGTTGAATGTTCAAATTGCTACAAACAGTCCTGTTTAAGACATATTCTGTTTTTGATGCATTGTTTTGCTTGTTTTGATGAAAGTATGGATTTCATCGGTGGTATAAGCCATGGAAAAGTAATAATATAGTAGCTACAATGCAAAACCAAAATATGAATGGGTTTGCAATAGTAATTAAAGTTGTGATTTGCATTATTATACTAATGGATCTCATGAGTTTTCTCGTTAAGTTTTGTACGGGTGAAGTGATTAAAGATCGAGGAGGTCTCGATATAAGGAGAAGTAGGAGAGACAAGAGTTCAATCTTGGGGATGCCCAAGGCACCCCAAGTAAATATCCAAGGAGACTCAAGCGCCTAAGCTTGGGAATGCCCTGAAGGCATCCCATCTTTCTACAACAAGTATCGTGATGTTTTCATTTTCGCTTCATTCATGTGATATGTGTAAATTTTGGAGCGCCTTTTGTGTTTACTTTTAATTTTTCTTTTGTGCACCAAGCTGGTATGATATAGTCCATGGTTGATTTATAGAATGCTCATTGCACTTCACTTATATCTTTTGAGCATGGCTTTATAGAATGCTTCATGTGCTTCACTTATATCATTTGAAGTTTGATTGCATGTTTCTCTTCACTAAGAAAACCGTTGTTTGTAGAATGACCTCTTGCTTCAGTTATATTTATTATAGCATGATCTTTTGTAGAAAGAATTCAACTCTCATGCTTCACTTACATATATTTAGAGAGTCAACAAGAATTGGTCAATTGCATGGCTAGTCATAAAATCCTACATAAAACTTGTGGATCACTGAATATGATATGTTTGATTCCTTGCAATAGTTATGCGATATAGAGATGGAATATGTGGAGGTACTAGTGGATGATCGTGTTTAGTAAGATATTGGTGTTACAGTTTATGATTCCCAAGCATGCACGATAGTCTCCCGTTATGCTATGAAATTGGAGCATGATTTATTATTGATTGTCTTCCTTTGTGCGGAGGTCGGTGATACATTTCTAATGTATCTATAATTTTTTATTGTTCCATGCTGTTATATAATCAATCTTGGATGTATTATAATCATTTTATAGTCATTTTATATCATTTTTTGGTAGTATCCTATTGACATAGTGCCAAACGCCAGTTGCTGTTTTCTGCATGTTTTTTACACCATAGGAAATCAATATCAGACGGAGTCCAAACGCAACGAAAGTCCACGGAGATTGTTTTTGGACCAGAAGGAACACAATGGGCCCTGGCTGCGCTTGCGGGTGCTCCGAGGAGAGCACAACCCGCCAGGGCGCGCCAGGAGGCCCAGGCGTGACCTGGTGGGTTGTGCCCACCTCAGGTGTCCCACGGACCGCCTATTTGCTCTATAAATACCCCAATATTTCCAAAACACTAGGGGAGTCAATGAAATATTCGTCCAGCTGCCGCAGAGTCCAGAACCACCAGATCCAATCTAGACACCACCTCGGATGGGGTTCACCACCTCCATTGGTGCCTCTCCGATGATGCATGAGTAGTTCTTTGTAGACCTTCGGTCTGTAGTTAGTAGCTAGATGGCTTCATCTCTCTCTCTCTAAATTCTCAATACAATGGTCTCTTGGAGATCCATATGATGTTACTCTTTTATGTGTGTTTGTTGGGATAGATGAACTTTGAGTTTATGATCAGATCTATCTTTGTATATCCATGGAAGTATTTGAGTTTCTTTGATATCTTTTATGCATGATCTCTTATAGCCTCGCTTTTCTTCTCCCATATTTCGTTTTTGTTTGGCCAACTTGATCTATTTATCTTGCAATGGGAAGAGGTGCTTTGTAGTAGGTTCTAAAATTGTGATGAAGAAATTTATGAAGTGATTCAAGGTAGCTCCTTGAATGAAAAGCATGATTGCAATAATTTTACTATAAATTCTATTAATGTCAATTGTGCTAATAATATGCAAATCCTCAAGATTGGGTATGCTTGTTTTGTTATGTCCGCTACTTATTGCAATGATCATGATTGGGGTGATAATGTTTCTTATGATCTTGAAAATTTATTTAAGCCTCATGATGAATATGTTTGCGATAATATTGAAAGTGGGTTTGGAAGAGTGTCAAATTTAGCTAAAAATAATCCCACATATTTGTAGAGTGTTCAATCTTATGAATTTTTTATGAAAGTGGGTTTGGAGAGCTCATGACTTTATTTGATGATCCCACTATTTTGGAAGAGTGTCAACTTTGCATGCATGTGGATCATAAAGAGAAAATTTTATATGATAGTGATATTATTGAATTTCATTATGATCCTACATATAATTATTATGAGAGAGTGGAAAATATGGTTGTAGAAATTTTCATGTTATAAAATTTCCTCTCGCTGTGTTGAGATTGTCAATGTTTTATTCTCTCCTATGCACATGCTAGATATTTCTTGTCTTAATAATTTGTTTTCCTATAAAATCCCTATGCATCGGAAGTATGTTAGACTTAAATGTGTTTGTCACATGTTTCATGATGCCCTCTTTGTGTTTCAATTACTATCTTTCATGTGAGCATCATTGAAACATTATGCCTAGCTAGGGCGAAACGATAGCGCTTTGTTGGGAGGCAACCCAATCAATAAAATTTATTTTTGCTTTTTGCTTTCTGTTCTTGAGTGTTAGCACAATTATGCTACTGTTATGATTGTGTTTTTTGTGTTTTAATTAGTGTTTGTGCCAAGTAGAACCAATAGGATATTCTTGGGTGATAGTTGTTTGATCTTGCTGAAAAACAGAAATTTTCGCTACCATGAAAACAATTTTATTTTTACCAGAGCGCGATAAAATGCCAATTCTTCTCGCAGAATATTAATATAAAATTACCCAGGTCATCCTAGTTTTTCAGAATTTTGGAGTTCAAGAAGTTTTCAAATTAGTTAGATTGCTACAGACTGTTCTGTTTTGACAGATTCTGTTTTCTTTATGCTTGTGTGCTTATTTTGATGGCTCTATGGTTTTCTTTGATGAATTTCTGCCATAGAAAAGTTGGAATGCAGTAGATATAATGCAAAAACAAAATATGAATTGGTTTGGTACCATACTTATAGTAGTGGTTTGCTTTCTTTTACTAACGGATCTCACGAAGGTTTTGTTGAGTTTTGTGTGATTGAAGTTTTCAAGTTTTGGGTTATCTTACGATGGAAGAAGGAATAAAGGATAGAAGAGTTTAAGCTTGGGGATGCCCCGCATCCCAAGCTATTATCCAAAAATGAGCAACTAATAAGCTTGGGGATGCCCCGAGTGGCATCCCTCTTTCTTCTAACGACCATCGGTATTTTACTAAAAGCTATATTTTTATTCGTCGCATGATATGTGTTTTGCTTGGAGCGCCTTGTATGATATGAGTCTTTGATTTGTTTTATTTTGTGTTTTAATTTTGATCCCTTGCTGGACACACCTATTTGGGAGAGCCAAAATTATGTCATGATTTGTTAAAATTGCTATCTATGCTTCACTTAAATCTTTTATTAGCTATGGATTTGCTCTAGTGCTTCGCTTATATCTTTTTAGCACGGTGTGCTTTAGTATTTTGAAGAAATGATCTCTTGCTTAACTTAGATTTATTTCAGAGTTAGTAAAATTTTCAAGAAATTCTCTTGCTTCACTCAAATTATTTTGAGAGAAAGAAAAATCTATGCTCGTGATCTTCACTTATATTTGTTTGAGCTTGTCAAAAGCAACACATGAAAATTAGTCCAAAATGATAGATATCCAAGAAGGATATAATAAAAACTTTCATGAAGATCATTGGACTAAATAAACTTGATTCTTAGTAATAGTTTTGAGATATGATGAAGTGATCTCGTGAGTTATGTTGATGAGTATTTATGCTTTAGTAAGCATATAGGTGTTAAGGTTTGTGATTCCCTATGCAAGCACGAAAGTCAATAGTCATGCAATGAAATTATATACTACTTGTGGTGCAATATTCGTGTTATTTATGCTTAATGCTTGCTTATGAGATTATCCATTTCTTGGTTGGTCGCTTCTCAATCTTTTGTTAGCATTCATTTTGCACTAAGTATGATCTCTACTTGTGCATCCAAAACCTTTAAACCAGTTTTGCCACATGAGTCCACCATATCTACGTATATGCGGTATTCTTTTTGTCGTTCTAAGAAAATTTGCATGTGCCATATCTAATTTTCAAAATAAACTTCCCTTGTGTGTTCGCTTCGTCATGAGCGGTGAGGGGTGGCTAATATTTTCCATGCTAGATGTGTTATTCTCACGATGAGTGTTTATTCACTTGTCATTGCACGAGAGTAAGGAAAATAAAACAAATTCCTTGGAAATGAAATGAATTTACTTTATGTTGTCAAATAATAAATTCCTTGGAAAGTGTTGGTATGGAGGGCAACCATGGATACGGCTAGCCATGGAAAGTGAAAGTATGGTGGAAAAAGGAATAAACTTTATTTTCTGTTTGGGAACCTCCTATGATATATCTAGCATGGAAAGTGTTGGGAACTCTAAGTCGTTTACGTTGGTGGGATGGATACACCTCCCAAAATGTTTTTTCTCTATTTATTTCGCTTTGAGCTCGCACTCTACAAAGCCCTACTTCCTCTCAAGGGCCTTTATTTTACTTTATGCATTTTTTTAATTTGAGTCTCCATCTTATCTTTCAAAAGCACCAACTAGGAGGCAATATGATCATAGTTAAGTATTGGGTGTAACTAATATGCAGTGTGTTTCATGAAAAGGATCAATGGTTGAGTATGATGGGCTAGGGATAACTTATTTTAGCGTTGATATTTTGAAAGACATGGTTGCTTGTTGATATGCTTGAGTATTTAAATTATCATGTCAAAACTAGACTATTGCTTTGACTCACATAAAAGTCCAAATGTCCATGCAATAAAGAAAAGAATGTGATATGACATGTTAGGCAGCATTCCACATCAATAATTCTGTTTTTATCACTTGCCAACTCGAGGACGAGTAGGAGTTAAGCTTGGGGATGCTGATACATCTCCAACATATCTATATTTTTTTATTGTTCACTGCTGTTATATTATCAATCTTGGATGTTTTATAGTCATTTTGTATCATTTTTTGGTACTAACCTATTGACATAGTGTCAAGTGCCAGTTGATGTTTTCTGCATGTTTTTATCTCGCAGAAATCAATATCGCATATAGTCCAAACGCAACTAAACCCCACAGAGAATTTTTTGGACTAGAAGGAACACAATGGGCCCTGGCTGCGCTGGGTGCTCCGAGGAGAGCACAACCCACTAGGGCGTGTTCGTGGTCTGGCGCCTGGTGGGTTGTGCCCACCTTGGGTGCCCTTGACGGCCTCTATGCTCTATAGATACCCCAATATTCCCAAAACCCTAGGGGAGTCGATTTAAATATTCATCCAGCTGTCAGAGAGTCCGAACCACCAGATCCAATCTAGACACCATCTCGGATGGGGTTCACCACCTCCATTGGTACCTCTCTCGATGATGCGTGAGTAGTTATTTGTAAACCTTCGGTATGTAGTTAGTAGCTAGATGGCTTCATCTCTCTCTCTCTCTCTCTCAATACAATGGTTGTAGGTGTCAAACCGCGGATCTCGGTAGGGGGTCCCGAATCATGGCCTAAGGCGGATGGTAACAGGAGGCAAGGGACACAATGTTTACCCAGGTTCGGGCCCTCACGATGGAGGTAATACCTACTTCCTGCTTGATTGATCTTGATGATATGAGTAGTACAAGAGTGGATCTACCATGAGATCGTAGAGGCTAAACCCTAGAAGCTAGCCTATGGTATGATTGTCGTTGTCCTACGGACTAAACCCTTCGGTTTATATAGACACCAGAGGGGGCTAGGGTTACACAGAGTCGGTTACAATGGGAGGAGATCTTCATATCTCAGATTGCCAAGCTTGCCTTCCACGCCAAGGAGAGTCCCATCCGGACGAGAGGCTAAGTCTTCAATCTTGTATCTTCATAGTCCAACAGTCCGCGAAAGGATATAGTTCGGCGTGCGGATACCCCTAATCAAGGACTCCCTCAGTAGCCCCTGAACCAGGCTTCAATGACGATGAGTCCGGCGCGCAGTTTGTCTTCGGCATTAAAAGGCGGATTCCTCCTCCGAATACTCCATGGAAGATTTTGAATACAAGGATAGTGTCCGGCTCTGCAAAACAAATTCCACATACCATCGTAGAGAGAATAATATTTCCACCAATCTAATCTGCTGACGCACTCGATATCATGACATCATACCACGGCCTGGTCATTATTCGAACCATTTTTCTCAACCATCCTTGGCGCTTATCGCGAGGGAGTTTCTTTGGCACGCCTTGTCGAGCAGAGATCATGTCCCTTATCACGGGATTCTCATCAATACGGGCGCAGTAACCCAACCGCGCCATCAATCGCGGGCGCTTGGAGAATAAGCGGTTTACTGTGCTAGTAGGGGTGTATAGTTTCGTCCGCCTTTATAAAGGGATAAGAATTCACCCTTTTCACCCACGCCTTCCTCCTCTTTGCTCATCCATCCTCGCCAGCACTCGAGCTCCAACACCCAAGTTCGTACTTTCTCCTCACACCACTCCAACCATGTCCGAGCGGGAGGAAAGTGGATGAAATCCACCGCCACGGAGGAGGACATTAGCAAGCTGCGGGAGCCGGATACTTGGTCGCGGATATCGCAGACGGCTGCCCAACGAAGGCCGATCGCCTCTACCCGGAATCTTACGAGGGTAGTTTTCACCCACTTCGTCTCGTGGACTGGGATTCCCTTCACCCGCTCGTCTGCGGCCTCATGTTGTACTATGGGCTGAAATTCCATGATCTGGCCCTGAACTTCATCCTCAACATCTCGGCGCTTATCGCCGCAGGCGACGCCTTCCTCCGCCCCAGCCACACTTCGTCTGTGGTTGAAGACCTTCAACGCCAACCGATGGTTGTAAGCGCCAGCAAGCAGAATGTGGAGGCGCCATGGTGGGCAAATGCCCAACGTTACATGGCTCGAGGGCTCCTATGTGGATACCATAAAGGGGGAAATCGGGTGGTTCTACATCACCGAGCCACGCGACACCAACCGGGTGGCGGCCCCAGTTTCGATCCGAATCCCCACGCCGCTCACCTCCCGGATAGAGAAGGCCTGTCCTAGGGTTCATCGGTGGAGCTGTCCGCACTCCGTAAATCTATCCGAACATGATAAGCAAGAAGCTTAAGCTTGTCAACGTGGTCCAGTTCATGATCTTCCGCCGGATCCTCCCGTGTCACCAACGGGCATTCAATTTATGGGAGTTTGACCCGCCCAGCACTGCATCTGCGCGATCTTTTGACACGACGCACAAGGATGTCCGAGGTTGCTGTTCAAGGGCGCCGAGGCCCTCCTTCCTTATCGAGGACCGCGGGCTTAGCGCCAAGCACCTGCTAATCCGTAAGTTTCTAAAACTTGTAGGATGTTTACTTTCCCAGCTTAATCGTGTGGGATCCGAGCTTCTATGACTTTGACAGATCGGAGGAGACAATGGAGCAGATCAACCGCCCGCGCCCCGCCCAAGATCTAGCGGATGCTCTCCTAACGGAGATAAGACTCCGCACCCTACGAGGTGCCGGAGAAGAAGGCTAAGAAGAAGGCCGGGACTCGAAAGAGTTCCCACGTCAGTGGTATCGACTCATCATCCGATAACTCCAAGACACACTCCTCTCGTGAAGACGAGGAGGATGAAGATGAAGATTCTCCCCCTCCAGTCGGGGGAGGCAAGAAGAGGAAGGTCGCCCCAACCGGGGAGGGCGGAGGGTCCAAGAAGGGAAGGACTCTCCTTCCGGACTGCTCCACGACCGCCGCTCATAGCGAAGATGAGTGGTTGACCAGGGACAAGCCCCTAGCGAAGTCGTAAGTATTCGGATACCAGAGTAATTCATGGTACGCTTTTATTGCACTGCTTCTCCTTACGCTGAATATAATTATGCAGTCCGCCCGAGCCCGTGACGACGATCTTCATCGGACGGTTCTTTGGACCCGCGGCTATGAGTAGCGGATCACTTCCAACCGCTTCCACCCCTCGCCCTACGGATAACGTCGAGGTGTTGTCTCAAAGAGCACCAAGACGAGGGGCGGTAGTCCTGGAGGCGCCTCAAGGCGACCTTCCGACCTCGGGCGAAGGGAGCAAGACTCCCACGGCTCCAAGTTCGCCTCACCGAACACCGCCGGACCCACCAGTGGTCCCGGACTTCGCAGCGACACCCCTCGCTAAGAGGGGCAGTTGCTCGTGCCGTGACCTCCGCCCACCCAGAGGCACGGACAACTTGGCCGGAAGTGCTTCACAGCGCTTCCATCATCGAGGAGCACCGCACTATCATGAGTGCGGTGATCAAAGGTTCATCTGCCAAGAGCAGATCGACCAAGCTCCGTGCTGCCTCCTAACAAGCTTTGAGGTGAGTAATCGAAATGTAGGAAAATATTGCCGATAGACAGAGCCTCGATGCTCTTTTTGGCGCTCGGAAAGAAAAGCCAAATAGAGGATCGAATAATAACTGCAGGAGTCTAATCCGAATATGTCTATATGCATATGCAGGCTTCACTGCCGGCCGCTGCCGCACGTATTGCGGAGGTCGCCGCACTGAAGCAGAGCCTCGAGCGGTCCGAGGAGGAACTCGGCAGTGCCAAGAAGCAGCTCGAGGAGAACGAAGGTAAGCAATACCTTGTCTATAAAGAAGAAGGGAAAATTTTGGTTGCAAGATAATAGGATCATCATGAATGTGCCCAGGACCACGACCGAAGTGGTGACCCTGAAGCAGGCGCTGTACGAGGCGGAAAACAAAGCGGCCATGGAGCGCATCGAGCGAGAAAAACAAGATGCCCGAGTAGGCGAAGTGCAGCAAGAGCTCCAGGCGCTCGTGAAGAAGCATGAGTCCTTGGGGCTTGACTCGAGAACGCGAGAGTCCGAAGCTGCCAAGGCCCTCAAAGAGCAAAACATGCCAAGGCCAAGCCCAAAAGGCCCTCCAGAGATTGAGGCGGTGAAGAAGATAGCGCGGTAAGGCATTCATTATGCAAAGCAAGCATGTGAAAGAAAATTTATATTTACTTACCCGAGTTCGGATCCCTCCAGGGGCATTCGCAGATCTGCCCCGCAATGTGTCTGATGCCACGGAGTTCTACCGGGCCGAGGAGGGGAGCTCGATGGAGAGGGTGTTCTGGTCTCAGTATACTGGTACCGAACACCCTATGCCCATGAGCGACCAGCTGAAGGAACTAGTCGAGCTCCACAAGGCGGCCGAACAGGCCATGAAGGGTCTTATAGTCCGGCTATGGCCTGGAGATGCCCTTCCCAACAGCTACTTTGGCCTGGTGAGGCGGCTTTTTGATGCCTGCCCATGGCTGGAAGTCATAAAGCGGTCCGTCTGCATCGAAGGTGCACGCAGGGCTTTTGCCCGTGCGAAGGTGCACTGGGCCAAGATGGACGCCGAGAAGCTGGTGAAGGAGGGGCCGCCGCAGGGCAAGGAGCATCGCCACCCTGAAATGTATTATGAGGGTGTCCTGAAGGGTGCCCGCCTCGGGCGGACGAGTGTACCAAAGATGTAATCTTTGAATGAACTTGCTCATGTGATCCCGAGTTATAAAAACTAGTTCATGTGTGCTATGCAACGCTTTTGTATTTAAAATATTACCTTCAGCGGCCGCTTATAAAATCTGAGAGTTGGCCACCGTCGGCTTCGCCCCATGCAACTAGTGCTGGGGTGTTCGGATAAATCTGAGCAATCTTTTCCCGATATTTGGGTCCTTCGAGGGAGGTGCTCAAGACAATGAACCGGCAATCGGACTATAATGCTTTATCACTCTCACTTAGCCATAGAAGTCTATAATTTTAAATTTTGGCGAAGCCCCTAGTATTCAAGGTCAAGTTAGCGCTTATACACGCCTAAGTCGCATAAGGCCGACTCGCCCAAGCGAAAAAGTCTTTAGGGACTTGAGACCTCTCGAACAGCCACCAGCTCTCGCCTTATCATGACAGTTTTAGCTTTCTCACGAGGTGCTCGTCCGTAAGAACCGGGACACAATCACAGTAGTTCTCCCAGTGATACTGAGGGAGTCCTGGATTAGGGGGTATCCGGACAGCCGGACTATAACCTTTGGCCGGACTGTTGGACTATGAAGATACAAGATTGAAGACTTCGTCCCGTGTCCGGATGGGACTCTCCTTGGCGTGGAAGGCAAGCTTGGCAATACGGATATGTAGATCTCCTACCTTGTAACCGACCCTGTGTAACCCTAGCCCCCTCTGGTGTCTATATAAACCGGAGGGTTTAGTCCATAGGACACAACAACAATCATACCATAGGCTAGCTTCTAGGGTTTAGCCTCTCTGATCTCGTGGTAGATCAACTCTTGTACTACCCATATCATCAATATCAATCAAGCAGAGTAGGGTTTTACCTCCATCGAGAGGGCCCAACCTGGGTAAAAACATCGTGTCCCTTGTCTCCTGTTACCATCCGCCTAGACGCACGCTCGGGACCCCTACCCGAGGTCCGCCGGTTTTGACACCGACATTGGTGCTTTCAATGAGAGTTCCTCCGTGTCGCCATCATTAGGCTTGATGGCTCCTTCGATCATCGAGAAGCGATGTATTCCAGAGTGAGACTTTTCTCCCGGACAGATCTTTGTATTCGGTGGCTTCAGATCGCGGACCAACTCGCTTGGCCATCCGGAGAAGATCGAGAGTTACGCCCCTGGCCATCAGCTCAGGTTTGGAAGCTTAAGCTACACGTCCGACATCCGCGGAGACTTGATCTTCGACGGATTCAAGCCCCGGCCGAGTGCGTCGCACTGTCACGATGGGCATTGAGGGAGTCCTGGACTAGGGGGTGTCCGGATAGCCGAACTATCATCACGGCCGGACTCCAAGACTATGAAGATACAAGATTGACGACTTCGTCCCGTGTCCGGATGGGACTTTCCTTGGCATGGAAGGCAAGCATGGCGATACGGATATGTAGATCTCCTACCATTGTAACCGACTCTGTGTAACCCTAACCTATTCGGTGTCTATATAAACCGGAGGGTTTTAGTCCGTGAGGACTAACAACAATCATACCATAGGCTAGCTTCTAGGTTTAGCCTCCTTGATCTCGTGGTAGATCTACTCTGTACTACCCATATCATCAATATTAATCAAGCAGGAGTAGGGTATTACCTCCATCGAGAGGGCCCAACCTGGGTAAAACATCGTGTCCCTAGTCTCCTGTTACCATCCGCCTAGACGCAACAGTTCGGGACCCCCTACCCGAGATCCGCCGGTTTTGACACCGACATTGGTGCTTTCATTGAGAGTTCCTATGTGTCGCCACCGATAGGCCCGATGGCTCCTTCGATCATCAACAACGACGCGTCCAGGTGAGACTTTTCTCCCGGACAGATCTTCAGATTCGGCGGCTTTGCACCGCGGGCCAATTCGCTTGGCCATCTGGAGCAGATCGAAAGCTTCGCCCCTGGCCATCAGGTCAGATTCGGAAGTTTGAACTATACGGCCGATATTCGCGGAGACTTGATCTTCGACGGATTCGAGCCGAGGCCAAGCGTGCACAGACTGCCTCGATGGGCATGATCTAGCTCGCGAGCCAAAAGGCCCTCGAGGCCGCACCAAAGATCCACTCCGACCCTTAATCCGGAGCCAGATTCTCCGATCGAGGACGAGTGGTTGGACACCGCCTCGGGGGCTACGATCTCTACGGCGATTGAGCCGAACTCCATCCCTGTCCTTTGCGAAGACCTTGAATCCAGGGTGCCGGACTCCTCTCCGGACTCCGAACCCTCCGTGCCCCTCGCCAATCGAATCCGATTGGGCGCTGGTCATGGAGTTCACTGCCATGACATCTTTCAGACTCGCCTTTGGCGACATCCTGAATTCACTAAAGTCTCTCTTTATTCGAGAGCCCTGCCGGACTACGGACAGAAGGTTGGGATGCGGACGACGAAGAAATTCAACGCCCACCCACCACCCACTTTGTAGCCACATCGCCGATGATTTAACCAACATGATCGACTTTTGACTCAAGACATCGACGGTATGGACGACGATGCTAGAGACGACCAAGACCCAGCACCTACAGTGGCAATCGAAGGCCACCGCCATACGATATATACATGGTGGAATCCCAAAAGATGGGAACGGCGATGGAACAACGGAGGATGAACCCTCCAAAAGCAACCGAAGCGCCGACGCCAGCGCGCCGCTTAAAGCCCGCCACAAGAAAAACGGTGATTCCGCACGGAGATAATAACACCCCGGACAGTGGTGAAGACAACCCCTCTAGCAGGACTCAGCGCAGGAGGAGGTAGATAAGTCCGCACGACAAAAGCGGGCAGTAAAGAGAGGTCGAGGACGATAATTATGCGCCTCCCTCCAAAGATGAGGCAAGCCTCGACGATGACGAATTTGTCGTGCCTGAGGATCCTGCCGAACAAGAGCGTTTCAAACGCAGGCTTATAGCCACGGCAAGCAGCCTCAAGAAAAAGCAGCAACAGCTTAGAGCTGGCCAAGACCTGCTAGCTGACAGATGGACTAAAGTCCTTGCAGCCGAAGAGTATGAACTCGAATGCCCCTCCAAAAGCTACCCCAAACGCAGGCCGTTGCCTCGATCAGAGGAGGAAGCACCAAGTCACCAGCGCACGACATGGCAGATCACACCCGTGGCAGCGACAGAAGCCTCTCGCCCTCCGCCAAGCCACACCCCGACGCCACTCAAAAAGTACCAAAGCACGGAAAACGCTACCGGACTTAAGTAGATATATTGGAGGATAAGGCAAAACATACAAGATCGATCTATGGATCGCGTGGGCGCCCAACGACGCTGGATGATTACTGCCGGTGTCAAACCGCGATCTCGGTAGGGGGTCCCGAACTGTGCGCCTAGGCGGATGGTAACAGGAGACAAGGGACACAATGTTTACCCAGGTTCGGGCCCTCTTGATGGAGGTAAAACCCACGCCCTGCTTGATTGATATTGATATTGTGGATGTTTACAAGAGTGGATCTACCACGAGATCAAGGAGGCTAAACCCTAGAAGCTAGCCTATGGTATGATTGTAAGGGTTGTTGTGATTGTCGCCCCACGGACTAAAGCCATCCGGTTTATATACACACCGGAGAGGGCTAGGGTTACATAGAGTCGGTTACAATGGTAGGAGATCTACATATCCGTGATCGCCAAGCTTGCCTTCCACGCCAAGGAAAGTCCCATCCGGACACGGGTGAAGTCTTCAATCTTGTATCTTCATAGTCTTGGAGTCCGGTCGATGATGATAGTCCCGCAGATGATAGTTCGGCTGATGATGGTAGTCCGCTATCCGACACCCCTAATCCAGACTCCTCAAGAGCCCCTGAACCAGGCTTCAATGACGATAAGTCCGCGCGTATATTGCTTGGCATTGCAAGGCGGGTTCCTCCTCCAAATGATAGAAGATTGTGAACACCAGATAGTGTCCGCTCGCAAAATAAATTCCACATTCCACCGTAGAGAGAATAATAATATATACACAAGTTCAATCTGCTGACGCTTTCGTGGCATGACGTCACACCACTACCAAGCCATTACTTGAATTGTTTTTACTTTACCACCTTAGCGATTTAGCGGTTTCCTTGGCACGCCTTGTCGGCAGAGATCGTGTTTCCTTAATCCGGGATTCTCATCAATACGGGTGGTAACCCAACCGCCATTGATGGTGACGCTTGGGAGATAAGCGAGTTTTACCAGGCCGGTGGGGACGCGAAGACTTCGCCTCCCATATAAGGGATAAGGATTCACCTTCTCACCCACGCCTTCTTCCTCCTTTTCTTATCCATCTCCGCACACTCGAGCTCCAGCGCCCAAGTTCGCAAGATCTCGCCTCAACCTTCTCCGACCATGTCCGGAGCGGAGGTAAATGATTGGCCTCCACCGCTAAGGAGGAGCACATCGCTAAACCGCGCGGGCGCCGGATACCTTTCCGCGACATCACACACCGGCTGCCCAACGAGGGGCAGCTCATCCCCACCCCTGTGCCCCATGAGAGGGTCGCCTTTCTTCCCCACTTCCTCCGCGGACTGGGCTTTCCACTACATCCCTTTGTCCGGGGCTCATGTTCTACTACGGCCTGGATTTCCATGATCCGCGCCAACTTCATCCTCAACATCTCGGCGTTTATCGTCGTATGCGAGGCCTTCCTCTGCATCCAGCCCCACTTCGCTTAGGCTCAAGACCTTCAATGTCAAGTCAAGGTAGTGAAGGGCACTCTGCCGGAGTGCGGAGGCGCCATGTTGGGCAAGATGCCCAACATCCTTTGGTTCAAGGGCCTTCGTGGAATCCGCCAAGGGGTGGCAATCGGGTGGTTCTCTATCACCGAGCCACGGACTCCTAAATGGGCGGCGGCCCCGAAGTTTAGATTCAGTATCCCCACGCAGCTCACCTCCGGAAAGAGAAGGGCTTGCTGTGGGTAGTTTGAAGGAGCCGACGGACTCCAAGGCTCTATCAAGAAGCCGTGAAGAAGCTCAGGCTGGTTAACGTGGTCCAGTGTCATGCTCGTCCGCCGGATTCTCCCATGCCAAAAGCGGCATTTAATTTATGGAGTTCGATCCGAACAGCACCAGCGCTGAACAAGCTCTTCGACACAACGTATTTAAGGCACCTGGAAGGTGCTGTTCAAGGGCGCCAAGCCCCGCATCCGCGATCAAGATCACGATTTCGCCGCTGCACCAGCCGACGAGGTAAGTGATTCTACCCTTTACGGACACTTGTTTTTCATAGTTTGACTCTATGCGGCTTTAATTTCCCTTTTCCTTTGACAGACTGGATGAGGAAGGCGGAGAAGATTACCCGTCCGGCCCTATGCCGTAAAACCCAGAGACGCCGCTCAGCGAGGTTGCTGGTTCCGCACCGCACGTGGTGCCGGAGAAGAAGGCCAAGAAGGAGGCCACGGTGCTCGAAGAGTGCCCGCTTTCAGGTGTCCGACGACTGGGCGGATTCCTCCCGAAAATGAGGAGGAGGAAGAGGACTCTCCCCAGGAGGAGAGAGGAAGAGGAAGGCTTCCCCAACAGGGAGGCCGAAGGGTCCAAGAGGGAAGGACTATTCTCGACAGCTCCGCCAACATCAACGCTGGCGAGGAAGAATGGCCTTCAAGGGCCAGGCCTCCGTGAGATCGTAAGTATCCGGATTCTGAATGATTTATAATTTTTTCGCGCCACATAGTGTCATTCTAATGCCGCATACCGCCTGTAGTCCGCCAGTGATGATCTCCCCGCTTCGAGAAGGGTCGCTGGCTCCGCCGGATGTAGACTCCATCCCGACCGCCCACCCTCGCGACGCCGAGGACGCCGAGGTGGGAACCCAAGAAGGGACCCATCGGGAGGCTCCGAGGCGCCACAAGGCGCCCTCCGGACTTTGCGCCGGACTCCACAATGTAACCCGCAGTGGTTCCGGAGTCCGGCGGGCGCCCTTCGAACGGCGGGCAAGACTGGTGACGCCGGGCGGCTTCCCAACCGAGGCGCCGGCAATTTGTTGGAGGCGCTGCAGAGCGCTTCCATCGAGGAAGAACACCGCACTATTATGAGTGCGGTGATTCGAAAGGTGCAGCTTCGCCAAGGGCGGGCTGACCGAAGCTTGCAATAGCCTTCTATCGTGCTTTGAGGTAAGAAGTTAAAATATGCAATGTAATACCGCATAGACAGTAGCCCCCGATGCTCGGTTCGTGTTCGGAAAGAAAAACCGGACTGAGGATCTGAAAAAGATATTCGCAGGGTTGCTAAAAATTATGTCAATATGGGTTGCAGGCTGTGCTGACCTCCGCCAAGACCGCACCGATCGCGGAGGTCGGTGCGCTGAAGCAGGAGCTCGAGCGGTCCGGCAAGAGCTCGGCACGCTTAGGAAGCAGCTCCAAGACAAAGAAGGTGAGTAACACCACTTTGAATTTGTACCTTACAGTAAAAGGATTTAGGTTGCAACAAAAAAAAATAACAAGGATAACATGGTACTCAGGGGCCACGAACGAGGTGGCGACCTCGAGGAGGCCGTGTCGCGGTCGACGCAATGCGCCACGAACGGGCAGAGGCGAGAAAAGCAGGAGGCGCGGGTGGCGGTGGTTCAGCAAGAGCTCTGTGCTCTCATGGAAAAGCATGAGAGTTTGGAGCGTGACTCAAAGACTCGAGAGTCCGAGCTTGCCTCGCCTCGAAAGTGCCAAAAGCGCCAAGGCCGAGGCCCATAAGTCCCTTCAGAGATTGAGTTGATGAGGAAGATAGCGGCGGTAAGGCATTTTTCATGCAAAGTAAGCATGTGAATGTAAATTACGTGTTACTTCCCAATTCGGAGCTCTCGTGGGCGTTTGCAGATCTGCCTCAGCAGCGTGTCCGATGTCCGCCGATTCTACCGAGCCGAGGAGGGAGCTCAACGGAGAAGGTCTTCGGTCTCACTATGCCGAGGCCGCCATCCGGTGCTTTCTAGCGACCAGTGAAGCAGCTGGTCGAGCTTCACAAGGTGGCCGAAGCAGGCCATGAAGGGCCTCATAGTCCGCTGTGGCCTCGGAGAGGCCATGCCTGGAGCTACTTCGCCTCGCGACGGCTGGTGGATGCGTGCCCTGGGTGGAGGTTATCAAGCGCCCGCCTGTATTGAAGGTGCTCATCGGGCCCTTGCCCGCGCAAAGGTGCATTGGGGCAAGCTGGATGCGGAGAAGCTAATCACTGACGCGCCACCAGCGGGCAAGGAGCATCGTACGCCCGAAATTTACTATAAGGCTGTCCTGAAGGGTGCCCGCAAGATTGCGGATGAGTGCCCCCGGGATGTAATTTTTGAGTGAATTCGCAATGTGTTATCCTGTGCGCTGAAAACTTTGTTCATATGCGCTTAAGCAACGCTTGTTTGATTTAAAATATTACCTTCTGTGCGGCCGTTTATTAAATCTGAGAGATGGCAAGTCGTCGGCTTCAGCCCCCATGCCACTAGTGCTGGGGTGTTCGGGATAAACTTGAGCACTCTTGTTCCCATTTTTGGGTCCATCTAGGGAGGCGCTCAACACAACGAACAAGGCAACCGGACTTATAGTGCTTGAACACTCTCACTTAGCCATAGAATTCTATAATTTTAAATTTCGTGAAGCCCCTATTATTCGAAGATCAATTGGGGCGCTATCCACGCCTTCATCGTAGATAATTCGAACTTCGCCAAGCGTGTAGGTCTTTAAGGACCCGAAGGACCTCTCGAACAGCGACCAGTCTCTCGCCTTATCATGCCGGTCAGTTTTAGCTTTCTCCACCGGGGCGCAATCGCAGTGGTTCTCCCAGTGCTACCTTAGCCGATAGAACGGAACGTAAGGTGCCAAACATGGGAGCCGGGCAAACCCAACTATTGACCCAAGACATGATTCGGAGCCGATTCATATAATGCTATAAGTTCGGGGTGCCGCACTTGTGAAAGTGTGCGGACTTTATCACACCATAATGCGGAGGACATAAGCCCCTGGTGTATTTGGCCGTACCAAGATGCACGGGTGCAACATGTCGTAAATAAACATATATATACAAAGTAATACAATTATAGGCAAAAAGTGCTGCATTTTACTCGAGAAGATATGCTATCAGTGCGGAATGATACAAATAGTGCGGAAAGCAAGGGATTGGACAAATTAAAGGCCTCACCCTCCAGGGGTAGGCCGCGGAATGTTGTATTTAACAAATATAATGCTCGTGATGGAGACCACCTGAGTGTTCGCCATGCCTTTGTCCTTCCCTGGCTGTTGCATCATGAGTTCGGCAGGTTCGCCGCCGGACTGAGTTCTGTATAAAAAAGAGAAAAAGGAAAAAGAGCGACACACTTGGGAGCCCCTGGTGTGGTCGAACCATACTCTGGGTCTGTTGTGGTTGTGCCCTTCCCCCTATGCCCATGGTATCTCCAGGGCGTAATTATGTACGCGGAGAGTTTGTCTTATAATTTTGCGAGGGCTGGGGTTAGCCATTGATTATACGCGTGCGCGGAACGTGCTGGTGGTCTTGGTTGATGTTGCTCGGCGCTGTTTGGTCGTGTCCGTCGCTTAACGGCCGGACTCGAGAATTGCCTTAAAAGGCTGCTCAGACTTCCGCCGCGAGAGCCGCTGTATGTTCCTCCGCTCGAGGGAGCGCCCGTGTTTCCGCTGACCGTGATGACTCCACGAGGGCCCGGCATATTGAGCTTAAGGTATGTATAATGCGGCACCGCTAAATTTTGCAAACACGGTTAGTCCGAAAGCAGAGCGTGATAGCCACCGCGAACGGGACTATGTCAAGATTAACTCCTCGCTTCGAAATTATCCGGGATCCGAGGACCACTTCCAGGTAATCGAGCCTATACAATTGGCCTCGACACCGGTATGACGCCTTTGAAGGTCGCCCTTGTAGGTTTAATCCTTGAAGGGTCTATGCCCATCTTGCACACTGTATCCCGATAAAGCAGGTTCAGCTCGCCGCCGCCCATCGACTCTCGTGAGGTGAAATCCATCAACGATTGGGTCTAAAACCATCGCGCGAATCCGCCATGGCGGATATCTGGTCGGATGGTCTCTTCGATCGAAAGTGATCGGGCAAGAGGACCATGGGTTGAATTTTGGGGCGACCGCTCCATCGCAGATATCGCCCTTTAGTGCACGCTCGCTCCCTCTTGGGAATATGCGCTATGTGATATCATGTTTACCGTCCAACTTGAGGGGGGAATCCTTTTGTCCTCTGTTGTTCGGCGGCCGGGTCTCCTCCTCGCATCGCTGTGTAGCCCCTTGTCACTTTTTTTCGGCGATTAATTTGCTCGCCTGCTTGAATACCCAACAATCTCTGCTGGTGGTTAGCTGGCTTTTGGGGGTTCCATGTATTTGACAAGAGCGGTCGAGTATTCGGTCCAAATTGGACGGGCCCGAGTGGTTCTTTTGAATGGCTTCTTCCGCTGACCGGGTTTGGAGCCTCGAATCCGCGCTGACCGAGGTATCCTCATTGCTGTCGCCAGCACGCGGCGTTTGTTTTTGTTTCGACGCAACCTGCCATTGCGGTCCTTGGTATCCGGACTGCCAGCGATTTTGCCGAGGGTGTTACTGCGAGCGAGCCAGTTATCCTCTCCCGCATGTAGCGGGTCATGAGGGATGTGAGGGCTGCCATGGATTTCGCTTCTCCGTCCCTAGGTGCCCGCCAGCCACTCGTCGCGGATGTTATGTTTGAAGGCAGCGAGTGCCTCTGCATCCGGACAGTCGACGATTTGATTTTTCTTTGTTAAGAACCGTGTCCAGAATTGCCTGGCCGATTCGTCTGGCTGCTGGATTATGTGGCTTAGGTCATCTGTGTCCGGTGGTCGCACATACGTGCCCTGGAAGTTGTCGAGGAATGCGGCTTCTAGGTCTTCCCAGCATCCAATTGACTCTGCGGGCAGGCTGTTAAGCCAATGCTGAGCTGGTCCTTTAAGCTTGAGCGGGAGATATTTGATGGCGTGAAGATCGTCGTCGCGGGCCATGTGTATATGGAGGAGATAATCCTCAATCCAAACCGCGGGGTCTGTTGTGCCATCGTAGGATTCGTTATTAACGGGTTTGAACCCTTCAGGGATTTGATGATCCATTACTTCGTCGCTGAAGCATAGTGGTGTGCGGCGCCTCAGATTGAGCAATATCGCGACGTAGCTCGAGAGAGCGTTGTCCGCTGTGTTCGCCCGCCGGAGTAGTTGTATCCGTGCGACGGTATTCGCTGCGTGGGTGTGGGGTGTCCACGTGATCCATAGATAGATCTGGATTGTCTTGCCTTGTCCTCCAATATATGTCGCGAAGTCCGGCGCTGTTCCCCGTGGCTTCCTGCTTTTGAGCGATGCCGGGTACGGTTTTGGTGGAGGGCTTGCACGCTCTCTATCGCGCCACGAGGTGGTCGGTCTGCCAGACAGCGCTGGTGATGTAGGTTTGTACGCCTCCTCTAATCGGGGAGCAACTTATGCTTTGGGTAACTTTTGAGGGGCGCTCGAGTTCATACTTTTCGCCGCGAGGACCTCGGTCCATCTGTCGGCCAAGAGGGTCTTGATCAGCTTGAAGCTGTTGTTGCTTTTTCTTTAGGTTGTTTGTCGTGGCCATTAGCTCTGCGCCTCAAACGCTCTTGTTCGACGGGATCCTCAGCACGACGATTCATCATCGTCCGAGGCTTGCTTCGCTCCGGAGGGAGGTAAGTAATTGTCATCCTCGACCTCTTCGCTTGCCGCCTCTCCCGAGGGCTTGCTTCCGCCTCCTCGCGCTGGATCGTGGCCGAGGGAGTTGTCTTCGCACTTTCTGGGTGTTATTATCTCCTGTGCCGGAATCTCCATTCTTGCCGTGGCGGGATTTAGAGCGGCGCCACTGACGCCGGCGCTTGGGCTGTTTCTTTAAGGAATCGCCTCCACCGCTTCTTCGCCGCCCCCATCTTTTGGGGTGTCCACCATGTATATGTCGATGATGAGGTGGTCTTCCAGTGTCTCGTAGGCGCTGGTTCTTGGTAGTCTCCGCATCGCCGTCCATACCGTCGATGTCTTCGAGTCGTGTAGTCGAGTACGCCGTTAAATCATCGACGGTGGCTACGAAGTGGGTGGTGGGTGGGATCTGAATTTCTTCGTCGTCTGCTGCCCCAACCGCCCTAGCCGTAGTTCGCCAGGGCTCTCCGGATAGCGAGAGATGCTTCAGTGAATTTATGATATCGCCGAAGGGCGAATGCTGAAAGATGTCCGCAGCGGTGAATTCCATGATCGGCGCCCAATCGGATTCGACTGGCAAGGGCGCAGGAGGTCCGGAGTCCGCAGGGAGTCCGGCACCTCGGAGTCATGGTTTTTATGCGGGACAAGGTAAGTGTTCGCCCATCGCCGAGAAGTTGCAGCTCCCGAGGCGGTGTCCAGCCATCCGCCCTCAATCCGAGCGATCGCTCTGCACTATGAGTCGGAGCGGATTCGTGTCGGCCTCAAGGTGTTGTCCGGCGCGAGTTAGGTCATGCCCATCATGACAGCGCGGCACGCTTGGGTTGTGGCTCAGATCCATCGAGGATCAAGTCCCCGCGGATATCGGCCGTGAAGTTTAGGCTTCAAACCTGACTCGACGGCCAGGGCGAAGCTTTCGATCTGCTCCAGATGGCTGCTTAATTGCCCGCAGCGCGGCCACCAATACGAAGATCTGTCCGGGAGAAAAGTCTCGCCAAGACTACGCCGTTGTTGATTGAAGAGGCCATCAAGCTTCTATCGGTGACGGCACAGCAGGAACTCTCAATGAAAGCACCAATGTCGGTGTCAAACCGCGGATCTCGGTAGGGGGGTCCCGAATCAGCGCCTAGGCGGATGGTAACAGGAGACAAGGGACAAGATGTTTAACCAGGTTCGGGCCCTCTTGATGGAGGTAAAACCCACGTCCCGCTTGATTGATATTGATATTGTGGATGTTTACAAGAGTGGATCTACCACGAGATCAAGGAGGCTAAACCCTAGAAGCTAGCCTATGGTATGATTGTAAGGGTTGTTGTGATTGTCGCCCCACGGACTAAAGCCATCCGGTTTATATAGACACCGGAGAGGGCTAGGGTTAAATAGAGTCGGTTACAATGGTAGGAGATCTACATATCCGTGACGCCAAGCTTGCCTTCCACGCCAAGGAAAGTCCCATCCGGACACGGGTGAAGTCTTCAATCTTGTATCTTCATAGTCTTGGAGTCCGGTCGATGATTGTAGTCCGGCAGATGATAGTTCGGCTGATGATGGTAGTCCGGCTATCCGGACACCCCCTAATCCAGGACTCCCTCAATTACCGTGGCGCCGGATACAGCAAACCCGGCCGGGCCGAACACAGTAGACAAAGCTCATATGAGCTACGTCGTGATATAGCCCAATACAGAGGCGCCGCACACCCACAATGCTTCACAGATGAAGTAATGGATCATCAAATCCCTGAAGGTTTCAAACCCGTAAACATCAAATCATATGATGGTACCACAGATCCTGCGGTCTGGATCGAGGACAATCTCCTCCATATCCACATGGCCCACGGTGATGATCTACATGCCATCAAATACCTGCCACTCAAGCTTAAAGGACCAGCTCGGCATTGGCTCAACAGCTTGCCAGCAGAATCAATTGGTTGTTGGGAATACCTGGAAGCCGCATTCCTTGATAACTTCCAGGGCACATATGTGTGACCACCAGACGCCGATGACCTTAGCCACATAATTCAGCAGCCGTAAGAATCGCCGGACAATTCTCGACACGGTTCCTAACAAAGAAAAATCAAATCGTTGATCGTCCGGATGCAGAGGCCCTTGTAGCCTTCAAACATAACATCCGCGACGAGTGGCTTTGCGCGGCACCTAGGACCGGAAAAGCCAAAATCCATGGCAGCCCTCACAACACTCTATGACCCGCTTTTGTGCGGGAGAGGACAGCTGGCTAGCTCGAAGCAACAACTTGGCCAAACATCCTGATAATTCGGATACCAAGAACAGCAATGGCAGGTCGCGTCGCAACAAGAACAAGCGCCGCATTAACGGCGACAATACTGAAGATACGGCCGTCAATGCCGGATTCAGAGGCTCTAAACCCGGTCAGCGGAAGAAGCCATTCAAAAGAAATACCCAGGGCCCGTCCAAATTGGAACGAATACTCGATCGCTTGTGCCAGATACATGGCACCCCCGAAAAACCAGCCAATCACACCAACAGAGATTGTTGGGTGTTCAAGCAAGCAGGCAAGTTAAGTGCCAAACTCAATGACAAGGGGCTGCATAGCGATGACGAGGAAGAGCCCCGGCCGCCGAACAATAGAGGACAGAAGGGTTTTCCCACACAAGTGCGGACAGTGAACATGATATACGCAACCCATATACCCAAAAGGGAGCGGAAGCATGCACTAAGGGACGTATATGCGATGGAGCCAGTCGCCCCGAAGTTCAACCCATGGTCTTCCTGCCCGATCACCTTTGATCGAAGGGACCACCCCAATAGCATCCGTCACGGCGGTTTCGCCGCATTGGTTCTTGACCCAATTATTGACGGATTTCACCTCACCAGAGTCCTGATGGACGGCGGTAGCAGCCTGAACCTGCTTTATCAGGATACAGTGCGCAAAATGGGCATAGACCCCTCAAGGATTAAACCTACAAAGACGACCTTTAAAGGCATCATACCGGGTGTAGAGGCCAGTTGTACGGGCTCAGTTACACTCGAAGTAGTCTTCGGATCCTCGGATAACTTATGATAGGGCGAGAGCCGGTCATACTAAAACTGACCATCATGATAGGGCGAGAGCCGGTCGCTGTTCGAGAGGTTTTTTCGGGTCCCTAAATACTTATGCCGATTAGTGCGAGGAACCGTAGTTGTCCGGCCAAGGCGTGGATAGCGGCCCGAACTCGGTCTTCCGAATACTAGGGGCTTCGCCGAAATTTAAAATTATAGAATTCTATGGCTAAGTGAGAGTGTTCAAGCATTATAAGTCTGGTTGCCGTGTTCATTGTGTTGAGCGCCTCTTTAGATGGACCCAAGAATGGGAACAAGAGTGCTCAAGTTTATCCCGAACACCCCAGCACTCGTGGCACGGGGGCTGAAGCCAACGACTTGCCATCTCTCAAATTTGATAAACGGCCGCATGTAAGGTAATATTTTAAATTAACAAGCGTTGCTTAGCGATATGAACAAGTTTTCAGCGACAGGATAACAAATGCGAGCCTATTCAGAAATTACATCTTTGGAGCACTCATCCGCTATTCAAGGGCACCCTTCAGAGGCCCTCATAGTACATTTCGGTGTGCGATGCTCCTTGCTTGCTTCGGTGGCCCGTCCGTCACAAGCTTCTCCGCATCCAGCTTGCCCCAAGGCACTTTAGCACGGGCAAGGGCCCGACGGATACCTTCAATGCAGACGGACCGCTTGATGACTTCAACCTATGGACAAAGGCCCACCAGCCACTGCACTAAGCCAAGTAGCTCCTGGCATGGTTTCCAATGGCCACAACAAGGCTATAAGGCCCTTCATGGCCTGTTCGGTGACCTTGTGGAGCTCGACCAGCTGCTTCAGCTGGTCGCTCAGGCACTGGATGTCCGCCTCGGCAGATACCGAGACCGAACACCTTTTCCGTCGACCTCCCCTCCTTGGCGCGGTAGAATGCGGCAGCATCAGACACACTACGGGGAAAATCTGCGAATGCTCCTGGAGAGCTCCGAATCCGGGTAAGTAATAGGTAATTCACTTTCACATGCTTTCTTTAATGACTCAATATCTTGGAGGGCTTTTTGGGCCTCGGCCTTAGCAGCTTTGGCACTCTCAAGAGCCGAGGCAAGCTCGGACTCTCGAGTCTTTGAGTCACGCTCCAAACTCTCGTGTTTTTCCACGAGAGTTTGGAGCTCTTGCCGTACCTTGGCTAGCTGCGCCTCCCCCTTCTCTCGCTCGGTGCGTTCCGTAGCCGCTTTGTTTTCGGCCATGGACACCGCTTCCTTTAGGGTCGCCACCTCGTTCGTGGCCCCTGCAGTACCCATGTTATTCCTGTTAATTTTTGCAACCGAAACCTTTCTATAAGGTATTTCTTTAATGAGGTACTACTTACCTTCCTTGTCCTCGAGCTGCTTCTTGGCTTGGTCGCGCTCGTTCTCGGACCGCTCGAGGCTCTGCTTCAACGCATTGACCTCCGCAGCAAGGTCGGCAGAGTCAGCAAGCAAGCAGCCTGCATTCCCATATTGACATACTTATGTTAGACTCCTGCGTATATCTTCTTAGATCCTTAGTCCGGCTTTTCTTTCCGAACACCGAACTAAGCATAAGGGGCTACTGTCTATGCGGTAATATTTTTACATATTCTAAACTTACCTCAAAGCCTGTTAGAAGGCTGGTACAGGCTTCGGTCAGCCCGCTCTTGGCGGACTGAACTGTCCGGATCACCGCACTCATAATAGTGCGGTGCTCCTCCTTGATGGAGGCGCTGTTAAGCGCCTCCAGTAAGCTATCAGGTGCCTCCGCCTGGACAGAGGACACCGGCGTCTTACCCTTCTTACGAAGGGACCGCTTGCCGGACTCCGGAACCGCTGAAGGTTCCGGCAAGGAGTCCGGACAAGGGTCGGGCTTAGATCCCCTGGGGGTCTTGCCCCCCACGCGCCTGGAGTCCGGGAGGTTGCCTTGTGGCGCCTCCTGCGCCACTTCCTCTTGACCAAGCCCCTCTTGGGGCCCCACCGCGGCGTCGTCCGCGGCGTGAGGTGAGGAGGCGGTCGGAAGTGAAGTACCCTCCATTTCCAACGAACTCAGGGACCCACTTGTAGAAGCGGCGAACTCGCCCTTGGGCGGGCTGCATGATGGTTCGGTACTAGAGAACACTATGCAATGATAAAAAAAAAGCCATGGGTATCCGGACAATTACGATCTCGCCAGGGGCTTGGCCCTTGTTGGCCAATCCTCCTCGTCGCCGTCGACGTTGATGGAGAAGTCCGGAGGAAGGGTTCTTCCTTCTTGATTCCTCGGCCTCCCAGTTGGGGAGGCCTTCCTTCTCTCCTCCTCACTGGGGAGAAGCTTCTTCTTCCTCCTCCTCGTCTTCGTGGAGAAGATTCTGCTTGAATCTGACAGCACTCAAGCGCCGGAGCTCCTTCGAGTTCCCGTGGCCTCCTTCTTAGTCTTCTTCTCCGGCACCACATGGGGTACCGGAGCCAGCAGCCCTGTCAATCGGGCGTCCGCTGGGTCTTCTGGCAAAGGAGCCGGACAGTTAATCTGTCTGGACATCTTCAGCCAGTCCTGTCAAAGATTAGGGAGTTTTTAGATCCCACATGGAGTCAATCTATGAGAAAAGAGTCCCATACAGGGTAAAATAACTTACCTCGCCGGCTTGACGCCGCGAGCTATATCCGCGATCTTTGTTAGCGGATGCGGGGGCTTCGGCACCCTTGAACAGCACCTTCCAGGCATCTTCGTACGTAGTGTCGAAGAGCCGGCTCAAGGTTCGGTGCTGTGCCGGATCGAACTCCCACAAATTGAAGGCCCGTTGTTGGCATGGGAGAATCCGGCGGATGAGCATCACCTGGATTACATCGACAAGCCTGAGATTCTTGGCCACCAGGCTTCGGATGCATGTTTGGAGTCCGGATAGCTCATCCGAATCCCCCCATGTCAGGCCCGTCTCTTTCCATGACGAGAGCCGTGTGGGGAAGCCAGATCTGAATTCGGGGGCCGCCACCCATTCAGGGTCGCGTGGCTCGGTGATGTAGAACCACCCCGATTGCCACCCCTTTATTGTCTCCACAAAGGAGCCCTCGAGCCATAGGACTTTGGCCATCTTGCCGACCATGGTGCCTCCTCACTCCGCTTGACGGCCGCCCACAACCTTCGGCCTGACATTAAAGGTCTTCAGCCATAGGCTAAAGTGGGGCTGGATGCAGAGGAAGGCCTCGCACACGACGATAAACACCGAGATGTTGAGGACGAAATTCGGGGCCAGGTCGTGGAACTCCAGGCCGTAGTAGAACATGAGCCCCCAGACAAATGGGTGAAGTGGAAAACCTAGTCCGCGGAGGAAGTGGGGCAGAAACACCACCCTCTCATGGGGCCTGGGGGTTGGAATGAGCTGCCCCGCGTCGGGCATCCTATGCGCGTTATCGCCGGACAAGTATCCGGCCTCCTGCAGTCTTGTGATGTGCCCCTTCGTGACGGAGGAGGCCATCCATCTGCCTCCCGCTCCTGACATGGTTGGAGAAGGTTGAGGAGGAATGTGCGGACTTGGGCGCTAGAGCTCGAGTGCGCGGAAATGGAGGAGCAAAGGAGGAAGAAGGCGTAGGTGAAAAGTTGGATCCTTATCCCCTTATATGGACGGACGGAGCTATGCATCCCCCACCAGCCTGGTAAAACTCGCTTATCTCCCAAGCGCCATAATCAATGGCGCGGATGGGTTACCCACGTCCGTATTGATGAGAATCCCGGAATAAGGGGGCACGATCTATGCTTTGATAAGACGTGCCAAGGAAACCGCCTCGCTAAACGCGCTAAGGTGGAACGGTAAAAACGATTCATATAAAGGCCTGGCCGTGGTGTGATGTCACGCCCGCGAATACGCCACAGATCGTGCAAAAGTTATTCTCTCTACGGTGGTATGTGGAACTTGTTTTGCAGAGCCGGACACTATCCTGGTGTTCAAAACGTTCTATGAAGTATTCGGAGGAGGAACCCGCCTTGCAATGCCGAAGACAATATGCGCGCGGACTCGTCGTCATTGAAGCCTGGTTCGAGGAGCTCCGAGGAGTCCCGGACTAGGGGTGTCCGTATAGCGAAATATCATCACGGCCGGACTCCAAGACTATGAAGATACAAGATTGAAGACTTCGTCCCGTGTCCGGATGGGACTTTCCTTGGCGTGGAAGGCAAGCTTGGCAATACGGATATGTAGATCTCCTACCATTGTAACCGACTCGTGTAACCCTAACCTATCCGTGTCTATATAAACCGGAGGGTTTTAGTCCGTGAGGACTAACAACAATCATACCATAGGCTAGCTTCTAGGGTTTAGCCTCCTTGATCTCATGGTAGATCTACTCTTGTACTACCCATATCATCAATATTAATCAAGCAGGAGTAGGGTATTACCTCCATCGAGAGGGCCCAACCTGGGTAAAACATCGTTCCCTTGTCTCCTGTTACCATCTCGCCTAGACGCACAGTTCGGGACCCCCTACCCGAGATCCGCCGGTTTTGACACCGACAGGCATGATTTAGCTCTGCCGCCGAACAGTGTTCAAGAGACCGCACGTGCAACCGCTCCGACCTTCAACTCGGAGCCAATTGCGCCATCCGTGGGCGGGTGGTTAGACCACGCCACGGAGGCCGCAGCCTCAACGGCAATCGAGCCGAACACCAGCCTTACCCTTCGCGAGGCCCGTGACTCCAAATTGCCGGACTCTCCTCCGGACTCCGAACCACCCGCGCCACCGTCAATCGAATCCGATTGGGCGCCGATCATGGAGTTCACCGCCGCGGATATCTTTCAAAGACTCGCCCATTCTCGCGACATCTGAATTATCGAGGTCTCTCCTTGTCAGGAGAGTCCTGGCCGGAATATGACCGGCAGGATTGGGATGCGGATGATGAAGAAATTCGACGCCCACCCACCACCCACTTCGTAGCCACTGTCGATGATTTGACCGACATGCTCGACTTCGACTCCGAAGACATCAACGGTATGGACGACGATGTAGGAGACAAACAGGAACCACCGCCTACAGGGCTGGACAGCCACCTCATCATATGACATATATATGGTGGACACACCCAAAGAGGGCAATGGCGATGGAACAGCGGGGGATGACCCCTCCAAGAAGCAACCCAAGCGCCGGCGTCAGCGGCGCCGCTCTAAGTCTCGCCAAAGCAAAAACGGTGATACCGGCACAGGAGATAATAACACCCCGGACAGTGCTGAAGACAACTCCCTCCATCAAGATTCTGCGCAGGAGGATGGAGAAGCCAGCCCTCCTGAGAGAGCGGTAGATAGAGAGGTAGACGATGACAATTAC
The DNA here is from genome assembly GCA_021605205.1 of Aegilops longissima. Classification (NCBI taxonomy): domain Eukaryota; kingdom Viridiplantae; phylum Streptophyta; class Magnoliopsida; order Poales; family Poaceae; genus Aegilops; species Aegilops longissima. The sequence continues at coordinate 477,355,422 of CM038681.1, read as the reverse complement.
ATGCCTCCCTCCAAAGACGAGGCAAGCCTCGACGACGACGAATTTGTCGTGCCTGAGGATCCCGTCTAGCAAGAGCGCTTCAAGCGCCGACTTATGGCCACGGCGAATAGCCTTAAGAAAAAGCAGCAGCAGCTTAGAGCTGATCAGGACCTGCTAGCTGACAGATGGACTGAAGTCCTTGCGGCCGAGGAATATGAACTCGAACGCCCCTCCAAGAGCTACCCAAAGCGCAGGTTGCTACCCCGATTTGTGGAGGAAACATTAAAACCTACATCTCCAGCGTATGACGCAGCTGATCGGCCACCTCGTGGCCACGACAGAGAGGCTTCTCGGCCCACAGCTCAAGCCGCACCCCGGCGTCACTCAAAAAATACCAAGGCACGGGGAAATGCGCTACACCTACGAGACATATTGGAGGACAAAGCAAAGCAAGCAAGATCGATCTACGGATCGCGAGGGCGCCCCACTACACAAGACGATAACCGTCACGCCGGATACAGTAAAAGTAAATCCGGCCGGGCCAAACACAGCAGACAAAACTCATTCGAGCTGCGTCGTGATATATACCATTACAGAGGCGCCGCACACCCACTATTCTTCACAGATGAAGTAATGGATCATCAAATCCCAGAGGGTTTCAAACCCGTGAATATCGAATCATACGATAGTACAACAGATCCCGTGGTATGGATTGAGGACTATCTCCTTCATATCCACATGGCTCGTGGCAACGATCTACACGCCATCAAATACCTCCCACTCAAGCTTAAAGGACCAGCTCGGCACTGGCTCAACAGCTTGCCAACAGAATCCATTGGCTGTTGGGAGGATCTGGAAGCCGCATTCCTCGACAACTTCCAGGGCACTTATGTGCGACCAATAGATGCCGATGACCTAAGCCACATAATTCAACAGCCAGAGGAATCGGTCGGGCAATTCTGGACACTGTTCCTAACCAAGAAAAATCAAATCGTCGACTGCCCGGATACAGAGGCCCTAGCAGCTTTCAAGCATAACATCCGTGACAAGTGGCTTGCCCGGCACCTTGGCCAGGAAAAGCCGAAATCCATGGTAGCCCTTACGACACTCATGACCCGCTTTTGCGCGGGAGAAGACAGCTGGTTGGCTCGCAGCAATAACATATCAAAGAACCCTGGTACTTCGGATACCAAGGACAACAATGGCAGGTCACATCGCAACAAACACAAGCGCCGCATTAACAGCGACAATACAGAGGATACGACAGTCAATGCAGGATTCACAGGTTCTGAGCCCAGTCAGCAGAAAAAACAATTCAAAAGAAGCACTCCGGGCCCGTCCAGTTTGGACCGTATACTCGATCGCTCGTGCCAAATACACGGCACCCCCGAAAAGCCAGCCAACCACACCAACAGGGATTGTTGGGTGTTCAAGCAGGCCGGCAAGTTAAATGTCGAAAACAAAGACAAGGGGCTACGTAGCAACGATGAGGAGGAGACCCGACCGCCGAACAACGGAGGACAGAAAGGGTTCCCCCCACAAGTGCGGGCGGTGAACATGATATACGCAACCCACATCCCCAAGAGGGAGCGGAATCGTGCGCTAAGGGACGTATACGCGTTGGAGCCAGTCGCCCCAAAGTTCAACCCATGGTCCTCCTGTCCGATCACTTTCGATCGCAGGGACCATCCCACTAGCATCCGTCATGGCGGATTTGCCGCATTGGTCTTAGACAAAATCATCGACGGATTTCACCTCACTTGAGTCCTTATGGACGGCGGCGGCAGCCTGAACCTGCTTTATCAGGACACAGTGCGCAAAATGGGCATAGATCCCTCAAGGATTAAACCCACAAAAACGACCTTTAAAGGCGTCATACCAGGTGTACAGGCCCATTGCACAAGCTCAGTCACACTAGAAGTGGTCTTCGGATCCCCGGATAATTTCTGAAGCGAGGAGTTAATCTTCCATATAGTCCCGTTCCGCAGTGGCTATCATGCACTGCTCGGGCGAACCGCATTTGCAAAATTCAACGCGGTGCCGCACTATGCATATCTCAAGCTCAAGATGCCAAGACCTCGGGGGGTCATCACAGTCAATGGAAACACAGAGCGCTCTCTCCGAACAGAGGAGCACACTGCAGCCCTCGCAGCAGAAGTACAAAGCAGCCTCTCAAGGCAAGTCTCTAGTCCGGCGATCAAACGCCTGAACGCCTTCAAGCACGCCCGGAATAACCTACAACAAGACCGCCTGGCACGTTCCGAGCTCGCATAGCAATACGGCCCCTACCCCAGCCCCAGCCAAACGGCAAAATACGTGCCACGTGTACATACTTATGCATTAAAAATACCGTGGGCACAGGGGGAGGGGCACAACTACAGCACGCCCCAAAACGTGGCTCAACCGCACTAGGGGCTTCCTACTTTGTAATTTTTTCTTACTTTCTGGACTTTACTCTCTGTAAGCCTTGTCCTGCAGTATAATTGCCGAACACACGATACAAGAACCAGGTGGGCGGAAAGCTACGTCGCATCATGGAACACCCAGGTGGTCTCTATAACGAGCAAAATACCTGCTTTAAATACCATTCTGTATCTTGCCCCCGGAGGGAACATGTCAAATAGTCTGATTTTTTGCATATCACACTACTTGTATCGTTCTGCTTTAATGCACCTTTTCGAATAAACAATGGTTAGCTTCAGACTATTACTGCATTCTCTGTTCCTTCCTTTATATATATATATATATATATATATATATATATATATATATATATATATATATATATATATATATATATATATATATATATATATATATATGTTCATCCATGACATCCAAAGCAATCGTACACTCTGGTACAGCCAAAACGCCAGGGGCTTAAGCTCCCCCATAATACGGCGTGAGAAGTCCGAACACTTCCACAAGTGCGGCACCCCGAACTTATAGCATTATATGCATCAGCTCCGAATCATGTCTTGGGTCAATAGTTGTGTTTGCCCGGCTCCCATGTTTTGGTACCATACATTCCGCTGTATCGGTTAAGGTAGCACTGGAAGAACTACTGCGATTGTGCCCCGGTTCATCTGGGCTAAGCACCTGACTAGAGAAAGCTAAAACTGACTGTCATGATAAGGCGAGAGTTGGTCGCTGTTCGAGAGGTTTCAAGTCCCTAAAGACTTATGCCGCTTAGGGCGAGGAGTCTGCTTTGTCCGGCTTAGGCGTGTATAGCGCCACGAACTCGGTCTTCCGAATACTAGGGGCTTCGCCAAAATTTAAAATTATAGAAATCTCTGGCTAAGTGAGAGTGATAAAGCATTATAGTCCGATTTCCTTGTTCGTTGTGCTGAGCACCTCCCTCGAAGGACCCAAGAATGGGAAAAGGAGTGCTCAGGTTTATCTCGAACACCCCAAAGACTCGTGGCATGTAGGTATGGCATAACTCGCCATCTCTCGATTTAATAAACGGCCGCACAGAAGGTAATATTTTAAATTCAAACAAGCGTTGCATAGCCCATATGAACAAGTTTTCAGCGTCACAGGATCACACGAGCGAAGTTTACTCAAATATTACATCTTTGGAACATTCATCCGCTTATAAGGCGGGCACCCTTCGTGACGCCTCATAGTACATTTCAGGGTGGCGATGTTCCTTGCCCTGCGGTGGCCCATCCTTCACCAGCTTCTCAGTGTCCATCTTGCCCTAGTGTACTTTAACACGGGCAAGCGCCCTACGGGCTCCCTCGATGCAGACGGAGCGCTTGATGACCTCAAGCCAAGGGCAGGCGTCCATAAGCCGCTTCACCAGCCCGAAGTAGCTCCCTGGCATGGCCTCTCCAGGCCACAGCCGGACTATAAGACCCTTCATGGCCTATTCGGCCGCCTTATGGAGCTCGACCAATTACTTCAGCTGGTCGCTTAAGGGCACCGGGTGTTCGGCCTCAGTATACTGAGACCAGAACACCTTCTCCATCAAGCTCCCCTCCTCGGCTCGGTAGTGCTTTGCGGCATCCGACACACTACGGGGCGAATCTACGAATGCTCCTGGAGAACTCCAGACTCAGGTAAGTAACAAGTAATTCACTTTTACGTGCTTGCTTTGCATAATGAATGCCTCACCCACCGCTATCTTCTTCATCGCCTCAATTTACTGGAGGGCCTTTTGGGCTTAGGCCTTGGCATTCTTGGCGCTTTCGAGGGCCGAGGCAAGCTCGGACTCTCGTATCTTCGAGTCAAGCTCCAAAGTCTCTTGTTTTTTCACGAGAGCCTGGAGCTCTTGCTGCACCTCCGCCACCTGCGCCTCTTGTTTCCCCTTCTCGGTGCGCTCCGTGGCCGCTTTGTTTTCGGCCTCGGACAGCGCTTGCTTCAGGGTTGCCACCTCGGCCGTGGCCCTGGTATATCCACAATGATCCTGTCATTTTTTGCAACTACATATTTATATATATATATATATATATATATATATATATATATACGTACACAAGGTATTACTTACCTTTTTTCTCCTCGAGCTGCTTCTTGGCAAGGCCGAGCTCTTTATCGGACCACTCGAGGTTCTGCTTCAGTGCGGCGACCTCTGTAGTCAGTGCGGCAGAGGTCAGCAGCGAGGCCTGCATACGCATATGGACATACTTGTACTAGACTCCTGCAGATATTATTTGATCCTCTATTCGGCTTTTCTTTGTGAACACCGAACAGAGCATCAGGGGCTACTGTCTATGCGGTAATATTTCCATACATACCTCAAAGCCTGTTAGAAGGCTGGCACAGGCTTCAATCAGTCCGCTCTTGGCTGATTGAACCTTCTGGATCACCGCACTCATAATAGTGCGGTGCTCCTCATCGATGGAGGCGCCGTTAAGCACCTCCAGCAAATTATCCGGTGCCTCCGGTTGGACGGAGGTCACCAGCACGGTAGGCTTGCCCCTCTTGGTGGGGGCCGCCTGCCGGAGTCCGGAACCACTGGAGGTTCCGGTGTGGTATTCGGCCCAGGGCCGAACTTGGAGCCCTTGGGAGCCTTGCTCCCTTTACGCCTGCAGTCCGGAAGGTTGCCTTGTGGCGCCTCCAGGACTACCTCCCCTCGGCTTGGTGCCCTTTGAGACAACACCTCGGCATTGTCCGTAGTGCGAGGGGTGGAGGCGGTCGGAAGTGATCCTCCGCTGCTCATGGCCGACAGGTCCAAAGAACCGCTCGACGAGGATACATCGATACGGGCCCAGGATGGACTGCATAACCGTGTCCCGCATTAGAAGAACTTGTGCGATTAAACGGTGCCACGAGTTACTCTGGTATCCGAATACTTACGATCTCGCCAGGGGCTTGGCCCTGGGTGGCCACTCGTCTTCGCTGTCGGCGGCGGTGGCGGAGTAGTCCGGAGGGAGAGTCCTTCCCTTCTTGGACCCTCCGGCCTCCCCGGTTGGGGCGGCCTTCCTATTCTTGTCTTCCCCGGCTGGAGGGGAAGAACCTTTATCCGCCTCCTCCTCGTTTCCACGGGAGGAGTGTGTCTCGGAGTCATCGTACGATGAGTCCAATAAAACCTGGCGCCGGGAACTCTTCCGGGTTCCCGTAGCCTTCTTCTTGACCTTTTTCTCCGGCACCTCATAAGGAGCCGGAGTAAGCATCTCTGTCAGGAGAGCGTCCGCGGGGTCCTCGGGCAGGGGGGCTGGACAATCATTCTGCCCCGATGTTTCCACCCAGTCCTGTCAAAGGCACGGAAGCTCAGATCCCGCACATAGTTAAACTATGAAAAATGAATACCCTATAATAGATCAAATAGCTTACCGCGCTGGCTTGGCGCTTCGCGCTGAATCCACGATCCTCGGTAAGGGGAGGGGGAACCTCGGCGCCCTTAAATAGCACCTTCCAAGCATCCTCGTGTGTTGTGTCGAAGCGCTCACTCAGATTTTGGTGCTGGGCCGGGTCGAACTCCCACAAGTTGAACGCCCGTTGTTGCCACAGGAGGATCCGACGGATGAGCATGACCTGGACTATGTTGACAAGCTTGAGCTTCTTGTTCACCATGTTTTGGATACAGGTTTGCAGTCCGGTCAGCTCTCCCGGACTACCCCAGGGCAGGCCCTTCTCTTTCCATGAGGTGAGCCGCGTGGGGATTCCGGATCGGAACTCGGGGGCTGCTGCCCATTTGCGATCACGCGGCTCGGTGATGTAGAACCACCCCGATTGCCACCCCTTTATGATCTCCACGTAGGAGCCCTCGAGCCATGTGACGTTGGGCATCTTGCCCACCATGGCGCCTCCGCACTCCGCCTGTTGGCCACCCACCACCTTCGGTTTAACATTGAAGGTCTTCAGCCATAGGCCGAAGTGGGGCTTGATGCGGAGGAAGGCCTCACACACGATGATAAACGCCGAGATGTTAAGGATGAAGTTCGGGGCCAGATCGTGGAAGTCTAGGCCATAGTAGAACGTGAGTCCCCGGACGAATGAGTGGAGAGGGAATCCCAGTCCACGGAGGAAATGGGTAGGGAACACTACCCACTCGTGGGGCCTGGGGGTGTGGATGAGCTGCCCCGCATCTGGGAGCCGGTGTGCGATACCGCGGGCAGGTATCCGGCTCCCCTTAGCTTCTTGATGTGTCCCTCCGTGACAAAGGAAACCATCCACTTGCCTCCCGCTCCGGACATGGTTGGAGAAGGTTGAGGCAGAAAATGTGGACTTGGGCCCTGGAGCTCGAGTGTGCGAGAATGGATGAGCAAAGGAGGAAGAAGGCATGGATGGAAAAAGGTGAATCCTTATCCCTTTATATGGGCGGACGAAACTATGCGTCCCCACCAGCCTGGTAAAACTCGCTCATCCCCCAAGCGCCGTAATTGATGGCGCGGTTGGGTTACCCACGTACGTATTGATGAGAATCCCACGATAAGGGGAAACGATCTCTGCTTCGACAAGACGTGCCAAGGAAACCGCCTCATGAAACGCGCTGAGGTGGGGGGTAAAAACGATTCGAATAAAGGCTTGGCCGTGGTGTGATGTCACATTACGGGATACGTCAGCAGATTAGATTTGTGAAAATATTATTCTCTCTACGGTGGTATGTGGAACTTGTTTTGCAGAGCCGGAAACGATCCTCGTGTTATTCTATGAAGTATTCGGAGGAGGAACCCGCCTTGAATTGCTGAAGACAATCTGCGCGCCGAACTCATCGTCATTGAAGCCTTGTTCAGGGGCTACTGAGGGAGTCCTGGATTAGGGGGTATCCGGACAGCCGGACTATAATCTTTGGCCAGACTGTTGAAGATACAAGATTGAAGACTTCGTCCCATGTCCAGATGGGACTCTCCTTGGCGTGGAAGGCAAGCTTGGCAATATGGATATGTAGATCTCCTTCCTTGTAGCCGACTCTGTGTAACCCTAGCCCCCTCTGGTGTCTATATAAACCAGAGGGTTTAGTCCGTAGGACACAACAACAATCATACCATAGGCTAGCTTCTAGGGTTTAGCCTCTCTAATCTCGTGGTAGATCAACTCTTGAAATACCCATATCATCAATATCAATCAAGCAGGAGTAGGGTTTTACCTCCATCGAGAGGCTCAAACCTGGGTAAAAACATCGTGTCCCTTGTCTCCTGTTACCATCCGCCTAGACGCACAGTTCAGGACCCCCTACCCGAGATCCGCCGGTTTTGACACCGAAAGCTACCTTAGCCGATATAGCGGAACATAAGGTACCAAAACGTGGGAGCTGGGCAAACCCAACTATTGACCCAAGACATGATTCAGAGCTGATGCATATAATGCTATAAGTTCGGGGTGCCGCACTGTCGAAAGTTTTTAGACTTTTCACGCTGTATTATGGTGTATACAGAAGCCCCAAGCTTTTTGGCCGTACTAGAGTGTACGGGTGCTAACTGTCATAAATGAACATATATATATAAACGTATATAGAATGCAATAATGGACTTGTGATATGCATTGTTTATTCGAAAAATGCGTCGAAGCGTACTGATACAAGTAGTGCGGTAAGCAAAAAATTAGGACCATTTGACATGTCCCATCCGAGGACAAGCTGCGGACTGGTATCGAAAGCAGGTATTTCCTTATCAGAGACCACCTGGGATTCCGTTGTACGACGCGGCTGCCTGGCCCCTTGGGTGTTGTATCATGTGTCCGGCAATCGTGCTGCCGGATAGGCCTTCTAGAGAGTAGAGTCCTGAAAGAGAGAGAGTATGATGAAGTTAGTAAGCGCCTAGCGCGGTTGAGCCGCATTGTGGGACGTGCCATGATTATGCCCCCGCCTATACCCATGGTATTTTCAATGCGTAATTATGTATGCGCTACACAAGTTACGCCGTTCGACGGAGACTTGGGCGGGGGCTGAATTGCTAGGCGAGCTAAGAACGCGCCAGGCGATCCTGTTGCAGGTTACTCCGGACGTGCTTGACGGTGTCTGGGGGTTTATCGCCAAACTGGTGGACTGCCTTAAAAGGCTGCTTTGTGCCTCCGCTGCGAGGGCCACAGTGTGCTCCTCCGTACGGAGTGAGCGCTCTGTGTTTCCATTGACTGTGATGACCCCTCTAGGTCCTGGCATCTTGAGCTTGAGGTATGCGTAATGCGGTACCACATTGAATTTTGCAAATGCGGTTTTCCCCAGCAGTGTGTGATAGCCGCTGCGGAACGGGACGATATCGAAGATTAACTCCTCGCTTCGGAAGTTGTCCGGAGATCCGAAGACCACTTCCAACATGATTGAACCCGTACAGTGGGCCTCTAAACCTGGGATGACACTTTTAAAGGTCATTTTTGTGGGATTGATCGTCGAGGGGTCTATACCCATTTTGCACATTGTATCCTGATAGAGCAGGTTCAGGCTACTGCCGCCGTCCATAAGGACTCGAGTGAGGTGAAATCCGTCAACGATCGGGTCTAGGACCAATGCGGCGGATCCGCCATGACGGATACTAGTGGGGTGGTCCCTGCGATCGAAGGTGATCGGACAAGAAGACCATGGGTTGACCTTTGGGGCAACGGGCTCCATCGCATATACGTCCCTTAGCGCACGCTTTCGTTCCCTCTTGGGGATGTGGGTTGCGTATATCATGTTCACCGTCCTCACTTGCGGGGGGAACCTCTTCTGTCCTCCCGTGTTCGGCGGTCGTGGCTCCTCCTCATCATCGCTACGCAGCCCCTTGTAACTTTCGGCGTTTAACTTGCCGGCCTGCTTGAACACACAGCATTCTCTGTTGGTGTGATTGGCTGGCTTATCGGGGGTGTCATGGATTTGACACGAGCGATCGAGTATGCGTTCCAAACTGGACGGGCCCGGAGTGCTTCTTTTGAATGGCTTTTTCCGCTGACCGGATTTAAAGCCTCTGAATCTGGCATTGACTGTCGTATCCTCGGCGTTATCGCAGTTGCTGCGGCACTTGTGTTTGCTGCGACGTGGCCTGCCGTTACTGTCCTTGGTATCAGAAGTGCCAAGGTTCCCTGATATGTTATTGCTACGAGCCAGCCAGCTATCCTCTCCCGCGCAGAAGCGGGTCATGAGTGTCGTGAGTGCTGCCATAGACTTCGGCTTTTCCTGGCCGAGGTGCCGGGCAAGCCACTCATCACGGATGTTGTGCTTAAATGCCGCTAAGGCTTCTGCATCCGGACAGTCGACAATTTGATTTTTCTTGGTTAGGAACCGTGTCCAGAATTGTCTGGTCGATTCCCCTTGCTGTTGTATTATGTGGCTCAAGTCATCGGCATCTGGTGGTCGCACATAAGTGCCCTGGAAGTTGTCGAGGAATGCGTCTTCCAGATCCTCCCAACAGCCAACGTAGTCTGCAGGCAAGCTATTCAGCCAATGTCGAGCTGGTCTTTAAGTTTTAACGGGAGGTACTTGATGGCATGTAGATCATCACCGCGGGCCATGTGGATGTGGAGGAGGAAGTCCTCGATCCATACCGCGGGATCCGTTGTACCATCATATGATTCGATATTTACAGGTTTAAAACCTTATGGGAATTCATAATCCATTACTTCGTCAGTGAATCATAGGGGGTGTGCCGCGCCTCTGTGCTGGGCTATGTCGCGACGCAGCTCGTATGAGTCCTGTCTGTTGTATTCGGCCCGTCCGGACTTGCTTTTACTGTATCCGGCGGGGCGGTCACCGTCCCTTGTAGGGGCATGGCCTCGTGATCTGTAGATCGATCTTGTGTGTTTGGCCCTGTCTTCCAATACGTCTCGCAGGTCTCGCGTGTTTCCCGGTGCCTTGGTATTTTTGTTTGAATGGCGGTGGGGTGCAGGATGATTTTCAGGTCGGACTGCCTCTCTATCTCGGCCACGAGGTGGCCGATCAGCCGCATTGTACGCTGGTGATGTAGGCTTCCATGCTTCCTCCTCAAGTCGGGGTAGCACCCTGCGCTTTGGGTAACCCTTAGAAGGGTGTTCAAGTTCATATTCCTCGGCCGCAAGGACTTCAGTCCATCTATCTACTAGCAGATCCTGATTAGCTCGAAGTTGTTGCTGCTTTTTCTTCAGGCTATTTGCTGTGGCTATAAGCCAGCGCTTAAAGCGCTCCTGCTCGACGAGATCCTCAAGCACGACAAATTCTTCATCGTCAGGCTCGCTTCGTCTTCGGAGAGAGGCATATAGTTGTCTTCCTTCGTTTCTCCCTCTGCCGCTCTCTTAGGAGGGCTGGCTTGTTCATGCTCCGGCTCTAGATCGTGCTGGAGGGGATTGTCATCATCTTCGGCGCTGTCCGGAGTACTTTTATCTCCTGTGCCGGTATAACCGCTTTTGCTGCGGCGAGACTTAGAGCGGCGCCGCTGACGTCGGCGCTGGGGTTGCTTCTTGGAGGGGTCGTCCTCCGTTGTCTTGTCGCCATTGCCTTCTTTGGGTGTGTCCACCATATATATATCATATGATGAGGTGGCGGTCCAATGCCTCGTGGGCAGTGGTTCTTGTTCGTCTCCTACATCGTTGTCCATGCCATCGTTGTCTTCGGAGTCGAAGTCAAGCATGTCGGTTAAGTCGTCAACAATGGCTACTAAGTGGGTGGTGGGTGGGGAGTGAATTTCTTCGTCATCTGCATCCCAGTCTAGCCGGACATAGTTCAGCCAAGGTTCTCCAGACAGGGAGAGAGATTTTAACAAGTTCAGTATGTCGCCGAAGGGCGAGTGCTGAAAGATATCCGCGGAGGTGAACTCCATGATCGGCGCCCAATCGGATTCGATAGGTATGGGCATGGGCGGTTCTGAGTCCGTGGCCGGAGACGAGTCTAGTAGTACGGCGTCATGGCTCTTGTGAGGGGTAAGGTCAGTATTCAGCTCTATCGCCACTGAGGGTGCAGCCTCCAAGCCGGGGTCTATCCGCCCGTCCTCGGATGGCGCAATCTATTCCGGACTGAAGGCCGGAGTGGTTGCTGGCGTGATCTCCCAAACACTGTCCAACGGCAGAGCTATATCATGCTCGTCGTGATCGTGCGGCACACCTGGCATGGGCCCGAATCCATTGAAGATCAAGTCTCCCCGGATATCGGCAGTGTAATTCAAGTTTCCAAACCTGACCTGATGGCTAGGGGCATAGCTCTCGATCTGCTCCAGATGGCCAAACGAGTTGGCCCATACTGCGAAACCGCCGAATACGAAGATCTGTCCGGGGAGGAAGACCTCACCCAGGACCGCATCGTTGTCGATGATCGAAGGGGCCATCGAGCCTTACGGCGATGACACAGTGGAACTCTCAATGAAAGCACCAATATCGGTGTCAAAACCGGCGGATCTCGGGTAGGGGGTCCCGAACTGTGCGTCTAAGGCGGATGGTAACAGGAGGCAAGGGACACGATGTTTACCCAGGTTCGAGACCTCACGATGGAGGTAATACCCTACTTCCTGCTTGATTGATCTTGATGATATGAGTAGTACAAGAGTTGATCTACCACGAGATCGTAGAGGCTAAACCCTAGAAGCTAGCCTATGGTATGATTGTTGTTGTCCTACGGACTAAACCCTCCGGTTTATATAGACACCAGAGGGGGCTAGGGTTACACAGAGTCGTTTACAATGGGAGGAGATCTACATATCCGTATTGCCAAGCCTGCCTTCCACGCCAAGGAGAGTCCCATCCGGACACGTGGCGAAGTCTTCAATCTTGTATCTTCATAGTCCAACAGTCTGGCCAAAGGATATAGTCCGGCTGTTCGGACACCCCCTAATCCAGGACTCCCTCAATGGTCTCTTGGAGATCCATATGATGTAACACTTTTGCGGTGTGTTTGTTGGGATCGGTGAACTTTGAGTTTATGATCAAATCTATCTTTTTATATCCATGAAAGTATTTGAGTTTCTTTGATCTCTTTTATGCATGATATCTTATAGCCTCGTATTTCTTCTCCTATATTTGGGTTTTGTTTGGCCAACTTGATCTATTTATCTTGCAATGGGAATAGGTGCTTTGTAGTGGGTTCGATCTTATGGTGCTTGATCCCAGTGACAGAAAGGGAAATGACACGTGTGTATCGTTGCTACTAAGGATAAAACGATGGGGTCTATCTCTACATAGATAGATCTTGTCTACATCATGTCATCGTTCTTATTGCATTACTCCATTTTTCCATGAACTTAATACACTAGATGCATGCTGGATAGCGGTCGATGTGTGTAGTAATAGTAGTAGATGCAGGCAGGAGTCGCTCTACTAATCTTGGACGTGATGCCTATATAACGACCATTGCCTAGATATCGTCATGATTATTTGAAGTTCTATCAATTGCCCAACAGTAATTTGTTCACCCATCGTTTGCTATTTTTCTCGAGAGAAGCCACTAGTGAAACCTATGGCCCCCGGGTCTCTTTCTCATATATTTGCCTTTGCGATCTACTTTTCCTTTGCATTTATTTTTAGATCTATTAAACCAAAAATACAAAAATACCTTGCTTCAATTTATTCTTATTTATTTTATTTGACGTTCGATCTATCAATCTACTGCAATTTTATCTCATGTCCGTTTGCCTATCTTGAGGCGTCGTACCCGAAAGGGATTGACAACCCCTTTAACACGGCGGGTTGCGAGGATTTGTTATCTGTGTGCAGGGGCTGTTTACGTTGTGTTGCTTGGTTCTCATACTGGTTCAACAACCTTGGTTTCATATCTGAGGGAAATACCTACCGTCGTTGTACTGCATCATCCCTTCCTCTTTGGGGAAATACCGACGTAGCTTCAAGCAAAATCAGTCGGGTACGTGCGATGGTGAACTCCTACCAACCTCCCCCCTAGGGGCATGCGTAGTAGTACTTTGCTTCGAGGGCTAATAAACTTTTGCAACAAGTATATGAGTTCTTTATTACTAATGTCGGTCCATGGACTATACGCACTCTTACCATTCCGCAATTTGGTAGCCTCTACGGTACTGATATGTCCATTTTGCATCATGCTTTTATATCGATATTCATTGCATTATAGGCTGTTATTATACATTATGTCACAATACTTATGCCTATTCTCTCCTATTTTACAAGGTTTACATAAGGAGGGAGAATGCCGGCAGCTGGAATTCTGGGCTAAAAAAGGAGCAAATATTAGAGACCTACTCTGCACAACTCCAAAAGTCCTGAAACTCCACGGAAGTTATTTTTAGAATATATAAAAAATACTGAGCGGAAGAAATACGTCAGGGGGCCACCACCTGCCCACGAGGGTGGGGGCGCGCCCTACCTCCCAGGGCGCGCCCCTGCCTCGTGGCCCCCCTGTTGGCTCTCCGATGCCCACCTTCTGCTATATGAAGCCTTTCGTCCAAAGAAAAATCAGAAGAAACCTTTCGGGACGAAAATCCGCCGCCACGAGGCGGAACCTTGGCGGAACCAATCTACGGCTCCGGCAGAGCTGTTCTGCCGGGAACACTTCCCTCCGGGAGTGGGAAATCATCGCCATCGTCATCACCAACACTCCTCTCATCGGGAGTGGGCAATCTCCATCAACATCTTCACCAGCACCATCTCCTCTCAAAACCCTAGTTCATCTCTTGTATCCAATTCTTGTCTCCAAGTCCGGGATTGGTACTAGTAGTTTGCTAGTAGTGTTGATTACTCTTTGTAGTTGATGCTAGTTGGTTTATTTGGTGGAAGATCATATGTTCATATCCTTTATGCATATTAATACCCCTCTGATTATGAACATGAATATGCTTTGTGAGTAGTTACGTTTGTTCCTGAGGACATGGGAGAAGTCTTGCTATTAGTAGTCATGTGAATTTGGTATTCATTCAATATTATGATCAGATGTATGTTGTCTAGCCTCTAGTGGTGTTATGTGAACGTTGACTACATAACACTTCACCATTATTTGGGCCTAGAGGAAGGCATTGGGAAGTAATAAGTAGATGATGGGTTGCTAGAGTGACAGAAGCTTAAACCCTAGTTTATGCGTTGCTTCGTAAGGGGCTGATTTGGATCCATATGTTTCATGCCATGGTTAGGTTTACCTTAATACTTTTGTTGTAGTTGCGAATGCTTGCAATAGAGGTTAATCATAATGGGGATGCTTGTTCAATTAAGAACAGCACCCAAGCACCGGTTCACCGACATATCAAATTATCAAAGTACCGAACGTGAATCATATGAACGTGATGAAAACTAGCTTGACGATATTCCAATGTGTCCTCGGGAGCGCTTTTCTCTATATAAGAGTTTGTCCAGGCTTGTCCTTTGCTACAAAAAGGATTGGGCCACCTTGCTGCATTTTATTTACTTTTGTTACTTGTTGCTCGTTACAATTTATCTTATCATAAAACTATATGTTACCACTTATTTTAGTACTTGCAAAGAATACCTTGCTGAAAACCGCTTATCATTTCCTTCTGCTCCTCGTTGGGTTCGACACTCTTACTTATCAAAAGGACTATGATAGATCCCCTATACTTCTGGGTCATCCAGACTCTTTTCTGGCGCCGTTGCCGAGGAGTGAAGCGCCTTTGGTAGGTGGAATTTGGTAAGGAAAAATTTATATAGTGTGCTGAAATTTACTGTCACTTGTTACTATGGAAAGTAATCCTCTGAGGGGCTTCTTCAGGGTATCTTCACCCCGACCAGTAGAGCAAAGAGTTGCTCCTCAACCTACTGAACCTACTGAAAATGAAAATGTTCCCTTTGAAGTTCCTTCGGGTATGTTAGAAAAACTGCTGGCTAATCCTTTTGCAGGAGATGGAACAAAGCATCCTGATGAGCACCTATTATTTGTGGATGAAGTTTGTGGATTATTTAAGCTTGCAGGTATACCCGGTGATGTTGTTAAAAAGAAGGTCTTCCCTTTATCTGTGGATGGAGATGCATTGACATGGTATAGGCTATGTGACGATACGGGGTCATGGAACTACAAACGATTGAAATTGGAATTTCATCAGAAGTTTTATCCTATGCATCTTGTTCATCATGATCGCAATTATATATATAATTTTTGGCCTTGCGAAGGAGAAAGCATCGTTCAAGCTTGGGGGAGGCTTAAATCAATGTTATATTCATGCCCCAATCATGAGATCCCAAGAGAAATAATTCTTCAAAGTTTTTATGCTCGGCTTTCTGATAACAATCGCACCATGCTCGATACTTCTTGTGCTGGCTCTTTTACGACGAAGACTATTGAGTTCAGATGGAATTTATTGGATAGAATTAAACGCAACTCTGAAGATTGGGATCTTGACGAAGGTAAGGAGTCAGGTATGACACCTAAGTTTGATTGTGTTAAATCTTTTATGGATACCGATGTTTTCCGTAAATTTAGCACTAAATATGGACTTGACATTGACTTAGTAGCTTGTTTCTGTGAATCTTTTGCTACTTATGTTGATCTCCCCAAGAAGAAGTGGTTTAAATATCATCCTCCCATAGAAGTAAAAGTAGCTGCACCTATTAAAGTTGAAGAAAAGACTGTCACTTATAATGATCCTATTGTTCGTACTTCTTATGTTGAGAAACCACCTTTCCCTGTTAGAATAAAGGATCATGCCAAAGCTTCAGCTGTGGTTCATAAAAGCAATATTAGAAGTTATACACCCTCTGAGCAAGTTAAAGTTGAACCTAATATTGCAATTGTTAAAGATCTCTTGGCTGATAATATTGATGGGCATGTTATTTATTTCTGCGGTGAAACTGCTAGAATTGCCAAACCTTGTGCTAAAGATAAACATGGACCTGTGGTAGGCATGCCTGTTATTTCTGTTAAAATAGGAGATCATTGTTATCATGGATTATGTGATATGGGTGCTAGTGCTAGTGTTATACCTCATGACTTATACCAAGAAATTAAGCATGAGATTGCACCTGCTGAGTTAGAAGATATTGATGTTACAATTAAACTTGCCAATAGAGATACTATATCAACAATGGGAATTGTTAGAGATGTTGAAGTCTTGTGTGGGAATACTAAATATCCTGCTGATTTTCTTGTTCTTGGTTCCCCACAAGACAGCTTTTGTCCCATTATATTTGGTAGACCCTTCTTGAACACTGTTAATGCTAGGATAGACTGCGAAAAGAATGTTGTTACTATTGGCTTGGGTGATATGTCTCATGAATTTAATTTCTCTAAATTTAGTAGACAGCACCGTGAAGAAGAATAACCTAGTAAGGATGAAATTATTGGTCTTGCTTCTATTGTCGTACCTCCTAGTGACCCTTTAGAACAATATTTGCAAGACCACGAAAATGATATGTTTATGAATGAAAGAAAGGAAATAGATGAAGTATTCTTTAAACAGGAACCCATTCTGAAACACAATTTGCCTATTGAAATCCTAGGGGATCCTCCTCCACCCAAGGGTGATCCCGTGTTTGAGCTTAAACCGTTGCATGATACTCTGAAATATGCTTATCTTGATGAAAATAAGATATATCCTATTATTATTAGTGCTAACCTTTCAGAGCATGAAGAAGAGAGATTATTGAAAACTCTGAAGAACCACTGTGCTGCTATTGGATATACTCTTGATGATCTTAAGGGCATTAGTCCCACTCTATGTCAACATGAAATAAATTTGGAAGAAGGTGCCAAACCAGTTCGTGATCATCAACGACGGTTGAATCCTAAAATGAAGGAAGTGGTAAGAAAGGAAATACTAAAGCTCCTTGAGGCAGGTATAATTTATCCCGTTGCTGATAGTCAATGGGTAAGTCCTGTCCATTGTGTCCCTAAGAAGGGAGGTATTACTGTCGTTCCTAATGATAAAGATGAATTGACTCCGCAAATAATTATTACAAGTTATAGGATGGTAATTGATTTCCGCAAATTAAATAAAGCTACTAAGAAAGATCATTACCCCTTACCTTTTATCGATCAAATGCTAGAAAGATTATCCAAACATACTCATTTTGGCTTTTTAGATGGTTATTCTGGTTTCTCTCAAATACCTGTGTCAGCCAATGATCAATCAAAGACTACTTTTACTTTCCCTTTTGGTACTTTTGCTTATTGACGTATGCCTTTTGGTTTATGTAATGCACCTGCTACCTTTCAAAGATGCATGATGGCTATATTCTCTGACTTTTGTGAAAAGATTTGTGAGGTTTTCATGGACGATTTTTCCGTCTACAGATCCTCTTTTGATGATTGCTTGAGCAACCTTGATCGAGTTTTGCAGAGATGTGAAGACACTAACCTTGTCTTGAATTGGGAGAAGTGCCACTTTATGGTTAATGAAGGTATTGTCTTGGGGCATAAAGTTTCTGAAAGGGGTATTGAGGTTGATAAAGCCAAGGTTGATGCTATTGAAAAGATGCCATGTCCCAAGGACATCAAAGGTATAAGAAGTTTCCTTGGTCACGCTGGATTTTATAGGAGGCTCATTATGGACTTCTCCAAAATTTCTCGGCCTCTGACTAATTTATTACAAAAAGATATACCATTTGTCTTTGATGATGATTGTGTAGAAGCATTTGAAATACTTAAGAAAGCATTGATCTCTGCACCTATTGTTCAGCCACCTAATTGGAATTTACCCTTTGAAATTATGTGTGATGCTAGTGATTATGCTGTAGGTGTTGTTCTAGGGCAAAGAGTTGATAAGAAATTAAATGTTATTCAATATGCTAGTAAAACTCTAGACAATGCTCAAAGAAATTGTGCTACTACTGAAAAACAATTCTTAGCAGTTGTATTTGCTTGTGATAAGTTCAGACCTTATATTGTTGATTCTAAAGTAACTATTCACACTGATCATGCAGCTATTAAATATCTTATGGAAAATAAAGATGCTAAACCTAGACTTATTAGATGGGTTCTCTTGCTACAAGAATTTGATTTGCAAATTGTTGATAGAAAGGGAGCTGAGAACCCCGTTGCAGACAACTTGTCTAGGTTAGAAAATGTTCTTGATGACCCACTACCTGTTGATGATAGCTTTCCTGATGAGCAATTAAATGTCATAAATGCTTCTCGTTCAATTCCATGGTATGCTGATTATGCTAATTATATTGTTGCTAAATATATACCACCTAGTTTCACATACCAGTAAAAGAAAAAGGTTTTCTATGATTTGAGGCATTACTTTTGGGATGACCCACATCTTTATAAACAAGGAGTAGATGGTGTTATTAGACGTTGTGTACCTGAGCATGAACAGGAACAGATCCTACGCACGTGTCACTCCGACGCTTATGGAGGACACCACGCTGGAGATAGAACTGCACATAAGGTATTGCAATCTGGTTTTTATTGGCCTACTCTCTTCAAGGATGCCCGTAAGTTTGTCTTATCTTGTGACGAATGTCAAAGAATTGGTAATATTAGTAGACGTCAAGAAATGCCTATTAACTATTCACTTGTTATTGAACCATTTGATGTTTGGGGCTTTGATTATATGGGACCTTTCCTACCTCTAATGGATATACATATATTTTAGTTGCTGTTGACTACGTTACTAAGTGGGTAGAAGCTATTCCAACTAGTAGTGCTGATCATAACACCTCTATTAAGATGCTTAAAGAAGTTATTTTTTCGAGGTTTTGAGTCCCTAGATATTTAATGACTGATGGTGGTTCACATTTTATTCATGGTGCTTTCCGTAAAATGCTTGCAAAGTATGATGTTAATCATAGAATTTCATCTCCTTATCACCCACAATCTAGCGGTCAAGTAGAATTGAATAATAGAGAGCTCAAATTAATTTTGCAAAAGACTATCAATAGGTCTAGAAAGAATTGGTCCAAGACACTTGATGATGCGTTATGGGCCTATAGAACTGCATAAAAAAATCTTATGGGTATGTCTCCGTATAAAATGGTTTATGGAAAAGAATGTCACTTACCTCTTGAACTAGAACATAAGGCATATTGGGCTATTAAAGAGCCCAACTATGATTTCAAACTTGCCGGTGGGAAGAGGTTATTTGATATTAGCTCACTTGATGAATGGAGAACCCAAGCTTATGAAAAAGTTAAAAGATGGCATGATAAAAGGATACAAAAGCGTGAGTTTCACGTAGGTGATTATGTATTGCTATACAACTCTCTTTTAAGATTTTTTGCAGGAAAACTTCTCTCCAGATGGGAAGGTCCTTACGTTATCGAGGAGGTCTATCGTTCCGGTGCCATAAAAATCAACAACTTCGAAGGCACAAATCCGAAGGTGGTGAACGGTCAAAGAATTAAACATTATATCTCAGGGAATCCTATAAATGTTGAAACCAATGTTATTGAAACCGTAACCCCGGAGGAATACATAAGAAACACTTTCCAGAACATTTCAGACTCCGAAAAGGAATAGGTATGTGGTACGATAAGTAAACCGACTCCAAAACAGTTCTAAAGGCAATATTTCTCCGTTTTGGAATATTTAGAAAAATAGAAAAATAAGAGGAAGGACATGAGGGATCAACGAGGGCGGAGGGCGCGCCCTACCCCCCTGGGCGCGCCCCCCTACCTCGTGGGCATCTGTGTGCTCTCCGGACTCTGTTTTCTTGCACTATACGTATTTTGTTCGGTAAAAATTCATTATATATTCTCCCGAAGGTTTTAACTCCTGTATCACGCAAATATCCTCTATTCTTGTTTCGAGTTGTTTTCTGTCAGGGTTGCCAAGGCCAGGCATCATGTCGTCCCCCTCCTCCAACAATGGTGACAACGATGCTTGGCTAATGAAGATAGAGCTAAAGAGGGAAGAACCCATGGAGATCAATAAGGATGAAGGGATCAAGAAGGCCACGGAGGATCAAGCTCCGGCAGCAGAAGACATCCTACAACTTGATCATAATCTTCTTACCCCAACTGAGATCGAAGCTTTCAAGATGATTGAGTTGGCTCATATACAGAACAAGTATCTCACACGTGAAAATATCTTGTTGAAGGAGCATATTGTTGCACTCAAGGGCATTATCCGCAAGCTGGAGGACCTCTTATGCTCGATGTGCGACTATCCACCATCACCAACAAAGGAGACATAATCACATGGGTATGGGCACTCCCCTTGGCAACTGCCAAGCTTGGGGAGGTGCCCCGATATCGTATCACCATCACACTCCTATCTTTACCGTTTTTCTTAGTTCGATCCTATTAGTAGTATCTTGATCTAGTAGAATAAAGTTTATGGCATGATCTAGTTTTGAGTTTTGCTTTATGATCCCTCTATGTAATCGAGTCCGCGAGCTATATATATAATAAGGATTAGTGTTGAGTCAAGGGCTTGATTATTTTGCTATGATCTTGAGTGAATAAAAGAAAAGAGAAAAGAATAAAAGAAAAGGGTTCATATTGATCTTATTGAGAGTAATGACTTCACATAGAAAGAGTATGATGATTAAAAGTTGTTGAGAGTTGACAAGCATAGCTTTGGTCATCGTTGCAATTAATACGAAGTAATAAAGAAAGAGAGGTTTCACATATAGATATACTATCATGGATGTCCTTTATAATTGGGAGCACTCACTAAAATATGACATGCTAAAGAGTTGATGTTGGACAAGGAAGACAACGTAATGGGTTATGTTTTCTTATATCTGAGATAAAGTATATTGGCATGGATCATCCAACATGTTGAGCTTGCTTTTCCCCCTCATTCTAGCCAAATTCTCAGCACCAAGTAGATATACTACTTGTGCTTCCAAAACCCTTAAACCAGTTTTGCCATGAGAGTCCACCATATCTACCTACGGATTGAGTAAGATCCTTCAAGTAAGTTGTCATCGGTGCAAGCAATAAAAATTGCTCTTTAAGTATGTATGATTGATTGGTGTGGAGGAAATAATCTTTATACGATCTTGTGATGTGGAAGAAATAAAAGCGACGGACTGCATAATAAAGGTTCATATCACAAGGGGCTATATAAAGTGACGTTCTTTCGCATTAAGATTTTGTGCATCCAACCTCGAAAGCGCATGGCAACCTCTGCTTCCCTCTGCGAAGGGCCTATCTGTTACTATTATCTTCTACCTTATGCAAGAGTCATGGTGATCTTCACCTTTCCTTTTTACATTTTATCCTTTGGCAAGCACAGTGTGTTGGAAAGATCCTGATATATTTATATATATATATATATCTAATTGGATATAGGGGAGCATGAGTTATTATTGTTGACATTACCCTTGAGGTAAAAGGTTGGGAGGCGAAACTATAAGCCCCTATCTTTCTCTGTGTCCGATTGAAACTCCCTAACCACAAGTATTGCGTGAGTGTTAGCAATTATGAAAGACTAAATGATAGTTGAGTATGTGGACTTACTAAAGAGCTCTCACATAGACTCTTTCTGGTGTTACGACAAAATTGCAATTGCTTCAATGACTGAGATTATAGTTTGTTAGTTATCAATAAGGTTTCTGATTCATACTTTTGCATTGTGATTAGATTATTACTTGAACATGAGAAATCATATGACAATATCCATATATGTTGCTGTTATGAGAATAATCATGATGCCCTCATGTCTGTATTTTATTTTATCGACACCTCTACCTCTAAACATCTGGACATATTTATCGTTACCGGCTTCCGCTTCAGGACAAGCGAGGTCTAAGCTTGGGGGAGTTGATACGTCCATTTTGCATCATGCTTTTATATCAATATTTATTGCATTATGGGCTGTTATTATACTTTAGGTCACAATACTTATGCCTATTCTCTCTTATTTTACAAGGTTTACATAAGGAGGGAGAATGCCGGCGGCTGGAATTCTGGGCTGAAAAAGGAGCAAATATTAGAGACCTATTCTGCACAACTCCAAAAGTCCTGAAACTCCATGGAAGTTATTTTCAGAATATATATAAAATACTGAGAGGAAGAAATACGTCAGGGGGCCTCCACCTGCCCACGAGGGTGGGGCGCGCCCTACCCCCAGGGCGCGCCCCCCTACCTCGTGGGCCCCCTGTTGGCTCTCCGATGCCCATCTTCTGCTATATGAAGCCTTTCGTCCGAAGAAAAATCAGAAGCAACCTTTCGGGACGAAACTCCGCCACCACGAGGCGGAACCTTGGCGGAACCAATCTAGGGCTCCGGCAGAGTTGTTCTGCCGGGGACACTTACCTCCGGGAGGGGGAAATCATCGCCACCGTCATCACCAACGCTCCTCTCATCGGGAGAGGGAAATCTCCATCAACATCTTCACCAGCACCATCTCCTCTCAAAACCCTAGTTCATCTCTTGTATCCAATTCTTGTCTCCAAGTCTGGGATTGGTACTAGTAGTTGCTAGTAGTGTTGATTACTCTTTGTAGTTGATGCTAGTTGGTTTATTTGGTGGAAGATCACATGTTCAGATCCTTTATGCATATTAATACCCCTCTGATTATGAACATGAATATGCTTTGTGAGTAGTTACGTTTGTTCCTGAGGACATGGAGAAGTCTTGCTATTAGTAGTCATGTGAATTTGGTATTCGTTCGATATTTTGTTGAGATGTATTTTCTCTAGCCTCTAGTGGTGTTATGTGAACGTCGACTACATAACACTTCACCATTATTTGGGCCTAGAGGAAGGCATTGGGAAGTAATAAGTAGATGATGGGTTGCTAGAGTGACAGAAGCTTAAACCCTAGTTTATGCGTTGCTTCGTAAGGGGCTGATTTGGATCCATATGTTTCGTGCTATGGTTAGGTTTACCTTAATACTTTTGTTGTAGTTGCACATGCTTGCAATAGAGGTTAATCATAAGTGGGATGCTTGTTCAAGTAAGAACAGCACCCAAGCACCGGTCCACCCACATATCAAATTATCAAAGTACCGAACGCGAATCATATGAACGTGATGAAAAATAGCTTGACGATATTCCCATGTGTCCTCGGGAGCGCTTTTCTCTATATAAGAGTTTGTCCAGGCTTGTCCTTTGCTACAAAAAGGATTGGGCCACCTTGCTGCACTTTATTTACTTTTGTTACTTGTTGCTCGTGACAATTTATCTTATCATAAAACTATCTGTTACCACTTATTTTAGTACTTGCAGAGAATACCTTGCTGAAAACCGCTTATCATTTCATTCTGCTACTCGTTGGGTTCGACACTCTTACTTATCGGAAGGACTACGATAGATCCCCTATACTTGTGGGTCATCAGGTATCGTGCCTTGCTCTTTCTCACCTCGAGAGTCGGTGCAAACTTCGTCGGTGCATCCAAACCCCGTGATATGATACGCTCTGTCACACATAAGGCTTATTATATCTTCCTCAAAACAGCCACTGAGGGAGTCCTGGATTAGGGGGTGTCCGGATAGCCGGACTATAACCTTTGGCCGGACTCCTAGACTATGAAGATACAAGATTCAAGACTTCGTCCCGTGTCCGGATGGGACTTTCCTTGGCGTGGAAGGCAAGCTTGGCGATACGGATATGTAGATCTCCTCCCATTGTAACCGACTCTGTGTAACCCTAGCCCTCTCCGGTGTCTATATAAACCAGAGAGTTTTAGTCCGTAGGACGAAGAACAATCATACCATAGGCTAGCTTCTAGGGTTTAGCCTCTCTGATCTCGTGGTAGATCTAATCTTGTACTACCCATATCATCAATATTAATCAAGCAGGAGTAGGGTTTTGCCTCCATCGAGAGGGCCCGAACCTGGGTAAAAACATCGAGTCCCTTGTCTCCTGTTATCATCCGCCTAGACGCACAGTTCGGAACCCCCTACCCGAGATCCGCCGGTTTTGACACCGACATTGGTGCTTTCATTGAGAGTTCCTCTGTGTCGTCATCTTTAGTCCCGATGGCTCCTCCGATCATCAACAACGATGCGGTCCAGGGTGAGACTCTTCTCCCGGACAGATCTTCAGATTCAGCGGCTTTGCCTTTGTGGGCCAATTAAGCAGCCATCCGGAGCAGATCGAAAGCTACGCCCCTGGTCATCAGGTCAGATTGGGAAGTTTGAACTACACGGCTGACGTCCGCGGAGACTTGTTCTTCGACGGGTTCGAGCTACAGCCGAGCATGCCACACTGTTACGATGGGCATGATCTAGCTCTGCCGCCGAATAGTGCCCTGGAGGCCGCACCCGTGTTCTCTTCGACCCTTAGCTCGGAGCCGACTGCGCCAATCGAGGACGGGTGGCTGGACACCGCCTCGGGGGCTGCAATCTCTACGGTGATCGAGCCGAACACCAGCCTTGTCCTCTGCGAAGCTCCTGACTCCAAGGTGCCGGACTCCTGTCCGGACTCCGAACCTTCCGCGCCCCTGCCGATCGAATCCGATTGGGCGCCGATCATGGAGTTCGCCACCGCGGACATCTTTCAGCACTCGCCCATCGGCGACATTCTGAATTCACTAAAGTCTCTCTCTTTATCAGGAGAGCCCTGGCCGGACTATGGTCAGCAAGGTTGGGATGCGGACGACGAAGAAATTCAAAGCCCACCCACCACCCACTTCGTAGCCACTGTCGATGATTTAACCGACATGCTCGACTTCGACTCTGAAGACATCGACGGTATGGACGCCGTCGCAGGAGACGACCAAGAACCAGCGCCTATAGGGCACTGGAAGGCCACCTCGTCGTATGACATGTACATGGTGGACACCCCAAAAGAAGGGAAGGGCGATGGAACAACGGAGGATGACCCCTCCAAGAAGCAGCCTAAGCGCCGGCGTCAGCGGCGCCACTCTAAATCCCGCCAAAGAAAAAACGGCGATTCCGGCACGGGAGATAATAACACCCCGGACAGTGCTGAAGACAACCCACTCCAGCAGGATTCAGCACAGGAGGATGGAGAAGCCAGCCCTCATGAGAGAGCGGCAGACAGAGAGATAGAGGACGATAATTACATGCCTCCCTCCGAAGACGAGGCAAGCCTCGACGATGACGAATTTGTCGTGCCTGAGGATCTCGTCGAACAAGAGCGTTTCAAACGCAGGCTTATGGCCACGGCGAGCAGCCTCAAGAAAAAACAGCAACAGCTTAGAGCTGACCAAGACTCGCTAGCCGATAGATGGACTGAAGTCCTTGCGGCCGAAGAGTACGAACTCGAACGCCCCTCCAAGAGCTACCCAAAGCGTAGGCTGCTACCCTGATTAGAGGAGGAAGCACCTAAACCTACATCACCAGCGCATGACGCGGCCGACCGGCCACCTCGTGGCCGCGACAGAGAGGCCTCTCGGCCCTCCACTCAAGCCGCACCCCGGCGTCGCTCAAAAAATACCAAGACACGGGGAAATGCGCTAGACCTATGAGATATATTGGAGGAAAAGGCAAGGCAAACAAGATCGATCTACGGATCGCGTGGGCACCCCACAACACGTGACGATAACCGTCATGCTGGATATGGCAAATCCGGCCGGGCCAAACATAGTAGACAAAGCTCATTTGAGCTACGTCGTGATATAGCCCAGTACAGAGGCGCCACACACCCACTATGCTTCATAGATGAAGTAATGGATCATCAAATCCCCGAGGGTTTCAAACCCGTAAACATCGAATCATACGATGGCACAACAGCTCATGCGTTATGGATCGAGGATTATCTCCTTCATATCCACATGGCCCGCGGTGATGATCTACACGCCATCAAATAACTCCCACTCAAGCTTAAAGGACCAGCTCGGCATTGGCTTAACACCTTGCTAGCAGATTCAATTGGTTGTTGGGGGGACCTGGAAGCCGCATTCCTCGACAATGTCCAGGGCACCTATGTGCGACCACCAGACGCCGATGACCTAAGCCACATAATCCAGCAGCCAGAGGAATCGACCAGACAATTCTGGACACGGTTCCTAACCAAGAAAAATCAAATAGTCGACTGTCCGGACGCAGAGGCCCTCGCAGCCTTCAAACATAACATCCGCGATGAGTGGCTTGCCCGGCACCTAGGACAGGAAAAGCCGAAATCCATGGCAGCCCTCAGAACACTCATGACCCGCTTTTGCGCGGGAGAAGACAGCTGGCTAGCTTGTAGTAATAAGATGACCAAGAGCCCTGGTAATTCGGATACCAAGGACAGCAATGGCAGGTCGCGTCGCAACAAGCACAAGCGCCGCATTAACGGCAACAATGCTGAGGATACGGCAGTTAATGCCGGATGTAGAGGCTCTAAACCTGGTCAGCGGAAAAAACCATTTAAAATAAATACTCCAGGCCCGTCCAGTTTGGACCGAATACTCGATCGCTCGTTCCAGATACACGGCACCCCCGAAAAACCGGCCAATCACACCAACAGGGATTGTTGGGTGTTCAAGCAGGCATGCAAGTTAAATGCCGAAGACAGAGACAAGGGGCTGCATAGCAATGACGAGGAGGAGCCCCGGCCGCCGAACAATAGGGGACAGAAGGGCTTCCCCCCACAAGTGCAGACGGTGAACATGATATACGCAACCCACATACCCAAAAGGGAGCGGAAGTGCACTCGAGGGCGTATATGCGTTGGAGCCAGTCGCCCCAAAGTTCAACCCGTGGTCCTCCTGCCCGATCACTTTTGATCGAAGGGACCACCCCACTAGCATCCGCCATGGCGGATTCGCCGCATTGGTTCTAGACCCAATCATTGACGGATTTCACCTCACTAGAGTCCTTACGGACGGCGGCAGCAGCCTGAACCTGCTTTATCAGGATACAATGCGAAAAATGGGCATAGATCCCTCAAGGATCAAACCCACAAAGACGACCTTTAAAGGCGTCATACCAGGTGTAGAGGCCAACTGTACAGGCTCAGTTACACTTGAGGTGGTCTTCGGATCCCCGGATAATTTCCGAAGCGAGGAGTTAATCTTGACATAGTCTCGTTCATGATGGCTATCATGCACTGCTCGGACGAACCACATTTGCAAAGTTCAATGCGGTGTCGCACTACGCATACCTCAAGCTCAAGATGCCAGCTCTCGAGGAGTCATTACGGTCAATGGAAACACCGAACGCTCTCTCCAAACAGAGGAGCATACGGCGGCCCTCGCGACGGAAGTACAAAGTAGCCTCTCAAGGCAATTCTCCAGTCCGGCTATTAAACGTCCGGACACCGTCAAGCGCGCCCGGAGTAACCTACAACAAGACCGCCTGGCACGTTCCAAGCAAGCGAAGAAATGCGGCCCCAACCCCAGCCCTCGCGAAATCGCGAAACGAGTACTACGCGTACATAATTACGCTCTGGAAATACCATGGGCATAAGGGGAGGAGCACAACCACGGCACTCCCAAAATGCGGCTCAACCGCACTAGGGGCTCCCGATTTTGTCATTCCTTTTTTCTTACTTTCAGGACTCCAGTCTCCGGAAGGCCTGTCCGGCAATACAATCGCCGAACACACGATGCAACAGCCAGGGAGGCAGAAAGCTACGACGAATGTCCAGGTGGTCTCTATAACAAGCAGTATACTTGTTTCACATATCATCCCGCAGCTCGCCCCTGGAGGGGGACATGTCAAATAGTCCCATCTCTTGCTTATCGCACGATTTGTATCGTTCTGCTTTTACCGCAGCTCTTTCGAATAAACAATGCATAGCTTTTGTCTATTATTGCATTCCTTTTTGTGTAGATATGTTCAGTTATGACATTATGCAACCGTACACTTTGGTACGGCCAATACACCAGGGGCTTAAGTACCCCAGAATATGGTGTGAGAAGTCCGAACAGTCTCACGAAAAGGGCACCCGAACTTATAGCATTATATGCATCGGCTCCGAATCATGTCTTGGGTCAATAGTTGGGTTTGCCCGGCTCCTATGTTTTGGTACCTTACGTTCTGTTATATCGGCTAAGGTATCGCTAGGAGAACTACTGCGATTGTGCCCTGGTTGAGCTGGGTTCAGCACCTCAGTAGAGAAAGTTAAAACTGACCGTCATGATAGGGCGAGATCTGGTCGCTGTTCGAGAGGTTTCGAGTCCCTAAAGACTTATGCCGCTTAGAGCGAGCAGTCGGCTTTGTCTAGCCTAGGCGTGGATAGCGCCCCGAACTCGGTCTTCGGAATACTAAGGGCTTCGCCGAAATTTTAAATTATAGAATTCTATGGCTAAGTGAGAGTGATAAAGCATTATAATCCGATTTCCTTGTTCGTTGTGCTGAGCGCCTCCCTCGAAGGACCCAAGAATGGGAACAAGAGCGCTCAGGTTTATCCCGAACACCCCAGCACTCGTGGCATGGGGGAAGAAGCCGACGACTCGCCATCTCTCAGATTTAATAAACGGCCGCACAGAAGGTAATATTTTAAATTCAAAAAGCATTGCTTAGCGCATATGAACAATTTTTCAGCGCACAGGATAACACGAGCGAGTTTACTCAAAAATTACATCCTTGGAACATTCATCCGCCACAAGGTGGGCACCCTTCAGGACGCCCTCATAATACATCTCGGGCTTGCGATGCTCCTTGCCCTCCGGTGGCCAATCCGTCACCAGCTTCTCAGCATCCATCTTGCCCCAGTGTACTTTAACACGGGCAAGGGCCCTACGGGCGCCTCCGATGCATACAGAGTGCTTGATGACTTCAAGGCGTGGACAGACATCCGCCAGCCGCCTCACCAGCCCAAAGTAGCTCCCAGGCATGACCTCCCCAGGCCATAGCCGGACTATAAGGCCCTTCATGGCCCGTTCGGCCACCTTATGGAGCTCGACCAGCTGCTTCAGCTGGTTGCTCAAGGGCACCGGGTGTCCGGCCTCACCATACTGAGACCAGAACACTTTCTCCGTTGAGCTCCCCTCCTCGGTCCGGTAGTATGCGGCAGCATCAGACACACTGTGGGGCAGATCTGTGAATGCTCCTGGAGAGCTCCGGACTCGGGTAAGTAACAAGTAATTCACTTTCACGTGCTTGCTTTGCATAAAGAATGCCTTACCCGCCGCTATTTTCTTCATCGCCTCAATTTCTGGAGGGCTTTTTGGGCTTCGGCCTTGGCAGATTTAGGCGCTCTCAAGGGCGAGGCAAGCTCGGACTCTCGAGTCTTTGAGTCAAGCTCCAAACTCGTGTTTTTCACGAGAGCACAGGAGCTCTTGATGCACCTCCGCCACCCGCGCCTCCTGCTTTTCTCGCTCGATCGCTCCACGGCCGCATTGTCTTGACCTCGGACAGCGCTTTCTTGAGGTTGCCACCTGGGTTGTGGCCCCTGTAATACTCACGTTGGTCCTGTCATTTTTTGCAACCACATCTTTTTTATATACTTACATAAGGTATTACTTACCTTCTTGTCCTCGAACTGCTTCTTGGCAAGGCCGATCTCGTTCTCGACCGCTCGAGGCTCTGCTTTAATGCATCGACCTCCGCAGTCAGTGCGGCAGAGGTCAGCAGCGCAGCCAGCATTCCCATATTGACATACTTATGTTAGACTCCTGTGTATATCTATTAGATCCTTAGTTCGGCTTTTCTTTCCGAACACCAAACTGAGCGGCTACTGTCTATGCGGTAATATTTTTACATATCTTAAATACATACCTCAAAGCCTGTTAGAAGGCTGGCACAGGCTTCAGTCAGCCCGCTCTTGGCGGACTGAACCTTCTGGATCACCGCACTCATAATAGTGCGGTGCTCCTCGTCGATGGAGGCGCCGTTAAGCACATCTAGCAAATTATCCGGTGCCTCCGGTTGGACGGAGGTCACCGGCGTCGCAGGCTTGCCCTTCTTACTAGGGGGCTGCCTACCGGACTCCGGAACCATTGAAGGTTCCGGTGCGGTGTCCGGCCCGGGGCCGGACTTGGAGCCCTTGGGGGTTTTGTCCCTTTGCGCCTGGAGTCTGGGAGGTCGCCTTGCGGCGCCTCCAGGACCACCTCCTCCTGGCTTGGACCCTTTTGGGACTCCACCTCGGCATCGTCCGTAGGGCGAGGGGAGGTAGCGGTTGGAAGCGAATTCATATCCGACGAATCCAGGGAGCCGCTCGATGAAGCGTCGAGCCGAGCCTTGGGAGGACTGCATGATTATATTCGGCATCAGAAGATACTGTGCAATAAAGGAACGCCATGAGTCATTCTGGTATCCAAACACTTACGATTTCGCCAAGGGCTTGGCCCTATGCGGCCACTCCTCTTCGTCGTCGGCGGCATTGGTGCAGTAGTCTGGAAGGAAGGTCCTTCCTTTCTTGGACCCTCCGGCCTCCCGCGTTGGGGCGACCTTCCTTTTCTTCTCTCCCCCCGCTGGGGGAGAGACCTCTCTTTCCTCCTCCTCGTTTTGGTGGGAGGAGTCCGCCTCGGAGTCATCGGACGATGAGTCCGACACCACCAGGCGCCGGGAAATCTTTCGAGTTCCCGTGGCTTTCTTCTTGGCCTTCTTCTCCGGCACCATATAGGGGTCCGGAACCAGCAGCCCCGTCAAGCGGGCGTCCGCTGGGTCTTCGGGCAAGGGAGCCGGATAGCTGATCTGCCCGGACTTCTCCTGCCAATCCTGTAAATGGTAAGAGAGTTTAGATCCCGCATAGAATCAAACTATGAAAGACAAATATCCTGTAAGAGGTAAAAATAGCTTACCGTGTTGGCTTGACGATGCTTGCTGAATCCGCGATCCTCGGTAGCGGATGCGGGAGCCTCGGCACGCTTGAACAACACCTTCCAGGCATCTTCGCACGTAGTGTCGAAGATCCTGCTCAGGGTTCGGTGTTATGCCAGATTAAACTCCCACAAGCTGAAAGTCCGTTGTTGGCACGGGAGGATCCGGCGGATGAGCATGACCTGGACTACGTTGACGAGTTTGAGCTTCTTGCTCACCAGGCTTTGGATGCATGTTTGGAGTCCGGTCGGCTCTCCTTTTTTGCCCCACGGCAGGCCCTTCTCTTTCAAGGAGGTGAGCCGTGTGGGGATGCCAGATCGGAATTCGGGGGCCGCTACCCATTCAGGGTCACGGGGCTCGGTGATGCAGAACCACCCCGATTGCCACCCCTTTATGGTCTCTACGAAGGAGCCCTCGAGCCATAGGACGTTGGGCATCTTGCCCACCATGGCACCTCCGCACTCCGCTTGGCGGCCGCCCACTACCTTCGGCTTGACATTGAAAGTCTTCAGCCATAAGCTGAAGTGGGGCTGGATGCAGAGGAAGGTCTCGCACACGATGATGAACACCGAGATGTTGAGGATGAAGTTCGGGGCCAGATCGTGGAAATCCAAGCCGTAGTAGAACATGAGCCCCCGGACAAATGGGTGAAGTGGGAAACCTAGTCCGCAGAGGAAATGGGTGAGGAACACCGCCCTCTCATGGGGCCTGGGGGTGGGGATGAGATGCCCCTCTTCTGGGAGCCGGTGCGCGATGTCGTCAAACAAGTATCCGACCTCCCTCAGCTTTTTGATGCGTCCCTCCATGATGGCGGAGACCATCCACTTGCCTCCCGCTCCGGACATGGCTAGAGAAGGTCGAGGTGGGGTGTGCGGACTTGGGCGCTGGAGCTCGAGTGCGTGAAAATGGATAAGCAAAGGAGGAAGAAGCGTAGGTGAAAAGGTGGATCATTATCCCCTTAAATGGGCCGACGAAACTATGTGCCCCCACCAGCCTGATAAAACTCGCTTATCTCCCAAGCGCCGTAACTAATGGCATGGTTGGGTTACCCACGCCCGTATTGATGAGAATCCTGGAATAAGGGGACACGATCTCTGCTTCGACAAGACATGCCAAGGAAACCGCCTCGCTAAGTGCCCTGAGGTGGGACAGTAAACAATTCAAATAAAGGCTTGGCCGTGGTGTGATGTCACGCTGCGGAATACATCAGCAGATTGGATTTGTGTAAATATTATTCTCTCTTCGGTGGTATGTGGAACTTATTTTGCAGAGCCGGACACTATCCTTGTGTTCAAAATCTTCTATGAAGTATTCGGAGGAGGAACCCGCCTTGAAATGCCGAAGACATTCTGCGTGCCGGACTCGTCGTCATTGAAGCCTGGTTCAGGGGCTACTGAGGGAGTCCTAGATTAGGGGGTGTCCGGATAGCCGGACTATAACCTTTGGCCAAACTCCTGGACTATGAAGATACAAGATTGAAGACTTCGTCCCGTGTCCGGATGGGACTTTCCTTGGCGTGGAAGGCAAGCTTGGCGATATGGATATGTAGATCTCCTCCCATTGTAACCAACTCTGTGTAACCCTAGCCCTCTCCGGTGTCTATATAAACCGGAGAGTTTTAGTCCGTAGGACAAAGAACAATCATACCATAGGCTAGCTTCTAGGGTTTAGCCTCTCTGATCTCGTGGTAGATCTACTCTTGTACTACCCATATCATCAATATTAATCAAGCAGGAGTAGGGTTTTACCTCCATCGAAAGGGCCCGAACCTGGGTAAAAACATCGTGTCCCTTGTCTCATGTTACCATCCGCCTAGACGCACAGTTCGGGACCCCCTACCCGAGATCCGCCGGTTTTGACACTGACAGCCACCATACCCCCTATTATGGCCTTTCCACAGCCATTCCGAGATATACTGCCATGCAACTTCCACCGCTTCCGTTTTGATGACTTGAGCATTCATTGTCATATTGCTTTGCATGATCATATGGCTGACATAGTATTTGCGGCTCAGCCACCGTTCATCATTTTTATACATGTTACGCTAGATCATTGTACATCCTGGTACACTGCTAGAGGCATTCATATAGAGTCATACTTTGTTCTAGGTATCGAGTTGTAATTTTTATTTCTTTTGAGTTATAAGTAAATAGAAGTGTGATGATCATCATTATTCATTATTAGAGCATTGTCTCAGTGATGATAGGATGATGGATACCATGATTCCCCCACAAGTCGAGATGAGACTCCGGAGAAAAAATAAGAAGAGAAGGGGCATGCAAATACCACAGTTGTGCTTCAAAGTAGCACCATGCTTTTCATATAGAGAGTCTCTTGTGTTTTCACTTTCATATACTAGTGGGAAGTTTTCATTATAGAATTAGATGCACACCCGCCTAGTTTTCATATTGAGCTTTCATACACTTATAGCTCTTAGTGCATTTGTTGCATGGCAATCCCTGCTCCTCGCATTGATATCAATTGATGGGCATCTCCATAGCCCGTTTGTTAGCCCCATCGATGTGAGACTTTCTTACTTTTTGTCTTCTCTAAATTTATCCCTATCACTAATATCTATTCCATCTATAGTGTTATATCCATGCCTTGCGCTCATGTATTGTGTGGGTGTTGAAAATGCTGAAGCGCGTTAAAAAGTATGAACCAATTGCTTGGCTGACACCGGGGTAGTTCATGATAAATACTTTGTGTTAAGAAGATAGAGCATGACAAGACTATATGATTTTGTAGGGATAACGTTCTTTAGAATTGATATTTTGAAAGACACGATTGTTTGTTGGGATGCCTGAGTATTGATGTCTTTATGTCAAATTATAGACTATTGCTTTAAATAACTTGTGCCTTAGTATCCATGCCATGATTAGATATATGATCAAGATTATACTAGGTAGCATTCCACTTAAAAAATTATCTTTTTTATCATTTACCTACTTGAGGATGAGCAGGAATTAACGATACGTCTCCAATGTATCTATAATTTATGAAGTATTCATGTTGTTATATTATCATTCTTGGATGTATTACAATCATCTTATAGCAACTTTATATCATTTTTGGGACTAACCTATTGACATAGTGCCCAGTGCCAGTTGTTGCCTTTTGCTTGTTTTTTACATCATAGAAAATCAATACCAAATAGAGTCCAAACGCAGTGACACTTTTTGAAGAATTTTTATGGACCAGAAGACACAACTTGGGCCAAAGAAGTACCAGAGGGGTGCCTTGATACGTCTCCAACGTATCTATAATTTTTGATTGCTCCATGCTATATTATCTACTATTTTGGACAATATTGGGATTTATTATCCACTTTTATATTATTTTTGGGACTAACCTATTAACAAGAGGCCCAGCCCAGAATTGCTGTTTTTTGCCTATTTATGAGTTACGAAGAAACGGAATATCAAATGGAGTCCAAACGGAACGAAACCTTCTGGAACGTGATTTTCTCACCGAACGTGATCCAGGAGACTTGGACCCAAAGTCAAGGAAGCTTCGAGGAGGGCACGAGGTAGGGGGCGCGTCCACCCCCACCCCCAGGGCGCGCCCTCCACCCTCGTGGGCCCCTCGTGGCTCCCCTGACGTACTTCTTCCTCCTATATATATCCATATACCCTAAAAACTTTGGAGAACAGAATAGATCGGGAGTTCCGCCGCCGCAAGCCCCTGTAGCCACCAAAAACCAATCGGGACCCTATTCCGGCACCCTGCCGGAAGGGGGATCCCTCATCGGAGGCCATCTTCATCATCTCGGCGCTCTCCATGACGAGGAGGGAGTAGTTCACCCTCGGGGCTGAGGGTATGTACTAGTAGCTATGTGTTTGATCTCTCTCTCTCTCTCGTGTTCTTGATTTGGCACGATCTTGATGTATCGCGAGCTTTGATATTATAGTTGGATCTTATGTTGCTTCTCCCCCGCTACTCTCTTGTAATGGATTGAGGTGACATTGGAGTATCTAGGTGACATTAGGGTTTTGGTTGATTTGTGTCTTAAGGTGTTATTCTAGTATGAACTCTAGGGCTGTTTGTGACACTTATAGGAATATCCCAACAGATTGATTGGAAAGAATAACTTTGAGGTGGTTTCGTACCCTACCATAATCTCTTCGTTTGTTCTCCGCTATTAGTGACTTTGGAGTGAATCTTTGTTGCATGTTGATTGATAGTTATATGATCCAACTATGTTATTATTGTTGAGAGAACTTGCACTAGTGAAAGTATGAACCCTAGGCCTTGTTTTACCGTTTACGCTCACTTTTACCACTTGTTACCTTGCTGTTTTTATATTTTCAGATTACAAAAACCTATATCTACCATCCATATTGCACTTGTATCACCATCTCTTCGCCGAACTAGTGCACCTATACAATTTACCATTGTATTGGGTGTGTTGGGGACACAAGAGACTCTTCGTTATTTGGTTGCAGGGTTATTTGACAGAGACCATCTTCATCCTACGCCTCCCACGGATTGATAAACCTTAGGTCATCCACTTGGGGGAAATTTGCTATTGTCCTACAAACCTCTGCACTAGGAGGCCCAACAACATCTACAAGAATAAGGTTGCGTAGTAGACATCAAGCTCTTTTCTGGCGCCGTTGCCGGGGAGGCTAGGTAAGCGGCACTCACACCCCGTCAACTAAGCTCTTTTGTGGCGCCGTTGCCGGGGAGCTGAGTGCTTGAAGGTATATCCTTAGATCTTGCAATCGAATCTTTTTGTTTCTTGTTTTAGCACTAGTTTAGTTTATTAAAGAGAACTACAAAAAAATGGAATTGAGTTTGTCTCATACGCTTCATCTTTTTAATATCTTTCGTGAGTATGATGGAAAGGAAAATCATGCCAAAGTGTTAGAAGAAGAATGTATTAAAATGTTTGGCACTAAATATTTGAATGATGAGCATGATTGCAATGTTGTTAGTACAAATTCTTTGAATATCCATGATGCTAATGATATGCAAAGCCACAAGCTTGGGGATGCTATGTTTGATGAAGATGATATGTTTTTTCCCCCAAGTTTTGATGAGCAAATTTATTATGATGAAAGCATGCCTCCTATTTATGATGATTATATTGATGAAAGTTGGTTTGGAAGAGTGTGAACTTTAGGAAGTAATGATCCCACTATTTTGAAGGGTGTTAAATCTTATAATATTTATGAAAGTGGATTTCGAGAGGTCATGACTTTATTTAGTGATGAATCCACTATTTCGGAAGAGGTTCCAATTGATTATGAGAATAAAGTTGCTACCTATGATGATTATTGTGATGACATGTATGCTATAAAGAATAATTATAACCATGAAACTTGTCATCATGATTTTAGTTTTCAATTGGATTATGCCTCACATGATAATTATTTTGTTGAGTTTGCTCCCACTATTATTCATGCGAAGAAATTTGCTTATGAGGAGAGTAGTAAATTTTCTATGCCTATAGATCATGAAAAGAATGCTTTAGGTGCTGGTTATATTGTTGAATTCATTCATGATGCTAGTGAAAATTATTATGAGGGAGGAATATATGCTTGTAGGAATTGCAATAATATCAAGTTTCCTCTCTATGTGCTAAAAGTCTTGAAGTTATGCTTGTTTTGCCTTCCTATGCTAGTTGATTATTGTTCCCATAAGTTGTTTGCTCACAAAATACCTATGCATAGGAAGTGGGTTAGACTTAAATGTGCTAGTCATATTCTTCATGATGCTCTCTTTATGTTTCAATTCTTATCTTTTATGTCAGCATCGTTGAAATCATCATGCCTAGCTAGGTGCGTTAAACGATAGCGCTTGTTGGGAGGAAACCCAATTTTATTTTAGTTTCTTGCTTTTTGGTTTTGTTTAGTAATAAATAATCTATATAGCCTTTGGTTAGATGTTTTTTTGTGTTTTAGTTAGTGTTTGTGCCAAGTAGAACCTTTGGGAAGACTTGGGTGAAGTCTTTATGATCGTGCTGTAAAAAACAGAAACTTTAGCGCTCACGAGATTAGCTTAAACTTTTTACTGGAGACTGATATTTAGTTGATTCTTTTTGCTGATGATTACTAGACAAATTCCTCAGGTTCAACAATTTATTTTAGAATTTTTGGAGTTCCAGAAGTATACGTTTGATACAGATTACTACAAACTGTTCTGTTCTTGACAGATTCTGTTTTCATTGTGTTGCTTGCTTATTTTGATGAATCTATGACTAGTAAAATAGTTTATAAACCATAGAGAAGTTGGAATACAGTAGGTTTAACTCCAATATAAATAAAGAATGAGTTCATTACATTACCTTGAAGTGGTGTTTTGTTTTCTTTCGCTAACGAAGCTTACGAGTTTTCTATTAAGTTTTGTGTTGTGAAGTTTTGAAGTTTTGGGTAAAGATTCGATGGACTATGGAATAAGGAGTGGTAAGAGCCTAAGCTTGGGGATGCCCAAGGCACCCCAAGGTAATATTCAAGGACAACCAAGAGCCTAAGCTTGGGGATGCCCCGGATGTCATCCCCTCTTTCGTCTTCGTCCATCGGTAACTTTACTTGGAGCTATATTTTTATTCACCACATGATATGTGTTTTGCTTGGAGCGTCATTTTATTTTCTTTAGCTTTGATTGCTGCTTGAATAAAGTACCAGGATCTGAAATTCTTAAATGTTAGAAAGTCTTCACATAGTTACATAATTATACAACTACTCATTGATCTTCACTCATATCTTTTGGAGTAGTTTGTTGTTTGCTCTAGTGCTTCACTTATATCTTTTAGAGCACAGCGGTGGTTTTATTTTGTAGAAATAGATGAACTCTCATGCTTCACTTATATTATTTTGAGAGTCTTAAAAAGCATGGTAATTTTCTTAATCCTAATATGCTAGGTATTCAAGATTAGTAAAAACTTTCTTATGAGTGTGTTGAATACTAAGAGAAGTTTGATGCTTGATAATTGTTTTGAGATATGGAGGTAGTGATATTAAAGTTGTGCTAGTTCAGTAGTCGTGAATTTGAGAAATACTTGTGTTGAAGTTTGCAAGTCCCGTAGCATGCACGTATGGTAAACATTGTGTAACAAATTTGAAACATGAGGTGTTCTTTGATTGTCTTCCTTACGAGTGGCGGTCGGGGACGAGCGATGGTCTTTTCCTACCAATCTATCCCCCTAGGAGCATGCGCGTAGTGCTTGGTTTTTGATAACTTGTAGATTTTTGCAATAAGTATATGAGTTCTTTATGACTAGTGTTGAGTCCATGGATTATACGCACTCTCACCCTTCCAGGATTACTAGCCTCTTCGGTACCGTGCATTGCCCTTTCTCACATTGAGAGTTGGTGCAAACTTCGCCGGTGCATCCAAACCCAGCGATATGATACGCTCTTTCACACATAAACTTCCTTATATCTTCCTAAAAACAGCCACCATACCTACCTATTATGGCATTTCCATAGCCATTCCGAGGTATATTGCCATGCAACTTTCCACCATTATGTTTATCATGACACATTCATCATTGTCATATTGCTTAGCATGATCATGTAGTTGACATCGTATTTGTGGCAAAGCCACTGTTCATAATTCTTTCTTACATGTCACTCTTGATTCATTGCATATCCCGGTATACCGCCGGAGGCATTCATATAGAGTCATACTTTGTTCTAGTATCGAGTTGTAATCATTGAGTTGTAAAATAAATAGAAGGTGATGATCATCATTTAATAGAGCATTGTCCCAATAAAAAAAAGAAAGGCCAAAATAAAAAAAGGAAGGCCCAAAAAAAGAAATAAAAAGGGGCAATGCTACTATCCTTTTTCCCACACTTGTGCTTCAAAGTAGCACCGTGATCTTCATGATAGAGAGTCTCTTGTTTTGTCACTTTCATATACTAGTGGGAATTTTTCATTATAGAACTTGGCTTGTATATTCCAACAATGGGCCTCCTCAAGTGCCCTAGGTCTTCGTGAGCAAGCAAGTTGGATGCACACCCACTTAGTTTCTTTTGTTGAGCTTTCGTACATTTATAGCTCTAGCGCATCCGTTGCATGGCAATCCCTACTCCTTGCATTAACATCAATCGATGGGCATCTCCATAGCTAATTGATTAGCCTTGTTGATGTGATACTTTCTCCTTTTTTGCCATCTCCACATAACCCCCATCATCATATTCTATTCGACCCATAGTGCTATATCCATGGCTCACGCTCATGTATTGCGTGAAGGTTTATAAAGTTTGAGATTACTAAAGTATGAAACAATTGCTTGGCTTGTAATCAAGGTTGTGCATGATGAGAGCATTCTTGTGTGACAAAAATGGAGCATGACTAAACTATATGATTTTGTAGGGATGAACTTTCTTTGGCCATAATATTTTAAGAAGACATAATTGCTTAGTTAGTATGCTTGAAGTATTATTATCTTTATGTCAATATGAACTTTTATCTTGAATCTTTCGGATCTGAATATTCATACCACAATTAAGAAGAATTACATTGAAATTATGCCAAGTAGTACTCCGCATAAAAAGTTCTGTTTTTATCATTTACCTACTCGAGACCGAGCAGGAATTAAGCTTGGGGATGCCTGATACGTCTCCAACGTATCTATAATTTTTGATTGCTCCATGCTATATTATCTACTGTTTTGGACAATATTGGGCTTTATTATCCACTTTTATATTATTTTTGGGACTAACCTATTAACCGGTGGCCCAGCCCAGAATTGTTGTTTTTTGCCTATTTCAGAGTTTCGAAGAAATGGAATATCAAACGGAGTCCAAACGGAATGAAACCTTTGGGAACGTGATTTTCTCACCGAACGTGATCCATGAGACTTGGACCCTAAGCCAAGGAATCTTCGAGGAGGGCACGAGGTAGGGGGCGCGCCCACCCCCCAGGGCGTGCCCTCCACCCTCGTGGCTCCCCTGACGTACTTCTTCCTCCTATATATATACATATAACCTAAAAACTTCGAAGAACAGAATAGATCGGGAGTTCCGCCGCCGCAAGCCTCTGTAGCCACCAAAAGCCAATTGGGACCCTGTTCCGCACCCTGCCGGAGGGGGGATCCCTCATCGGAGGCCATCTTCATCATCCCGGCGCTCTCCATGACGAGGAGGGAGTAGTTCACCCTCGGGGCTGAGGGTATGTAACAGTAACTATGTGTTTGATCTCTCTCTCTCTCTCTCTCGTGTTCTTGATTTGGCACGATCTTGATGTATCGCGAGCTTTGATATTATAGTTGGATCTTATGTTGCTTCTCCCCCGCTACTCTCTTGTAATGGATTGAGTTTTCCCTTTGAAGTAATCTTATCGGATTGAGTCTTTAATGACTTGAGAACACTTGATGTATGTCTTGTCGTGCGTATCTGTGGTGACAATGGGATATCACGTGATTCACTTGATGTATGTTTTGGTGATCAACTTGCGGGTTCCTCCCATGAACCTATGCATAGGGGTTGGCACACGTTTTCGTCTTGAATCTCCGGTAGAAACTTTGGGGCATTCTTTGAAGTTCTTTGTGTTGGTTGAATAGATGAATATGAGATTGTGTGATGCATATCGTATAATCATACCCACGGATACTTGAGGTGACATTGGCATATCTAGGTGACATTAGGGTTTTGGTTGATTTGTGTCTTAAGGTGTTATTCTAGTACGAACTCTAGGGCTGTTTGTGACACTTATAGGAATAGCCCAACGGATTGATTGGAAAGAATAACTTTGAGGTGGTTTCGTACCCTACCATAATCTCTTCGTTTGTTCGCCGCTATTAGTGACTTTGGAGTGACTCTTTGTTGCATGTTTAGGGATAGTTATATGATCCAACTATGTTATTATTGTTGAGAGAACTTGCACTAGTGAAAGTATGAACCCTAGGCCTTGTTTCCTAGCATTGCAATACCGTTTACGCTCACTTTTACCACTTGTTACCTTGCTGTTTTTATATTTTCAGATTACAAAAACCTATATCTACCATCCATATTGCACTTGTATCACCATCTCTTCGCCGAACTAGTGCTCCTATACAATTTACCATTGTATTGGGTGTGTTGGGGACAAAAGAGACACTTTGTTATTTGGTTGCAGGGTTGTTTGACAGAGACCATCTTCATCCTACGCCTCCCACGGATTGATAAACCTTAGGTCATCCAATTGAGGGAAATTTGCTACTGTCCTACAAACCTCTGCACTTGGAGGCCCAACAACGTCTACAAGAAGGTTGCGTAGTATACATCATGCCTCGAGGGGGGTACAACCCACCTAGGCACGCCTGGGGGCCCAAGCGCGCCCTGGTGGGTTGTGCCCACCTCGGTGGCCTCCGGCACCGCCTCTTCTCCCTATAAATTTCCTAATATTCCAAAAACCCTGGGGGAGTCGATAGATCAGAAGTTCCGCCGCCGCAAGCCTCTATAGCAATGAAAAACCAATCTAGACCCCCTTACGGCACCCTGCTGGAGGGGGAAATCATCACCGGTGGCCATCTTTATCATCCCGGCGGCCACCATGATGAGGAGGGAGTAGTCCACCCTCGGGGCTTAGGGTCTGTACCAGTAGCTATGTGATTAATCTCTCTCTCTCTCTCTCTCTCTCTCTCTCGTGTTCTTGAGATGTCACGATATTGATGTATCACGGGCTTTGTTAATATAGTTGGATCATATGGTGTTTTCCCCTCTCTATGTTATTGTGATGAATTGAGTTTTCCCTTTGAGATTTCATTGTTATCGGATTGAATACTTTTACGGATTTAAGAGTACTTGATATATGTCTTGCATATGAATACCCATGGTGACAATGGGGTATTATATTGATTCACTTGATATATGTTTTGGCACTCAACTCGCGGATTCCCGATGTGACATTGGGGTAATCTATGCATAGGGGTTGATGCACTTTTTCGTCTTTTGTTTCTTCGGTAGAAATCTTGGGGCACTCTTTGAGGTTCTTTGTGTTCGATCAAGTATTATGAATCTGAAATTGTTTGATGCATATCGTATAATTAACTCATGGATACTTGTGGTGACATTGGAGTATCTAGGTGACATTAGAGTTGGTTGATGTGTATCATATGGTGTTGTTTTAGCACGAACTCTTGGATAGATCAAACAGAAAGAATAACTTTGCGTTATTTTAGTATGAACTCTTGAATAGATCGAACAGAAAGAATTACTTTAAGATGGTTTCGTACCCTACAAACAATTTCTTCTTATGTTATCCGCTAGATAAGAACTTTGGAGTGATTCTTCATCACACGTTGATGGATGGTTATATGATCCAATTAGATTATCATTGTTGAGAGATTGCACTAGCGAAAGTACAGACCCTAGGCCTCATTTTCAAGCATTGAAATATGGTTTGTGCTCACTTTTGTTACTTGCTACCTTGCTGTTTTTTATTCTTCCTATTACAAAAATCAATATCTACTATCATTACTACACTTGTATCACCATCTCTTCGCCGAACTAGTCCACCTATACAAATTACCATTGTATTTGGTGTGTTGGGGACACAAGAGACTCTTTGTTATTTGGTTGCAGGGTTGTTTGTGAGAGACCATCTTCATCCTATGCCTCCCTAGATTGATAAACCTAAGGTCATCCACTTGACAGAAAATTCCTACTGTCCTACAAAACTCTACGCTTGGAGACCCAACACGAGTCTACAAGAATAAAGTTGCATAGTAGACATCAAGCTCTTTTCTGGAGCCATTGCCAGGGAGGTGAGTGCTTGAAGGTATATCTTTAGATCTTGCAATTGAATCTTTTGGTTTTTTGTTTTATCACTAGTTTGGTTTACAAAAAGAAAACTACAAAAAATGGAATTGAGGTTGCATCATATTATTCATCTTTATATTGTCTTCCGTGAAAATGATGGAAAGGAAAATTGTGCTCAATTGATAGAAGAAGTATTCTATAAAATGTTTGAGAAAAAATATTTGAATGATGAGCATGATTGCAATGTTTTTGGTATGAACTCTTTGAATATCCATGATGCTAATGATATGCAAATCCATAAGCTTGGGTATGTTATATTTCATGAAGATGATATTTTTAGTCCCCCAAGTTTTGATGAGAAAATTTATCATGATGAAAGCATGCCTCCCATTTATGATGATTATACTGATGAAAGTGGGTTTGGAAGAG
The DNA here is from genome assembly GCA_021605205.1 of Aegilops longissima. NCBI lineage: Eukaryota > Viridiplantae > Streptophyta > Magnoliopsida > Poales > Poaceae > Aegilops > Aegilops longissima. The sequence continues at coordinate 477,312,534 of CM038681.1, read as the reverse complement.
TGTCAACTTTATGTAATGATGATCCCACTATTTTGGAGGGTGTTTAATCTTATTGTTATAATGGTTAAAGTGGATTTGGTGAGGTCATGACTTTATTTAGTGATAAATCCACTATTTTGGAAGAGGTTTCAATTGATTATTATCTATGATGATTATGGTGATGACATGTGTGCTATATTGAATAAAGATGACCATGAAACTTGTCATCATGATTTTAATTTTCAATCACATGATACTTATTTTGTTGAATTTGCTCCCACTACTATTCATGATAATAAATTTGCTTATTTGGAGAGTAATAAATTTTCTATGCTTATGTATCATGGAAAGAATGCTTTATGTGATAGCTATATTGCTGAATTCATTCATGATGCTACTGAAAACTATTATGAGAGAGGAACATATGCATCTACATATTTCAATAACATCAAGTTTCCTCTCTTTATGTTGAAATTTTTGATGTCATGCTTGTTTTACCTTCCTATGCTAGTTGATTCTTGTTCCCATAAATTATTTTATCACAAAATCCCTATGCATAGGAACTGGGTTAGACTTAAATGTGCTAGTCATATGCTTCATGATGCTCTTGTTATGTTTCAATTCTTATCTTTTATGTGAGCATCATAGAAATCATCATGCCTAGCTAAAAAGGCATTAAAGAAAATCGCTTGTTGGGAGACAACCCGACATTCACCCCTATTTTTTTGTGCATTCACATGATTAAGCTACTGTAGTAATCATGTTTTATAGCTTTTGTTTCGATAAAGTGCCAAGTAAAGCCTTTGGGTTAGTGTGGATGATAGTTGACTTGATTCTGTGCAAAAACAGAAAACAATTCTTCCAGTAACAGAATTGTTTAAATTCACTGGAACATGATAAAATTCTGGATTTTTTACATATGATTGATATACAAATTATCTATGTTTTCCTAATTTTTTAGAATTTTTGGAGTAGTAGAAGTATGGTAGTTTTACAGATCATTACATATTGTTTTGTTTTGACAGATTCTGTTTACGATGCATAATTTGCTTTTTTCTAGTTTCTATGGCTTATATTTCTCAATATAAATTGTGGAAATGATATGGTACAGTAGGCATTGTGTGAGAACAATTATGATTCTTGTCTTCTACAGTACTAAAGTGAATGATTTGTCTTTACCATACTAACATATCTCACGAAGTTCCGTTAAGTTTTGTGTGATTGAAGTTTTCATGTTTTGGCTGAGATATCGATATGAGGAGAATAAGGAGTGACAAGACCCTAAGATTGGGGATACCCAAGGCAACCCCAAGTTAATATTCAAGGAGGATCCAAGCAACTAAGCTTGGGGATGCCCCGGAAGTCATCCCCTCTTTCGTCATCAACATTATCGGTAAACTCATTTGGAGCTATATTTTCATTCATCACATGATATGTGTTTTTCTTGGAGTGTTGTTTTATTTTATTTGTATTTGATTTCTGCTATTTAGAATAATGTTTTGCATCTTTGATTTCAATAAAAATGTCAAGGATAGCCTTTACCTTGATTATTTTGCAAGTCTATATGTTGTTGTTTTGACAACAGAAAGTTTTCTATCATTGTCTAAATTGTAAAAAAATGTCAGAACGTGATAAAATCTTGGAAATTTAACACGATAAGGTATGAAAAATTGTCTACAATGTGGTAATTTTTCAAAAATACTGGAGTTACAGAAGTATGAATATTCTTGCATTCTTTACAAATTGTACTGTTTTGATAAACCTTAGGGCATCCACTTGAGCGAAAATACTACTGTCCTATAAAACTCTACGCTTGGAGGCCCAACACGAGTCTACAATAATAAAGTTGCGTAGTAGACATCAATTAAGCTTGGGGATGCTGATAGGTCTCCTTCGTATCTATAATTTTTTTATTGTTTCATGCCAATATTATGCAACTTTCACATACTTTTGGCAACATTTTATATGATTTATTGGACTAACCTATTGATATAGTGCCCTATGCCAGTTCTAATTTTTTGTATGTTTTTTGCTTCAAAGAATATCTATACCAAACGAAGTCCAAACGCGATAAAAATTTACAGAGAATTATTTTGGAATATTTGTGATTTTTAGGAGGTGGAATCAACACAAACGGGGGCCCACAGCCACTACAAGACGCATGGGCGCGCCAGGCTGCCCAGGCGCATGCTGGTGGGTTATTCCCTAATCGAGCGTCGGTTGGAGCTCTGCTTCGGGTGCAAGGGATCTTATATCCGGGAAAAAATCATGTTAAAATCTCAGCACAATCGGAGTTACGGATCTCCGGGAATATAAGAAACGGTTTTCGGCCAGAAAACAGGAACGTGAAACAGAAGAGAACATAGGGATAGATCCAATCTCGGAGGGGCTTCCACCCCTCCGCCGCCATGGAGGCCATGGACCAGAGGGGGAACTCTCCTCCCATCTAGGGGGGTCCAAGGAAGAAGAAGGAGGAGGGGGGCTCTCTCCCCCTCTCTCCCGGTGGCGCCGGAACGTCGCCTGGGCAAGGATCGCGATGGCGATTACATCAACAATCTTTCTACCGTCAATACCAAATTTATCCCCCTCTATGCAGCAGTGTAACACCCCTTCTCCCCGCTGTAATCTCTACTTGAACATGGTGCTCAACGCTATATATTGTTTCCCATTGATTTATGGCTATCTTATGATGTTTGGGTAGATTCGTTTTGTCCTATGGTTAATCATGTTTATTATGGTGATGTCCTACGGTGCCCTCCATGTCGCACAAATGTGAGGGATCCCTGCTGTAGGGTGTTGCAATACGTTCATAATTCGCTTATAGTGGGTGGCGTGAGTGACAGAATACACATACCCGAGTAAGTGGGCTATTGCGTATGGGAGTAAAGAGGACTTGATAATTAATGCTATGGTTGGGTTTTACCTTAATAATCTTTGGTAGTTGTGGATGCTTGCTAGAGTTCCAATCATAAGTGCATATGATCCAAGTAGAGAAAGTATGTTAGCTCATACCTCTCCCTCATATAAAATTGCATGAATGATTACTGGTCTAGTCATTGATTGACTAGGGACAAATGACTTTCTTGTTGACAAAAGCTATCTACTTTTATTACCTCACAATTTATTCGTAGTTTTATTCTCGCAAAGTACTGCTAGTTTTATTCTTGCAAAATATTTTCATACTTGTTTTATGTAAAGCAGACATCAAGTGTGCGTAGAGTTGTATCGGTGGTCGATAGAACTTGAGGGAATATTTGTTAGCTCCTCGTTGGGTTCGACACTCTTATTTATCAAAAAAGGCTACAAATGATCCCATATACTTGTGGGTTATCAGCCCACCTCTCTCCTAGGTGGTCTCAACCTGCCATGTCGTTCCGCCACAAAGAATCACTCATGGGGCCGTCGGGGAAAAAGTCCTTTCAGCCCCCAGTCCGTGAATCACTCGCGGGTTACTCTCCGAGCCGACCCGACTTTAATCATATCATGTATCTGAAGGAAATATGCCCTAGAGGCAATAATAAAGTTGTAATTTATATTTCCTTATATCATGATAAATGTTTATTATTCATGCTAGAATTGTATCAACCGGAAACTCAGTACATGTGTGAATACATAGACAAACATAGTGTCACTAGTATGCCTCTACTTGACTAGCTCGTTGAATCAAAGATGGTTAAGTTTCCTAGCCATAGACACGAGTTGTCATTTGATTAACAGGATCACATCATTAGAGAATGATGTGATTGATTTTACCCATTCCGTTAGCTTAGCATTTGATCGTTTAGTATGTTGATATTGCTTTCTTCATGACTTATACATGTTCCTACGACTATGAGGTTATGCAACTCGCGAATACCGGAGGAACACTTTGTGTGCTACCAAACGTCACACGCAAATGGGTGATTATAAAGGTGCTCTACAGGTGTCTCCGATGGTACTTGTTGAGTTGGCATAGATCGAGATTAGGATTTTTCACTCTGATTATTGGAGACATATCTCTGGGCCCTCTCGGTAATGCACATCACTATAAGCCTTGCAAGAAATGTGAGTAATGAGTTAGTTGTAGGATGATGCATTACGGAATGAGTAAAGAGACTTGCCGGTAACGAGATTGAACTAGGTATTGAGATACCGACGATCGAATCTCGGGCAAGTAACATACCGATGACAAAGGGAACAACGTATGTTGTTATGCGGTTTGACCGATAAAGATCTTCGTAGAATATGTGGGAGCCAATATGAGCATCCAGGTTCCGCTATAGGTTATCATGTCTACATAGTTCTCGAACCCGTAGGGTCCGCACGCTTAACGTTCGGTGACGATTGGTATTATGAGTTTATGTGTTTTGATGTACCGAAGATAGTTCGGAGTCCCAGATGTGATCACTGACATGACGGGGGGTCTCGAAATGGTCGAGACATAAAGATTGATATATTGGACGACTATATTCAGACACCGGAAGTGTTCCGGGGGTCACCGGATAATTATCAGAGTGCCGGGGGTTATCGGAAGTCTCGGGGGAACTATTGGGCCTACATGGGCCATAGGGAAGAGGGGAGGCAGCCAACAAGGGGCAGCCACTCCCCCTCCCTATAGGGAGTCCAAATTGGACTAGGGAGGGGGCGCCCCCCCTTTCCTTCTCCTCTCCCTCTCCTTCATTCCCCCTTCCTCCTCCTAGTTGGACTAGGAAAGGGGGGGTCCTATTCCTACTAGGAGGATGACTCCTCCCCCTCCTTGGCGCGCCCCAAGGCCGGCCGACCTCCCCCCTTGCTCCTTTATATACAAGGGCAGGGGGCACCCTAGAACACACAAGTTGATCATTGATCCCGTAGCCATGGGCGGTGCCCCCCTCCACCATAATCCACCTCGGTCATATCGTCGTAGTGCTTAGGCAAAGCCCTGCGCCGGTAGCTTCGTCATCACCGTCATCATGCCGTCGTGCTGACGAAGCTCTCCCTCGACACTCTGCTGGATCGTGAGTTTGTGGGACATCACCGAGCCGAACATGTGCAGATCACGGAGGTGCCGTACTTTCGGTGCTAGGATCGGTCGATCGTGAAGACATACGACTACATCAACCGAGTTGTCATAACGCTTCCACTTACGGTATACGAGGGTACGTAGACAATACTCTCCCCTCTCGTTGCTATGCATCACCATGATCTTGCGAGTGCGTAGGAATTTTTTTGAAATTACTACGTTCCCCAATAGTGGCATCCGAGCCAGGTTTATGCTTGGATGTTATATGCACGAGTAGAACACAAGTGAGTTGTGGGAGATAATAGTCATACTGCTTACCAGCATGTCATACTTTGATTCGGCGGTATTTTTGGATGAAGCGGCCCGGACTGACATTACGCGTACGCTTACGCGAGTCTGGTTCTACCGACGTGCTTCGCACACAGGTGACTGGCGGGTGTCAGTTTCTCCAACTTTAGTTGAATCGAGTGTGGCAACGCCCGGTCCTTGTTGAAGGTTAAAACATCACATACTTGATGAAAAGTCGTTGTGGTTTTGATACATAGGTAAGAACGGTTCTTGCTTAGCCCGTAGCAGCCACGTAAAACTTGCAACAACAAAGTAGAGGACGTCTAACTTGTTTTTTCAGGGCATGTTGTGATGTGATATGGTCAAGACATGATGCTAAATTTTATTGTATGAGATGATCATGTTTTGAACAGTGTTATCGGCAACTGGCAGGAGCCATATGGTTGTCGCTTTATTGTATGAAATGCAATCACCATATGATTGCTTTACTTTATCACTAAGCGGTAGCGATAGTCGTAGAAGCAATAGCTGGCGAGACGACAACGAAGCTACGATGGATATCAAGGTGTCGCGCCGGTGACGATGGTGATCATGACGGTGCTTTGGAGATGGAGATCAAAGGCACATGATGATGATGGCCATATAATATCACTTATATTGATTGCATGTGATGTTTATCATTTATGCATCTTATCTTGCTTAGTTTGGCGGTAGCATTATAAGATGATCTCTCACTAAATTTCAAGGTACAAGTGTTCTCCCCGAGTATGCACCGTTGCAAAAGTTCGCCGTGCCGAGACACCACGTGATGATCGGGTGTGATAAGCTCTACGTTCACATACAACGGGTGCAAGCCAGTTTTGCACACGCAAAATAGTCGGGTTAAACTTGACGAGCCTAGCATATGCAGATATGGCCTCGGAACACTGAGACCGAAAGGTCGAGCATGAATCATATAGTAGATATGATCAACATAGTGATGTTCACCATTGAAAACTACTCCATCTGACGTGATCATCACACATGGTTTAGTTGATTTGGATCACGTGATCACTTAGATGATTAGAGGGATGTCTATCTAAGTGGGAGTTCTTAAGTAATTTGATTAATTGAACTTCAATTTATCATGAACTTAGTACCTGATTGTATTTTTCATGTCTATGTTGTTGTAGATAGATGGCCCGTGTTGTGGTTCTGTTGAATTTTAATGCGTTCCTAGAGAAAGCTAAGTTGAAAGATGATGGTAGAACTACACGGACTGGGTCCGTAACTTGAGGATTATCCTCATTGTTGCACAGAAGAATTACGTCCTGGAAGCACCGCTAGGTGCCAAACCCGCTGCAGGAGCAACACCAGATGTTATGAGCGTCTGGCAGAGCAAAGCTGATGACTACTCGATAGTTCAATGTGCCATGCTTTACGGCTTAGAACCGGGACTTCAACGACGTTTTGAACGTCATGGAGCATATGAGATGTTCCAGGAGTTGAAGTTAATATTTCAAGCAGATGCCCAGATTGAGAGATATGAAGTCTCCAATAAGTTCTAGAGCTGCAAGATGGAGGAGAATAGTTCTGTCAGTGAGCACATACTCAAAATGTCTGGGCATAACAATCAATTGATTCAACTGGGAGTTAATCTTCCTGATGAGAGTGCCATTGGCAGAATTCTTCAATCACTGCCACCAAGCTACATGAGCTTTGTGATGAACTATAATATGCAAGGGATGGATAAGACAATTCCCGAGCTCTTCACAATGCTAAAGGCTGCGGAGGTAGAAATCAAGAAGGAGCATAAAGTGTTGATGGTCAACAAGACCACCAGTTTCAAGAAAAAGGGTAAAGGGAAGAAGGGGAACTTCAAGAAAAATGGCAAGCAAGTTGCTGCTTGAGTAAAGAAGCTCAAGTCTGGACCTAAGCCTGAGACTGAGTGCTTCTACTACAGAGGGACTGGTCACTGGAAGCGGAACTGCCCCAAGTATTTGGCGGATAAGAAGGATGGCAAGGTGAACAAAGGTATATGTGATATACATGTTATTGATGTGTACCTTACGAATACTCGCAGTAGCACCTGGGTATTTGATATTGGTTCTGTTGCTAATATTTGCAACTCAAAACAGGGACTACGGATTAAGCGAAGATTGGCTAAGGACGAGGTGATGATGCGCGTGGGAAATGGTTCCAAAGTCGGTGTGATCGCCGTCGGCACGCTATCTAGATCTACCTTCGGGATTAGTTTTAGACCTGAATAATTGTTATTTGGTGCCAGCGTTGAGCATGAACATTATATCTAGATCTTGTTTGAAGCGAGACGGTTATTCATTTAAATCTGAGAATAATGGTTGTTATATTTATATGAGTAATATCTTTTATGGTCATGCACCCTTAAAGAGTGGTCTATTTTTGTCGCATCTCGATAGTAGTGACACACATATTCATAATATTGAAGCCAAAAGATGCAGAGTTGATAATGATAGTGCAACTTATTTGTGGCACTGCCGTTTAGGTCATATTGGTGTAAAGCGCATGAAGAAACTCCATTCTGATGGACTTTTGGAATCACTTGATTATGAATCACTTGGTACTTGCGAACCATGCCTCATGGGAAAGATTACTAAAACTCCGTTCTTCGGAACAATGAGCGAGCAACAGATTTGTTGGAAATCATACATACTGATGTATGTGGTCCGATGAATGATGAGGCTCGTGGCAGGTATCATTATTTTCTCACCTTCACGGATGATTTGAGCAGATATGGGTATATCTACTTGATGAAGCATAAGTCTGAAACATTTGAAAAGTTCAAAGAATTTCAGATTGAAGTGGAAAATCATCATAACAAGAAAATAAAGTTTCTACGATCTGATCGTGGAGGAGAATATTTGAGTTACGAGTTTGGTCTTCATTCGAAACAATGCGGAATAGTTTCGCAACTCACGCCACCCGGAACACCACGGCGTAATGGTGTGTCTGAACATCGTAATCGTACTTTACTAGATATGGTGCGATCTATGATGTCTCTTACTGATTTACCGCTATCATTTTGGGGTTATGCTTTAGAGACGGCTGCATTCATGTTAAATAGGGCACCATCTAAATCCGGTGAGACGACACCTTATGAACTGTGGTTTGGCAAGAAAACCAAGTTGTCGTTTCTTAAAGTTCGCGGCTGCGATGCTTATGTGAAAAAGCTTCAACCTGATAAGCTCGAACCCAAATTAGAGAAATGTGTCTTCATAGGATACCCAAAGGAGACTGTTGGGTACACCTTCTATCACAGATCCGAAGGCAAGACATTCGTTTCTAAGAATGGATCCTTTCTAGAGAAGGAGTTTCTCTCGAAAGAAGTGAGTGGGAGGAAAGTAGAACTTGATGAGGTAACTGTACCTGCTCCCTTATTGGAAAGTAGTTCATCACAGAAATCTATTCCTATGACTCCAACACCAATTAGTGAGGAAGCTAATGATAATGATCATGTACCTTTAGATCAAGTTACTATTGAACCTCATAGGTCAACCAGAGTAAGATCCGCACCAGAGTGGTACGGTAATCCTGTTCTGGAGGTCATGTTACTTGACCATGACGAACCTACGAACTATGAGGAAGCGATGATCAGCCCAGATTCCGCAAATGGTATGAGAACAAAGTGTGGACTTTGGTTGACTTTCCCGATGATCGGCAAGCCATCAAGAATAAATGGATCTTCAGGAAGAAGACTGATGCTGACAGTAATGTTACTGTCTACAAAGCTCGACTTGTTGCGAAAGGTTTTCGACAAGTTCAAGGAGTTGACTACGATGAGACCTTCTCACCCGTAGCAATGCATAAGTCCGTCCGAATCATGTTAACAATTGCTGCATTTTATGATTATGAAATTTGGTAAATGGACGTAAAGACTGCATTCCTTAATGGATATCTGGAAGAAGAGTTGTATATGATACAACCTGAAGGTTTTATCGATCCAAAGGATTCTAACAAAGTGTGCAAGCTCCAGCGATCCATTTAAGGACTGGTTCAAGCATCTCGGAGTTGGAATAAACGTTTTGATAGTGTTAGCAAAGCATATGGTTTTATACAGAGTTTTGGAGAAGCCTGTATTTACAAGAAAGTGAGTGGGATCTCTATAGCATTTCCAATATTATATGTGGATGACATATTATTGATTGGAAATAATATAGAATTTCTGGATAGCATAAAAGGATACTTGAACAAGAGTTTTTCAATGAAAGACCTCAGAGCAGCTGCTTATATATTGGGCATCAAGATCTATAGAGATAGATCGAGACGCTTAATTGGAGTTTCACAAAGCACATACCTTGATAAAGTTTTGAAGAAGTTAAAAATGGATCAAGCAAAGAAAGGGTTCTTGCCTATGTTACAAGGTGTGAAATTGAGTCAGAATCAATGCCCGACCACTGCAGAAGAAAGAGAGAAAATGAAAGGTGTTCCCTATGCTTTAGCCATAGGCTCTATCATGTATGCAATGCTGTGTACCAGACCTAATGTGTGCCTTGCTATCAGTTTAGCAGGGAGGTACCAAAGTAATCCAGGAGTGGATCACTGGACAGCGGTCAAGAACATCCTGAAATACCTGAAAGGACTAAGGATATGTTTCTCATTTATGGAGGTGACAAAGAGCTCGTTGTAAATGGTTACATTGATGCAAGCTTTGACACTGATCCGGATGACTCTAAGTCACAAACCGGATACGTGTTTATTTTGAACGGTGGAGCTGTCAGTTGGTGCAGTTCTAAGCAAAGCATCGTGGCGGGATCAACGTGTGAAGCAGAGTACATAGCTACTTCGGAAGAAGAAAATAAAGGAGTCTGGATGAAGGAGTTCATATCCGATCTAGGTGTCATACCTAGTGCATCGGGTCCAATGAAAATCTTTTGTGAAAATACTGGTGCAATTACCTTGGCAAAGGAATCCAGATTTCACAAGAGAACCAAGCACATCAAGAGACGCTTCAATTACATCCGCGATCAAGTCAAGGAGGGAGACATAGAGATTTGCAAAATACATACGGATCTGAATGTTGCAGACCCGTTGACTAAGCCTCTCTCATAGGCAAAACATGATCAGCACCAAGACTCCATGGGTGTTAGAATCATTACTGTGTAATCTAGATTATTGACTCTAGTGCAAGTGGGAGACTAAAGGAAATATGCCCTAGAGGCAATAATAAAGTTGTTATTTATATTTCCTTGTATCATGATAAATATTTATTATTCATGCTAGAATTGTATTAACCGGAAACTTAGTACATGTGTGAATACATAGACAAACAGAGTGTCACTAGTATGCCTCTACTTGACTAGCTCGTTGAATCAAAGATGGTTAAGTTTCCTAGCCATAGACATGAGTTATCATTTGATTAACAGGATCGTATCATTAGAGAATGATGTGATTGACTTGACCCATTCCGTTAGCTTAGCATTTGGTCGTTTGGTATGTTGATATTGCTTTCTTCATGACTTATACATGTTCCTATGACTATGAGATTATGCAACTCCTGAATACCAGACAGACACTTTGTGTGCTAGCAAATCTCACAACGTAAATGGGTGATTATAAAGGTGCTCTACGGGTGTCTCCGATGGTACTTGTTGATTTGGCATAGATCGAGATTAGGATTTGTCACTCCGATTGTTGGAGACGTATCTCTGAGCCCTCTCGGTAATGCACATCACTATAATCCTTGCAAGCAATGTGACTAATGAGTTAGTTGCGGGATGATGCCTTACGAAACGACTAAAGAGACTTTCTAGTAACGAGATTGAACTAGGTATTGAGATACCGACGATCGAATCTCGGGCAAGTAACATACCGATGACAAAGGGAACAACGTATGTTGTTATGCAGTTTGACCGATAAAGATCTTCGTAGAATATGTGGGAGCCAATATAAGCATCCAGGTTCCGCTATTGGTTATTCACCGGAGACGTGTCTCGATCATGTCTACATAGTTCTCGAACTCGTAGGGTCTGCACGCTCGGTGACGATTGGTACTATGAGTTTATGTGTTTTGATGTACCAAAGATAGTTCGGAGTCTCGTATGTGATCACAGACTTGACGAGGAGTCTCGAAATGGTCGAGACATAAAGATTGATATATTGGACGACCATATTCGGACACGGAAAGTGTTCCGGGCGTCACCGGATAATTATCGGAGTGCCGGGGCTTATCGGAACCCCCGGGGGAACTATTGGGCCTACATGGGCCATAGGGAAGAGGGGAGGCAGCCCAAAAGGGGCAGCCGCGCCCCCTCCCTATAGGGAGTCCGAATTGGACTAGGGAGGGGCGCGCCCTCGCTTTCCTTCTCCTCTACCTCTCCTTCCTTCCCCCTTCCTCCTCCTAGTTGGACTCGGAAAGGGGGAGTCCTACTCCTACTAGGAGGAGGACTCCTCTCCCTCCTTGGCACGCACCAAGGCCGGCCAGCCTCCCCCCTTGCTCCTTTATATACGTGGGCAGGGGGCACCCTAGAACACACAAGTTGATCATTGATCCCTTAGCCGTGTGTGGTGCCCCCCTCCACCATAATCCACCTTGGTCATATCGTCGTAGTGCTTAGGCGAAGCCCTGCGCGGGTAGCTCCATCATCACCGTCATCATGCCGTCGTGATGACAAAGCTCTCCCTCGACACTCTGTTGGATCGTGAGTTCGTGGGACGTCACCGAGCCGAACGTGTGCAGATCGTGGAGGTGTCGTACTTTCGGTGCTAGGATCGGTCGATCGTGAAGACGTATGACTACATCAACCGCGTTGTCATAACTCTTCCACTTACGGTCTACGAAGGTACGTAGACAATACTCTCCCCTCTCCTTGCCATGCATCACCATGATCTTGCATGTGCGTAGGAATTTTTTTGAAATTACTACGTTGATCCTGACGCAATATTATAGCATGGCATACTTACAAGAATGTAGGGTCACTGATGGAATACTAGCACACCTATACTAAGCATATAGGATAACATGTAAGTACCAAAAGTAGTAGCAAGGACAGGCTCTGCAGGAGTATAGGATCAAACGATAAGGCAGTACCAGTAACACTACTCTAATGCAAGTAGTAGAGGGAAAGAATAGGCGGTATCAAAATGATCAAGGGGGTTTTGCTTGCCTGGAAGCTCTGCGGAGATGGACGGGTCGTTGATTTCCAAATCGTACTTCGGGGCAGCGTCAGTCTCGGAGTCTACCGGAGAAGAAGAGGGGAAACAGTAAATATAAAGCACACCAATGCAGCACGATGCATGACGACAGTAAGTGCTACTTCTTGAGCTTGCGTTGGTTTTTTCCTTGAAGAGGAAAAGGTGATGCACCATAGTAGAGATAAGTATTTCCCTCAGTTTGAGAACCAAGGTATCAATCCAGTAGGAGGTACAAGCAAGTATCTAATCTATGGACCTACACAAACAATCAAACACTTGCACCCAATGCGATAAAGGGGTTTCAATCCCTTCACGGTCACTTGCAAGGATGACATCTGATAGAGATAGATTTAAAAGATTACTAAAACGTAAAACTAAGTAAAAGTAAATAAATTGCAGCAACGTATTTTTGGGTTTTTGATTTATAGATCCAAAAATATATGATGGAAAATAGACCCCGGGGGCATAGGTGTCGGTGTACTAGAGTAGGGGTACCCTAGTATCCCGAACTTCGTGCACGGCGATTCAGACACCCGTGGCAGGGCTTGCCTAGTGACCGCCAAGGTCCTCCATGGTTCCTTTGGAGCCATTCAAGAACAAAGTATTTAAGCCAAGGAGACAAGGTCCGGCAAGAGGAGCTTGCCGGAAGGCCACTCAAGGCACGCAGAAGACAAGACCCGGCAAGAGGAGCTTGCGGGAAGGCTCGATGAGAGACAAGCTTCGAGCGACACAGGATTCAGCAGCGGCAAAGGCGCTTGCCGCGGCGAGCAACCTCTCTTCATCTCCGCTCCAGCTCATCCACCAACGTGTCGCCATGGGACCATTCCAGGCACGCGTGTCAAGAGGATGTGCAGCCAGCGGAGAGCAGCGGTAAGCGGCGCTGACAAGAATGCCATCGTGGCAAGCGGTGGCGCTCCTGACGGTCCCTGTTGCACTGTTTAGGCGACATGGACGGGCATTTATTGCTTTTGTCCCTTGCCATCAGAGTTAGGTAGACTACACTGTACAAAGTAGCTGTACCAACCGCAACTCATTTTCCCATTTTGCCCTTGTCTACTTTGCCACCTGTTGGTGACCCCTTGAGCCTATAAAAGGAGTCCCATGCGCAACGTAGAGGAGGTTCGGCTGGGTTCGGTTCGACTCATTCGAAACTACACACACACGCTAGGTCTTGTAGCTCTCTGTGCTCCCTAGCAAGAACAAAACATAATCAGACAAGCAGCAGTAGGAGTATTATCTCTCCGGAGAGCTTCGAAGCTGGGTAAACTGCTCGTGTGTTTCGCCTCGATCTGCTCTTCGTGCAATCTCCGCCCCCCCACCTAACCAAAAGGGACTCGGTCCGCTGGTCCCATAGGTGTTCGTGGGTTACAATCAGCTTCCCCGACATCTTTGGCGCGCCAGGTAGGGGGCGTCGAGGCTGTGTGAACCTGATCCGGTGTTCACACAAGCAACATCTTCATCATCTTCATCAACATGCCACCGAAGAAGAAGGCTTCGGCGGCAGCGAGCCGCCCACGTCGATCCCGCCACCACGAGCAAGCGGATGGCGGGGTAGACGCCGCCGGAAGAATGGGCATCGACGAGGGAGCTCATGACGCTGCCAAGTCCAAGGACAAGGCCGCGCAGACCTCGGCGTCCGTACACGCACCGCGCCCATCTCAGGAGGCGCGGGACCGACAGTGTCATGGTATTCATAGTACCATATGCTCGTTGGATCAAGACCGAGCTGGAGTATCGCGAGGCCCTCAAGACCAGCTTGCACGCCAGCATGCTGGCACGAGCGGGGTACGGTCGCCTGGACGGGATGTTGCTCCTTCTAATATAGTTAGAAGTCCGAGCATATCCCGCTCCTCGCACCGTTCACCACTGCCACCCACCACTCCAGCGGAAGCTTTGGCGAGAGCTCAACTGCTTCTAGACTACCCTCCAACAGCCGACAAGGTCGACGAATGGAGGGCCACCATCCAGAGTCTCATCGGCTTTGCCAACAGCGACGCTCCGCGGCAACCAACTACATCTCTGCCGCGGCAAGACGACAGGGCACGAGCCGGTGGAGACGAAACATGTGGGGGTGCAACAACCATGCACTCTCCACCCAGAAGGCCAAGATCTCCAGCACGTCGGATCCACCTCGACAGCGACTCCACCGCGTCATCAGATCCACGAGCTCGCCGTGATCAGCGCCAAGTTCTTCAGGAACGGCAACAAGAAGACGCTCGAACTGCGCCGAGCGCCAAAGAGAAGCGCGCGTCAATCCGACCAGCGCTGGGCCCTCTGTCGATATGCATGCGCCCGAAGAACCAGCGACTTGCCGTCTGTGATAGGTTGCCCTGCGTTCACTCGTGAGCTGCGGCAAGTCGATGGCCCAGCAAGAAGAATTTCAAGCCGACGTGCGGAGAAATGCGATGGCGGGGCGCATCCGTCGGAGTTCCTCAAGATCTACACCATCGCGGTGCAAGCTGCGGGGGGACGAGACGACAAGATCCTCGCCAACTACTTCCCGCTGGTACTCAAGCCCAATGTCAGATCTTGGCTCATGCACTTGCCGGACAACTCCATATCCTCTTGGGCAGATCTATGCGATCAGTTTGTCGGTGCCTTCACCGGGGCCACAAGCCTCATGGCCAAGAGAGCGACCTTCATCTGCTCGCCCAGAAGGAAGGAGAGTCCCTGCGCAAGTTCATTCAGAGATTCAGCCGTGTGCACTACAACATCCCAGATGTCCACCCTGCCGCGATGATCAGTGCGTTTCATCAAAACGTGCGGAACCGCCGGATGAGGGAAGAGATGGCGATGTGTAAAGTCAAGGACGTCAGTGAGATATATGCCCTGGCCGACAAGTGTGCGTCTTTGAAGAAGGAGGAGACTCGGGAGAGAATCTGAAGCAGGATCGATAGTGAGGAGACCGCCCGGCGAAGAAGAGCCGGCGACGGAACAACGAAAGAAGAAGAGCAAAGAGGTACTAGTTGTCGAGCAGTCCGACAGCGGTGGTGCCGCCAAGAAAGCCAAAGTTGGTGGCTCCGGCAAGGAGGTTGCGGCTGGCACCGATTGCCAGACTGGGCGACGCCGACAAGCGTGACAGCTCAACAAGCGATCTTGCAAGATCCACCGCACCAAGGGCCATGACCTCCAAAGCTGCAAGAAGGTCGAGCAGCTTGTTGAACAGCAGAAGGCTGAGTACGAGCGGCGTGACAAGGAGAAGGCCCAGGAAGGTACTGGGGGAGCTAGCAAGAAGCGACCAGGCCGGGGAGGACGCCGCGGCAAGGCCAAGCAGCGGCAAGGAGACAGACCTCCCCGCGGTCGCGACAAGGATGAAGACGACGATGACGATGAAGATATGGAAGACGATGAGACCAATGAGCAGGAGTTTCAGAAAGCCACAGAGGTCCTCTGCGTTGACGGCGGTGCTTCTCTGCATACTTCACACCGCCAACTCAAGCAGTGGATGAGGGAAGTTAATGCAGCAGAACCATCCGTAGAGTCACGCAAGCCTCTGAAATGGTCCAGCACGCCTATCATCTTTGATATTGAGGACCACCCTGATCGCATAACTGCGGTCGGGTGCTTGCCGATGTTGGTCTCACCAACTATTCGCAATCTCAAGGTCACCAAGATGTTAGTTGACGGCGGGGCCGGCTTAAACCTGATCTCCTCCGCGATGCTCCGAAGCTTGGATCCTGACAGCGAGCTCGAAGAGACTGGCACTTTCCAAGGAATCAACCCGGGAAGGAGCAAGCCGAAGGGGAAGATCACGTTGCCGGTAACATTTGGCAGCGAGCTAAACTTCAGGACTGAGAGGGTCACGTTCGACGTTGCTGATTTTCCATTGCCTTACAATGGGATACTTGGCCGTCCAGCGCTCGCCAAGTTCATGGCAGCCTCTCATTATGCATACAACTTGCTCAAGATGCCAGGCCCGATAAGTGCCATTTCTGTTCATGGCGACAAGAAGGATGCTCTTATCTACGCCGATAAGATCTACCGGGAGGCAGCAGCTGCAACAGATAGAAAATCACTTGCCGCTGAAGCTCCCGGGGGGAAGAAGAAGACCAAGTCCGGCAAGAGCTCTGATGCCCACTCGGCAAGCGCACCTCTTGGTGCTGCGCTACCGTCGAGGGCGCACCATCGAGCTCCACCGGCAAGTGCAAGAAGACGATGGCAGCTCCGCCAAAGACCAAGAAGGTGCCCGCCAAGGAGGACGGCACTGGTGGTACCTTCACCATCAGTGCCACTCTCGACCCTAAATAGGAAGGCGCGCTCGTTGCTTTCCTGCGGGCGAACGTCGACGTGTTTGCATGGCAACCGTCGACATCCCGGTGTTCGAGGAAGTAATTGAGCACCACCTAGCTATCTGTCCTCATGCGCGGCCCGCCAAGCGAGAAAGTCGAGAAGCGAGCGGTGGGCGCCAAGAATTCATTGCGAAGAGATCAAGAAATTGGAAGCAGCAGGCCTTGTCGGAGAGTGCTCCATCCTCGTGGTTGGCCAATCCTGTAGTTGTATCAAGAAGGCAAATGGGAAATGGAGACTTTGTATCGACTTCACGGATGTTAATAAAGCTTGTCCCAAAGACCCATTTCCCCCGCCGCGCATCGACCAAATTGTTGACTCCACAGCTGGATGTGATTTGCTTTCATTTCTTGATGCATACTCAGGATATCATCAGATCTTCATGGCAGAAGAGGATGAAGAGAAAACCACATTCATCACCCCATGTGGCACATACTGTTTTGTACGGATGCCTTTTGGGCTAAAGAATGCTGGTTCAACATTTGCGAGAGTAGTCCATGACGCTTTTGAGCCCCAAATGCACAGAAATGTAGAAGCTTACATGGATGACATAGTGGTCAAAAGCAAGGACAGGGCAACTCTGGTTCAAGATTTAGATGAGACCTTTGCAAATCTCATAAGATCAACCTCAAGCTCAACCCGAGAAGTGCGTGTTTGGAGTCCCTTCCGGCAAGCTTCTCGGGTTCTTCGTGTCTCAGCGGGAATTGAAGCTAATCCCGACAAGATCAAGGCCATTGAGCGGTGAAGCTCCAAAGCGCGTCTAGGCTGTCTGAAGACTTGCGGTTGCGTGGCTGCTCTCGGCAGGTTTATCTCTAGGTCTGCTGGTAGCGCCTGCCATTTTCAAGATTTTGAAAAAGGCAGGTCCAATGAAATGGACTCCCGAAGCGGAGGCTGCGCTGCAGGACTTAAAGAGGTACCTGTCCTCCACTCCAATACTTGTCGCACCTAGGCCACAAGAGAAGTTGCTGCTATATATAGCGGCAACCAATCAAGTGGTTAGTGCTGCGTTAGTAGCGGAAAGGGAGGCAGACGATGAGCCGGCAACCAAGGCAGATGCATCCAGCGACAAGCAGGGGGCTTCACCGGCGAGCTCTGGTCCCGACAAGGATGAATCTGCGCATACGTGCGAGAAGATGCAGAAAAGGATGGTGCAGCGCCCGGTTTACTTTGTCAGTTCCCTTCTGCAGGGGGCTAGGTCAAGGTACTCTGGTGTGCAGAAATTGCTTTTCGGCCTCCTCATGGCCTCGAGAAAGCTGCGCCATTACTTAAAAGCACATGAGATCACAGTCGTCACTCGCTTTCCCCTGAAGAGGATATTGCAAAATCCAGAAGCAACAGGCAGGATTGTCGAGTGGTATTTGGAGCTGTCAAGCTTTGGCCTCAAGTTTGAAAGCACTTCAACTATCCAAAGCGAGCATTGGCGAGTTCATAGCAGAATGGGCGTAACGCAGATGAAGAGATTCGAGAGATGAGCATCCCGTCAAGGAAGCAAGCAAAGAGTGGTTGATGTACTTTGATGGTGCCTTCTCGCTGCAAAGGCGCCCGGTGCGGCGTGCTGCTTGTCGCACCACGGAGAACACCTCAAGTACATAGTCCAAATGCACTTTCCCAAGGAGCAAGCAACAAACAATCTGCAGAGTATGAAGGTTTGCTTGCGGTCTCGAATTGCCGTAGACCTTGGGATCAAGAAACTCATTGTCAGGAGTGACTCGCAGCTTGTCGTCCGCCAAGTAAACAAAGATTACCAGAGTCCGTTGATGGAAGCCTACGTTAATGAAGTGAGAAAGCTAGAAGAACACTTTGACGGCCTGCAAATGGAACATGTTCCAAGAGCTCAGAATGATATTGCTGATGGATCGTCAAAGTGCGCCGCCTCAAGTTACAATGGAACCAGGGATTTTTGTGCTCAAGCTGACTCAACCAACTGTAACACCATCAACTGGACAGAACAAGAAGAGGAAGTTGATTTCTGGTGACTATTTTCCGGCAGAGCTCCCCGAAGCCGCCGCCAAGAAGGTCACCAGGATCAACACCAAAAATGCTGAGGGGCGGTCTGCTCCGACAAGCCCTAGGGTTTGTTTCGTTGAAGCAGACGCTCCCGACAAGCTTTGCTCCGGCAAGCTTGCCGGGGAACATCAAGCTCCGGCCGAACCGCAGGTTCTCGCCGTAGAAGCTGATGTTCCCGTAGCAGCATATGTGCCTTTAGTCCTTGTTGTCGAGCCACAAGCTCCGGCATGGGCAGAGTAGATTGTCCGTTTCCTTCAGACAGGAGAACTTCCCGAAGAGCAAGAAGAAGCGGAAAGAGTAGCCCGGCAGTCAAGTATGTACCAGTTTGTCGACAAAGACGCTGCTATGTAAGAAGACTCAGCGGGTGAAATTGAAGTGTATTCAGCGGGAAGATGGGCGAAAGCTGTTGGCGAGATACACGGAGGCATATGTGGTCACCACATTGGCGCAAAAGCACTCGTCGGCAAAACTTCCGGCAAGGTTTCTTCGGCCGACAGCCCTCCGGATGCAACTGCACAAGTAACCAAGTGTGAAGCGTGCGGTTCCATTCCAAGCGAGATACACCAGCCAGCTCAAGCTCTCGGGCGATCCCTTTATCACGGCCATTTTCGGTCTAGGGGCTCGACATCCTCGGCCCCTTTCCCGAGCTGTCGGGGCTTTGAGTACTTATGCGTTGCAATCGACAAGTTCACAAAGTGGCGGAAGTGGAAGCGATGAGGAAGGTGACAACCGATCGTGATCAAGTTCTTGGTCGATTGTTTGCCGTTTGAGTTCCTAACAGGATCATCACCGACAACGGCACACAATCCACGAGCCGCACCTTCATGCAGTACGTCCATGATCTTGGCGCCAAGGTCTGCTTCGCTTCTGTTGCTCATCCGAGAAGCAACGGTCAAGCAGAGAGGGCAAATGCTGAAGTGCTGCGCGGGCTCAAGACCAGGACTTTCGACAGGCTGCGCAAGTGTGGAAGAAACTATATTGAGGAGCTGCCGGTGGTTCTTTGGTCGATCAGGACGACGCCAAATCGAGCCACTGGCCAGACACCTTTCGCTCTAGTCTACGGAGCGGAGGCAGTTCTCCCCACGGACCTCGTATACAGATCGCCTCGAGTACTCGCTTATGATGAGCTTGAGCAAGAGCAGCTGCGACAAGATGACGCGCTGCTCCTTGAGGAGGACCGTCTTCAGGCTGCTGTACGAGCTGCTCGTTACCAGCAAGCTTTGCGCCGCTACCATAGCCCCAAAGTTAATGCCAGAAGTCTCGAGGAAGGCGACCTTGTTCTTCGGCGCGTTCAGTCCGCCAAGAATTCCAACAAGTTGACGCCAAAGTGGGAAGGCCCTTATCGGGTGAAACGAGTCACTAGGCCTGGCGCTGTCCGCCTTGGGACGGAAGATGGCATTCCGGTGAGCAACTCCTGGAACATTGAGCATCTTTGTAAGTTTTACCCGTAGGGCGCGGTTGCCGGAACCTGTTCCGGCAACCACCTTTTGTACAAGTCTTGCCGATGTTGCATGTAATCCTTTGTACAAAGCCGGGCGCAGACCCCGTGCATAAGTAAAGCTCATGTGTTGCACACAACTTGTCAATTTCATGCTTTTATAATCATTTTTGCATGTGTTGTCTAACATTTTGTGCAGCATCCACACCCGGTAAGCAATAACGAGCCACAAGGCTCCATAACTTTATTTTCTCTTCTTTCTCTTTCTCAAAGAAAGGAAGGTTCCTTCGCCCACAAGTTAGCCGGGGGGGAAGGAGAAGATAATGGTGTGGGCCGCCAAGCGTCACTCGAGGAAGTATCACTTTACCGGGAAGCAAACGACAGAAAAGCTAAGTTGCCAAAGTTTGAGCAATCAGTTTTTAAATATTTAAGTTATCTTCCTCGAACGATAGTACTTTGTATGGAAAACCTGCACGCGGAGGAACCAACTCGTAGCTAGTTTGCGCCCTTACTTTGTTTCGAGTCCGCTCAACAACTCAAGTGTGCTGCAACTAGTTGCGACAAGGTTGCTTGTCGGAAGCGGCACCGCCAGCAGGCTGCTGACGTTCCGCACTCAGCGCTCGCGGCAAAGGTACCTGCGCCGACAAGTTTCCCTAAAAGCGTAGGGCACAAACATACAAAGGAAGGAATCAAGTAAAGGAAATAACATTGCAATCATTGCCTAAGATAGAGTTATATTACAAAAATAGCTTGTCGCAGATCTAATAAATTGTTCTCCTAAACATGATCAACAGCGACAAGGGAAAGATAATATTGGCGGCCTAGTCTACGCGGTCGCCATCAACCCGCTTGATCTTGCCCACCTTGTCCACAATGGGTGCGACAAGGGCTTTGAGCGCCTCCACATAGGCATCTGGCGGCAAGGATCTGAGGACGCCGTTGAGGTTGAGGCCTGGATTGCGGAAGGCCACCTTCATCAACACCTTCTGGAGAGCTCCGGCACAGATCTGGAGCGATTCCTCGGCCAGCTGCTTTGGGATCTCTTCCCGGAGTCGCTGGAGAGCCGTCACCATGCCCTTGAGGAACAAGCTGAGCTTGGCGCTGGGTTGGAGACGCTCGTCGGAGTACCAAGATCCACCATCCCCAGCTCCATCGGCTCCTTGTCGATGGCGGCGGCGAGACCCACAAGACCCTCCGTCCGATGCATCACGTTCTCTCTGAAGGTGTTACGGCGGTCGTGCTTCTCGCCAGCAGCTCCTCGTTGGCCTTGATCTTCTCCAACAGGGCCACCTCCCGCTCCTTGGCGCCGTCCAGCGTCTGCATCAGGGTGGTCAGCTTCAGCTCAAGATCTGCCTTGGAGTCCTTGGCGGCATCGAGCTCTTTGATCCTTTCAGCGAGACGGCCCTGCAACTCGCCAAGAGTGTAGGCGTCCTTCTCGCGCTCGTGCTTCAGCGCAGCAAGCTCCTCGCCGCTCTTCTGGAGGTTGGCCTCCAACTGCGTCACCTTTGTTTCCAACTCCTTCTTGGCGGCCTCGGCAGCTGCGGCAGCGTCCTTCGCTTCCTTGAGAGCTCCGCCAATTGATTGCTCGCGCGCGGCAAGCTCTTCCTCATAGCTGTCAAGGTTGATCTTCCGCTGCGCCAACTCGCCTTCTTGCGCAGATAGCTTTTCGGCGGCGAGCCGTTGCTGTTCCTCGACCTCAGCCTTCTCAAGGATGAAGGCTGTGCGCTCTTCAGCGAGTCGCTCCCGCTCTTCTGCTACGTTCCGGAGAGCTTCTTGGTTGGCGCCCCGGAGCTCTTCTGCGCGCTTCTCCATGTCTGCTCCCGCCCTCGCGACAAGTGCTTCCCGGGACTCCAACTTGGCTTGTCGGGCGCGGTAGAGCGACAGCAGCTTCTTCAGCAGCTGCTCCTCCTCAGACTCGCCGCTGCTGCTGCTTGGCGCGTCAACCAGCGACAGCCCAGCGGAGGCGAGCAGCTCTTCGTCAAAGGTCTCCCCTTCGACCGGCGCCCTGGAGCTCGACGCCCAGGGGAGCTTGATGAAGACGCCGTCGCCGGCCTTCAGATAGGCGCCGGGCTGGGGCTCTTCGGAGCCTGACGCTGCATCGGTGGCGGAGGGATCAGCGGTCGGCATAGCGCCTGACGCTCCTGCGGCCTCAGGGTCGTCAGTACGATCGCCAGACCCCTCGCCAGCCTTTGCGGCGGCAGCCTTGGCGGCCTCCTCGTCGGCGGACCCATCGGCGCCAGCCTCTTCCTCCATGGTGGCGACGTCCTCAGTATTGCCGCGCGCGTCCTCATCACCGGCGACCTCAGTCTCCATCGGCTCTGCGGCAGATGGATCTGACGATCAGAAAAAGAAAGAACAGTCAAGCAAATGTTCAAAAAGAAAAACAGAAGATAAAGAACCCAAGAGAAATTTTCGGCCAAAGGGATTACCTGCGATGGGATCTGCAGTCATGGTCTCGACAACCGGAGGGTCACTGATGCTGTCCCTCGCCGGAGAAGTCTCCCTTGCCGGAGAACGCTCCCTTGCCGGGGAATTCTCCCTTGGCGGCGTAGTTGAAGCAGATGGTATCTCGGGAGCGGCTTCCGGGCACTCCTGATGAGGCTGCTCTGCTCCTACACAAATCAATAGTCAGATATCAACAAAGAAGGAGCATCCATGCACACCTAACCGTAAGAAATAAACCATATACTTACGCTGGGGGCTGTCACAGGGGCTGCTTTGAGGAAGGTTTGCGGGTCCGCAAGGGGGTCTCGAGACGCGCTTCCTGCTGCCACGGGGGGATCATCCTCGATGACAACCACCGGGGTCTTGGCTCTCTTCGACGCTCTCTGGGCCAGCGTCCTGAAAAGGAAAGAGTTCAGAATGAAGCAAATCAGATACAAGACAAAGCAACCAAATTGAAGAAATACAAGCACAGCATAGAAGCTTACTCTTCTTCTTCTTCCTCGTCGGAGCTGAGCGCGGAGAGATCAAATTCCGGCTCGCCTCCGGTGCGAAGAGGTGGAGGAGTAGGTTCTCTGGACCGCTTGGCGGGGGTGGCAGCGGTGGCCTCAGAAGATCCCGCCTCAGTTGTTGCAGCGGTGTGGGGTGCTCCCGCAGCAACAGTGCTTGCCGTGGTGGAGCGCGTCGCACGGCGCTGCGACTGCTGGCCCGTCTGCCGCCCCGTCACTTCCCTGGCCTTGCGGAGGCGCCTTCTTGGTGGAGCTGTGGGCTCCACTCGCGGCAAGCTACTTGAAGGTGTGGAGGAGGCGCCCTCGGCAGACTCGCTCGGCTCGACTTCAGGCTCGGCCTGCTCCTCCTCGCCGGCAAGCTCCTCTCGATCGGCAAGGCTTGCCGCCTCTGCTGCCTCTGCCTCCTCCACGGTGAACCCGAATTCGCCAGCGGCAGCAGCTGCTGCCGCCTCCTCCAGCCTGGTGGCGATGCGCTGCATCTCGGCGTCGGTGGTGTCGCGGGTAAGCCACTTCTGCTCGTCGGGGCGGATCGGCACTTCTTCCAAGCTATCGAAGAACTGCCGCACGACGTCGTCCGCAGGCTCTTGCCAGGTTGGAACGATCCCATGCGAATCATACAAGGGCATCATGGCGCGGATGCGGTCGAGCGAAGAATTGTTGCACGATGGGATGACTCCCCTCGGCAACCTAAACCACTCGGGGTGATCGGGTTCATGCTTGAACAACTCCAGGAGCATTGCGTCCAACTCCAAGACGGTGAAATTCCAGTTGAGGCCCGGGCGCAGCCTCATGATGTCCGCCGCATTTTGGAACTCCCAAGCAGGTCTCCTCCTCTCCTGCAAGGGAAGCGTCTGCGGCGAAGAAATCTGCACCAACGGCGCCTACAGTGAGTCCGGCAAGCCTGAGGCGCAAGATCCGGGTCACAGCAATCTTCAACCTAGCATCCTCCGGCGCCAAGTTGCTCCAATCATTGCCGCGCACTATGGGAGTTTGGCGCTGGGTAGTGAAGGGCTGCGGGTTCTCCTCAACGATCCAACACCAATCGGCTCTCCACTCCTCCCACTTGCTGCGGAGCTCTCCTTCTAGATATGCTTCTTTCTTGCCAATCCTGGAGATCCAAGCAATCCCTCCGGCAAGTGGCTCTCCTCTCTCGACGCGGGGCATGAAGAAGTGGCGGAAGAGAGCTACGTTTGGGTGGACTCCAACAAAGTTTTCGCAAAGGTGTGCGAAAACTGCCATGGTGAGGACAGCGTTGGGGGTGAAATCAAGGAGGCGAAGCCCGTAGGTATTCATGATGTCACAGAAGAATTCAGAGAAGAGCGGGCAGAGCCCGCAATAGAAGAAGAGCGCGAAGAAGGGGTACCCGCTCGGACCCAACTCTGATGTGGCGGAGAGTACCTTCGTGCGCGGATGCGCCCGTGTCTCCGTCGACCAGAAGAGGTAGTATCCCTCCCTCAGCTCCTTTGCGTCGAGCTAGGGGGGGGGGGGGGAGGGAAGACGGCCCGCTCCTTTCGCAGCACCGCGAGCCGCTGCGCCTCGGCCGACTTCACGCCCTTCCCCTTGTCGGCTTTCGGAGCCATGGCGGAGGTGGTGGAGGAGACCGACGGCGTTGATGGCGCTGGTGGCGATGGGGGGCGGAGCGTTGCTCTCTTCAGACAAGAGAAGAAGGGGGGAGCGGCGGTGGTTTTCGAGATGGGACAGAAAATGGCGAGGTGGGCGACCTGCCCCTGTTTCCCCTGTTTATAAGGAGGGAGAGGGGGCGGACGTTCTGCTTTTCCAATTAAAGAAACCCCCACGATCGCTCCCGCGACGCCACGTTCGGCGTGTGCTGTTCGTGGGGGACGTGGTGGGTCCGGAGCCAGTTACGGCGTGATCTAGGCCGCGCGTGCCCGTGCACTGTTTTGGGCCTGGCCCAACAGCGCTCGGCACCGTGTGTGGCCCGGGCCGAGGCTCTGTCCGGTGTACTAGAGTAGGGTACCCTAGTATCCCGAACTTCGTGCCTGGCGATTCAGCACCCCGCGGCAGGGCTTGCCTAGTGACCGCCAAGGTCCTCCATGGTTCCTTTGGAGCCATTCAAGAACAAAGTATTTAAGCCAAGGAGACAAGGTCCCGGCAAGAGGAGCTTGCCGGGAAGGCCACTCAAGGCACGCAGAAGACAAGACCCCGGCAAGAGGAGCTTGCCGGGAAGGCTCCATGAGCAACAAGCTTCCGGACGCGACAAGGGTTCAGCCGCGGCAAGGCGCTTGCCACGGCAGGCAACCTCTCTTCATCTCCGCTCCAGCTCATCCACCAACGTGTCGCCATGGGACCATTCCAGGCGCGCGTGTCAAGAGGCTGTGCAGCCAGCGGAGAGCAGCGGTAAGCGGCGCTGACAAGAATGCCATCGTGGCAAGCGGTGGCGCTCCGACGGTCCTGTTGCCTTTGTTTAGGCGACATGGGCGGGCATTTATTGCTTTTGTCCCTTGCCGTCAGAGTTAGGTAGACTACACTGTACAAAGTAGTTGTACCAACCGCAACTCATTTTCCCATTTTGCCCTTGTCTACGTTGCCACCTGTTGGTGACCCCTTGAGCCTATAAAAGGAGGCCCATGCACAACGTAGAGGAGGTTCGGCTGGGTTCGGTTCGACTCATTCGAAACTACACACACACGCTAGGTCTTGTAGCTCTCTGTGCTCCCTAGCAAGAACAGAACATAATCAGACAAGCAGCAGTAGGAGTATTATCTCTCCGGAGAGCTCCGAAGCTGGGTAAACTGCTCGTGTGTTTCGCCTCGATCTGTTCTTTGTGCAATCTCCACCCCCCACCGAACCAAAAGGGACTCGGTCCGCCGGTCCCATAGGTGTTCGTGGGTTACGATCAGCTTCCCTGACAATAGGTTTCACTAGAGGCTTCTCTCTTGAAGAAAGCATACGGTGGGTAAACAAATTACTATTGAACAATTGATAGAACAGCGCAAAGTTATGACGATATCTAAGGCCATGATCATGAATATAGGCATCACGTCCATGACAAGTAGACTGACTCGTGCCTGCATCTACTACTATTACTCCGCACATCGACCGCTATCCAGCATGCATCTAGAGTATTAACTTCATAAGAACGGAGTAACACCTTAAGCAAGATGACATGATGTAGAGGGATAAACTCAAGCAGTATGATATAAACCCCATCTTTTTATCCTTGATGGCAATAATACAATACCTGCCTCACTACCCCTTCTGTCACTGGGTGAGGACATCGCAAGATTGAACCCAAAACTAAGCACCTCCCCCGTTGCAGGAAAAACCAATCTAGTTGGCCAAACCAAATCGATAGTTCGTAGAGAAATACAAAGTTATCTTGCATAAAAGAGTTCAGAGAAGACTCAAATAATATTCATGAATAATCTGATCATGAATCCACAATTCATCGGATCTCAAAAAACACACCGCAAAAAAGTATTACATCGAATAGATCTCCAAGAACATCGAGGAGAACATTGTATTGAAGATCAAAGAGAGGAAGAAGCCATCTAGCTACTAGCTATGGACCCGTAGGTCTGTGGTAAACTACTCGCGCATCATAGGAAGGGCAGCATGGTTGATGTACAGGCCCTCCATTATTGAATCCCCCTCCGACAGATTGCTGGAAAAGGCCCCAAGATGGGATCTCACGGGAACAGAAGGTTGCGGCGGCAGAAAAATATTTTGGTGGATGCTCTGATGTTGGGGGAATATTTGGGAATTATATTGCAAGAATTCGGGTTTAGAGACTTTCAAGGGGCCCACAAACCCTCAGGGCACCCCCCCCCCCGAGGCGTGCCTAGCAGGCTTGTGGCCACCTCGGGCACCTCCTTGCCACCTCTCCAAGTCCTACGAGTGTCTTCTGGTCAAAGAAAAATAATCGCAAAAGTTATATTCCGTTTGGACTCTGTTTGATATTCCTTTTCTGTAAAACTCAAAAACAAGGAAAAACAGAAAGTGGCACTGGGCTCTTCATTCTGGCATTTTGAGATATACAGGAAGAATATATGTTATGATAAATTGCAATTGCTTCAATGCATGAGATTATAGTTTGCTGGTTCTCAATGAAGTTTCTGATTCATACTTGACATTGTGAATAGATTATTACTTGAGCATAAGAAATCATATGACAATATATATATATATATATATATATATATATATATATATATATATATATATATATTGAAGGAAATATGCCCTAGAGGCAATAATAATGTTATTATTTATTTCCTTATATCATGATAAATGTTTATTATTCATGCTAGAATTGTATTAACCGGAAACATAATACATGTGTGAATACATAAACCTACAGAGTGTCACTAGTATGCCTCTACTTGACTAGCTCGTTAATCAAAGATGGTTATGTTTCCTAACCATGAACAAGGAGTTGTTATTTGATTAACGGGATCACATCATTGGTTGAATGATCTGATTGACATGACCCATTCCATTAGCATAGCACCTGATCGTATAGTTTGTTGCTAGTGCTTTTCTTCATGACTTATACATGTTCCTATGACTATGAGATTATGCAACTCCGTTTGCCGAGGAACACTTTGGGTGCTACCAAACGCGTCAACGTAATCGGGTGATTATAAAGGTACATTACGGGTGTCTCCGAAGGTACATGTTGGGTTGGCATATTTCGAGATTAGGATTTGTCACTCCGATTGTCGGAGAGGTATCTCTGGCCCTCTCGGTAATGCACATCACATAAGCCTTGCAAGCATTTCAACTAATGTGTTAGTTGTGAGATGATGTATTACGGAACGAGTAAAGAGACTTGCGATAACGAGATTGAACTAGGTATTGGATACCGACGATCGAATCTCGGGCAAGTAACATACCGATGACAAAGGGAACAACGTATGTTGTTATGCGGTCGACCGATAAAGATCTTCGCAGAATATGTAGGAGCCAATATGGGCATCCAGGTCCCGCTATTGGTTATTGACCGGAGATGTGTCTCGGTCATGTCTACATGTTCTCGAACCGTAGGGTCCGCACGCTTAAGGTTTCGATGATGCTTATATTATGAGTTTATGAGTTTTGATGTACCGAAGGAGTTCGAGTCCCGGATGAGATCGGGGACATGACGAGGAGTCTCGAAATGGTCGAGGCGTAAAGATCGATATATTAGACGACTATATTCGGACATCGGAAGGGTTCTGAGTGGTTCGGGTATTTTCGGAGGTACCGGGAGTTACGGGATTACGGGAAGTAATGGGCCTTGATGGGCTTTAGTGGGAAGAGGAAAAAAAGCTGCTGCCCCTCCCTCTAGTCCGAATTGGACTAGGGAAAAGGGGGCCGGCCACCTTTCCTACTCCTCCTATTCCTTCTCCCTTCCTCCCCTCTTGGTGGACTCCTACTAGGACTTGGAGACCTAGTAGGACTCCACACCCAGGCGCGCCAAACCCTAGGCCGGCCACCCCCTCCCTTGCTCCTTTATATACGGGGCCAGGGGGCACCCCATAGACACACAAGTTGATCTACGGATCGTTCCTTAGCCGTGTCGGTGCCCCTTCCACCAAATTCCACCTCGATCATATCGTTGCGGTGCTTAGGTGAAGCCTGCGCCGTAACACATCAAGATCGTCCCACGCCGTCGTCTTGTGGAACTCTTCCCCGACGCTTTGCTGGATCGGAGCCGGGATCGTCATCGAGCTGAGCGTGTGCCAAGAACTCGGAGGTGCCGAGTAACGGTACTTGGATCGGTCGGATCGTGGAGACGTCGACTACATCAACAGCGTTGTTATAACGCTTCGCTTTCGGTCTCACGAGGGCGTGGGCGGACACTCTCCCTCTCGTTGCTATGCCATCACCATGGTCTTGTGTGATCGTAGGAAAATTTTGAAATTACTACGTTCCCCAACAGTGGCATCCGAGCCTGGTTTTATGCGTTGATGTCATATGCACGAGTAGAACACAAGTGAGTTGTGGGCGATACAAGTCATACTACCTACCAGCATGTCATACTTTGGTTCAGCGGTATTGTGAGATGAAGCGGCCGGACCGACATTACGCGTGACGCTTACGCGAGACTGGTTTCACCGCTGTGAGCACTCGTTGCTTAAAGGTGACCGGCGGGTGTCTGTCTCTCTCACTTTAGTTGAACTGAGTGTGGCTACGCCCGGTCCTTGAGAAGGTTAAACGGAGTCTATTTGACGAAATATCGTTGTGGTTATGATGCGTGGTAAGAACGGTTCTTGCTCAGCCCGTAGCAGCCACGTAAAACTTGCAACAACAAAGTAGAGGACGTCTAACTTGTTTTTGCAGGGCATGTTGTGATGTGATATGGTCAAGACATGATGCTGAATTTTATTGTATGAGATGATCATGTTTTGTAACCGGTTATCGGCAATCGGCAGGAGCCATATGGTTGTCGCTTTATTGTATGAAATGCAATCGCTTGTAATGCTTTACTTTATCACTAAGCGGTAGCGATAGTCGAGAAGCATAAGATTGGCGAGGCGACAATGATGCTACGATGGAGATCAAGGTGTCGCGCCGTGACGATGGTGATCATGACGGTGCTTGAGATGGAGATCACAAGCACAAGATGATGATGGCCATATCATATCACTTATATTGATTGCATGTGATGTTAATCCTTTATGCATCTTATTTTGCTTTGATTGACGGTAGCATTATAAGATGATCCCTTACTAAATTATCAAGAAGTGTTCTCCCGAGTATGCACCGTTGCGAAAGTTCTTCGTCTTTGAGACACCACGTGATGATCGGGTGTGATAGGCTCTACGTTCAAATACAACGGGTGCAAAACAGTTGCACACGCGAATACTCAGGTTATACTTGACGAGCTATGCATATAAGATATGACCTCGGAACACGGAGACCGAAAGGTCGAGCGTGAATCATATAGTAGATATGATCAACATATTGATGTTCACCATTGAAACTACTCCATCACACGTGATGATCGGTCATGGTGTAGTTGATATGGATCACGCAATCACTTAGAGAATTGGAGGGATATTTTTCTAAGTGGGAGTTCTTAAGTAATATGATTAATTGAACTTTAATTTATCATGAACTTAGTCCTGGTAGTATTTTGCAGATTATGTTGTAGATCAATAGCTCGCGTTGTTGCTTCCCTGTGTTTTTATATGTGTTCCTAGAGAAAATTGTATTGAAAAATGTTAGTAGCAATATTGCGGATTGGATCCGTGATCTGAGGTTTATCCTCATTGCTGCACGTAAGAATTATGTCCTTGATGCACCGCTAGGTGACAGACCTATTGCAGGAGCGGATGCGACGTTATGAGCGTTTGGCTAGCTCAATATGATGACTACTTGATAGTTTAGTGCACCATGCTTAACGGCTTAGAATCGGGACTTCAAAGGCGTTTTGAGCGTCATGGACCATATGAGATGTTCCAGAATTGAAGTTAATATTTCAAGCAAATACCGAGTTGAGAGATATGAAGTCTCCAACAAGTTCTATAGCTAAAAGATGGAGGAGAATCGCTCAACTAGTGAGCATGTGCTCAGATTGTCTGAGTACTTCAATCGCTTGAATCAAGTGGGAGTTAATCTTCCAGATAAGATAGTGATTGACAGAATTCTCTAGTCACCATCACTAAAGTTACTAGAACTTCGTGATGAACTATAATATGCAAGGGATGACGAAAACAATTCCCAAGCTCTTCGCGATGCTAAAATCGGCGAAGGTAGAAATCAAGAAAACATCAAGTGTTGATGGTTGACAAGACCACTAGTCTCAAGGAAAAGGGCAAAGGAAGAAGGGAACTTCAAGAAGAACGGCAAGCAAGTTGCTGCTCGAGTGAAGAAGCCCAAGTCTGGATCTAAGCCCGAGACTAAGTGCTTTTGCTACAATGGAACTGGTCACGAAGCGGAACTACCCCAAGTATTTGGCGGATAAGAAGGTTGGCAAAGTGAACAAAGGTATATTTGATATACAGATTATTGATGTGTATTTTACTAGTGTTCGTAGCAACCCTCGGTATTTGATACTGGTTCAGTTGCTAAGAGTAGTAACTTGAAACAGGAGTTGCGTAATGAATGTAAACTAGTTGAAAGGGAAGTGACGATGAGTGTTGGAAGTAGTTCCAAGATTGATATGATCATCATCGCACACTCCTATACTTTCGATTAGTGTTAAACCTAAATAAATGTTATTTGGCGTTTGCGTTGAGCATGAATATGATTTGATCATGTTTATTGCAATACGGTTATTCATTTAAAGTAAGAGAATAAATTGTTGTTCTGTTTACATGAATAAAACCTTATATGGTTACACACCCAATGAAAATGGTTCGTTGGATCTCGATCGTAGTGATACACATATTCATAATATTGATGCCAAAAGATGCAAAGTTAATAATGATAGTGCAACTTATTTGTGGCACTGCCGTTTAGGTCATATTGGTGTAAAGCGCATGAAGAAGCTCCATGCTGATGGGATTTTGGAATCACATGATTATGAATCACTTGATGCTTGCGAACCATGCCTTATGGGCAAGATGACTAAAGACTCGCTTCTCGGAACAATGGAGCGAGCAAATGACTTATTGGAAATAATACATACTTGATGTATGCGGTCCAATGAGTGTTAAAGCTCACGGCAAGTATCGTTATTTTCTGACCTTCACAGATGATTTGAGCAGATATGGGTATATCTACTTGATGAAACACAAGTCTGAAACATTTGAAAAGTTCAAAGAATTTCAGAGTGAAGTGAAGAATCATCGTAACAGAAAATAAAAGTTTCTACGATATGATCGCAGAGGAAAAATATTTGAGTTACGAGTTTGGCCTTGATTAAAACAATGTGAAATAGTTTCACTACTCACGCCACCGGAACACCACAGCATAATGGTGTGTCCGAACGTCAGAACCGCACTTTATTGGATATGGTGCGATTTATGATGTATCTTACCGATTTACCACTATCGTTTTGGGGTTATGCATTAGAGACAGCTGCATTCACGTTTAATAGGGCACCATCTAAATCCGTTGAGATGACACCGTATGAACTATGGTTTAGCAATAAACCTAAGTCGTCGTTTCTTAAAGTTTGGAGTTGTGATGCTTATGTGAAAAAGTTTTCACCGATAAGCTCGAACCCAAATCGAGAAATCGTCTTCATAGAATACCCAATGGTAACTATTGGGTACACCTTCTATCACAGATCCGAAAGCAAGATATTTGTTGCTAAGATGGATCCTTTCTAGAGAAGAAGTTTCTCTCGAAAGAAGTGAGTGGGAGGAAAGTAGAACTTGATGAGGTAATAGTACCTTCTCCCTTATTGGAAATTTGTTCATCACAGGAATCAGTTCCAAGTGATTCCTACACCAATTAGTGAGGAAGTTAATGATGATGATCATGAAACTTCAGATCAAGTTGCTACCAAACCTCGTGGGTCTTCGAGTAAGATCCGCACTGAGTGGTACGGTAATCCTATTCTAGAAGTCATGTTACTAGACCATGATGAACCTCTGAACTATGAGGAAGCGATGATGAGCCCAGATTCCGCGAAATGGTTTGAGACCATGAAATCTGAGATGGGATCCATATATGAGAACAAAGTGTGGACTTTGATGGACTTGCTCGATGATCAGCAAGCCATGTTAAATAAATGGATCTTCAAGAGGAAGACGGACACTGATAGTAGTGTTACTATCTACAAAGCTCGACTTGTCACAAAAGGTTTTCGACAAGTTCAAGGAGTTGACTACAAATGAGATTTTCTCAACTGTAGCGATGCTTAAGTCTGTCCGAATCATGTTAGCAATTGCCACATTTTATGAAATCTGGCAAATGGATGTCAAAACTACGTTCTTTAATGGATTTATTAAAGAAGAGTTGTATATGATGCAATCCGAAGGTTTTGTCAATCCTAAAGGAGCTAACAAAATGTGCAAGCTCCAATGATCCATCTATGGACTGGTGCAAGCATCTCGGAGTTGGAATAAACGCTTTGATAGTGTGATCAAAGCATATGGTTTTATATGAGACTTTTGGAGAAGCCTGTATTTACAAGAAAGTGAGTGGGAGCACTACAACATTTCGATAAGTATATGTGAATGACATATTGTTAATCGGAAATAATGTAGAATTATTCGCAAAGCATAAAGGAGTATTTGAAAGGAGTTTCTCAAAGAAGGACCTCGGTGAAGCTGCTTACATATTGAGCATCAAGATCTATAGAGATAGATCAAGGCGCTTGATAAGTTTTTCAATAAGTACATACCTTGTCAAGATTTTGAAGTAGTTCAAAATGGAACAGCCAAAGAAAGAGTTCTTGCCTGTGTTACAAGGTGTGAGATTGAGTAAGACTCAAAATCCGACCACGGCGGAAGATAGAAAGAGAATGAAAGTCATTCCTATGCATCAGCCATAGGTTCTATAAAGTATGTCATGTTGTGTACCAGATCTATTGCATACCCTACCACTATGCTTGGCAAGGAGTGCAATAGTGATCTAGGAGTAGATCAATGGACAGCGGTCAAAATTATCCTTAGTAGAATAAGGATATGTTTCTCGATTATGGAAGTGACAAAAGGTTAAATAAAGGGTTACGTCGATGCAAGTTTTGACACCGATCTGGATGACTCTAAGTCACGATCTAGATACATATTGAAAGTGGGAGCAATTAGCTAGAGTAGCTCCGTGCGAGCATTGTAGACATAGAGATTTGCAAAATACTTACGGCTCAATGTGATGTAACCGTTGACTAAAATTATCTCACAAGCAAAACATGATCACACCTTAGTACTCTTTGGGTGTTAATCACATGGCGATGTGAACTAGATTACTGACTCTAGTAAACCCTTTGGGTATTGGTCACATATCGATGTGAACTATGGGTGTTAACCACATATAGATGTGAACTACTGATGTTGAATCACATGGCGATGTGAACTAGATTATTGACTCTAGTGCAAGTGGGAGACTGAAGGAAATATGCCCTAGAGGCAATAATAATGTTATTATTTATTTCCTTATATCATGATAAATGTTTATTATTCATGCTAGAATTGTATTAACCGGAAACATAATACATGTGTGAATACATAAACCTCAGAGTGTCACTAGTATGCCTCTACTTGACTAGCTCGTTAATCAAAGATGGTTATGTTTCCTAACCATGAACAAGGAGTTGTTATTTGATTAACGGGATCACATCATTGGTTGAATGATCTGATTGACATGACCCATTCCATTAGCATAGCACCTGATCGTATAGTTTGTTGCTAGTGCTTTTCTTCATGACTTATACATGTTCCTATGACTATGAGATTATGCAACTCCGTTTGCCGAGGAACACTTTGGGTGCTACCAAACGTCACAACGTGAATCGGGTGATTATAAAGGTACATTACAGGTGTCTCCGAAGGTACATGTTGGGTTGGCATATTTCGAGATTAGGATTTGTCACTCCGATTGTCGGAGAGGTATCTCTGGGCCCTCTCGGTAATGCACATCACATAAGCCTTGCAAGCATTTCAACTAATGTGTTAGTTGTGAGATGATGTATTACGGACGAGTAAAGAGACTTGCCGTAACGAGATTGAACTAGGTATTGGATACCGACGATCGAATCTCGGGCAAGTAACATACCGATGACAAAGGGAACAACGATGTTGTTATGCGGTCTGACCGATAAAGATCTTCGCAGAATATGTAGGAGCCAATATGGGCATCCAGGTCCCGCTATTGGTTATTGACCGGAGATGTGTCTCGGTCATGTCTACATTGTTCTCGAACCGTAGGGTCCGCACGCTTAAGGTTTCGATGACAGTTATATTATGAGTTTATGAGTTTTGATGTACCGAAGGAGTTCGGAGTCCCGGATGAGATCGGGGACATGACGAGGAGTCTCGAAATGGTCGAGACGTAAAGATCGATATATTAGACGACTATATTCGGACATCGGAAGGGTTCTGAGTGGTTCGGGTATTTTCGGAGGTACCGGGGAGTTACGGGATTACGGGAGAAGTAATGGGCCTTGATGGGCTTTAGTGGGAAGAGGAAAAAAAGGCTGCTGCGCCCCCCCTCCCCTCTAGTCCGAATTGGACTAGGGAAAAGGGGGCCGGCCACCTTTCCTACTCCTCCTATTCCTTCTCCCTTCCTCCCCTCTTGGTGGACTCCTACTAGGACTTGGAGACCTAGTAGGACTCCACACCCAGGCGCGCCAAACCCTAGGCCGGCCACCCCCTCCCTTGCTCCTTTATATCACAAGGCAGGGGCACCCCATAGACACACAAGTTGATCTACGGATCGTTCCTTAGCCGTGTGCGGTGCCCCCTTCCACCAAATTCCACCTCGATCATATCGTTGCAGTGCTTAGGTGAAGCCCTGCGCCGGTAACACATCAAGATCGTCACCACGCCGTCGTGCTGACGGAACTCTTCCCCGACGCTTTGCTGGATCGGAGCCCGGGGATCGTCATCGAGCTGAACGTGTGCCAAGAACTCGGAGGTGCCGAGTAACGGTACTTGGATCGGTCGGATCGTGGAGACGTCTGACTACATCAACAGCGTTGTTATAACGCTTCCGCTTTCGGTCTACGAGGGTACGTGGACGGACACTCTCCCCTCTCGTTGCTATGCCATCACCATGGTCTTGTGTGATCGTAGGAAAATTTTGAAATTACTACGTTCCCCAACATATATATATATATATATATATATATATATATATATAGGTAAAACTGTGTCCACCATAGCTTGCCAGAGAACTAGTTAAGGGTCGCTAAACTTTTAACGGTTTAAAAGTTATCAAAAAATATAGAATAAATTTGGGAGCATCTCTATAATGTAGTAAGATGATCCAACGGAGGGATTGTCAAAATATGCATCTATGTGTCCTCGCCAAAAATAATAAGCATTTCAGCTCACTGCGACATAAATATATACTGAACTATTTGTTTTTTTTTATCCAGGACACATACAGTCTTATTTTTTTAATCCCTCCGTTGGATCATGTTATATTATAGGTGTGTTGGTTCAGTATTTTTTTCAGAATTTTTGAGAACTTTTGCACCGTTGGAACCCTTAACTAGTTCTGTGGCAAGCACTTGTAGAAAATCCTACTCCTATATATATATATATATATACATATATATATACATATATACATACATATATACATATATATATATATATATATATATATATATATATACATACATATATATATATATAGGTTGCTGTTATAAGAATGATCATGATGCCCTCATGTCCATATTTTATTTTATCGACACCTCTACCTATAAACATGTGGACATATTTATCGTTATCCGCTTCCGCTTGAGGACAAGCGAGGTCTAAGCTTGGGGGAGTTGATACGTCCATTTTGCATCATGCTTTTATATCATTATTTATTGCATTATGGTCTGTTATCACACATTATGTCACAATACTTATGCCTATTCTCTCTTATTTTACAAGGTTTACATGAAGAGGGAGAATGCCGGCAGCTGGAATTCTGGGCTGGAAAAGGAGCAAATATTAGAGACCTATTCTACACAACTCCAAAAGTCCTGAAACTCCACGGAAGTTATTTTTGGAAATAATAAAAAATACTGAGCGAAGAAAATACCAGAGGGGACCCACACCCTGGCCACGAGGGTGGGGGCGCGCCCTACCCCCCTGGACGCGCCCCCTGCCTCGTGGGCCCCGTGGTGGCCCTCCAGTGCCCATCTTCTGCTATATGAAGTCTTCCGTCCGAGAAAAATCAGAAGCAAGCTTTCGGGAAGAAACTCCGCCGACACGAGGTGGAACCAATCTAGGGCTCCGGCAGAGCTGTTCTGCCGGGGAAACTTCCCTCCGGGAGAAGGAAATCATCACCATCGTCATCACCAACGCTCCTCTCAAAGACAAATTACCTTATTTACACTTGTTATCCGTTACCCGTTACAAATTACCTTACCACAAAACTATATGTTACCAATAATTTCAGTGCTTGTAGAGAATACCTTGCTGAAAACCGCTTATCATTTCCTTCTGCTCCTCGTTGGGTTCGACACTCTTACTTATCGGAAGGACTACATAGTTCCCCTATACTTGTGGGTCATCAAGGCTCTTTTCTGGCGCCGCTGCCAGGGATTGAAGTGCCTTTGATAGGTGGAATTTGGTAAGGAAAAATTTATATAGTGTGCTGAAATTTACTGTCACTTGTTACTATGGAAAGTAATCCTTTGAGGGGCTTGTTCGGGGTATCTTCACCCCGACCAGTAGAGCGAAGAGTTGCTCCTCAACCTAATGAACCTACTGAAAATGTTTACTTTGAAATTCCTTCGGGTATGATAGAGAAACTGCTAGCTAATCCTTTTGCAGGAGATGGAACATTGCATCCCGATTTACACTTAATCTATGTGGATGAAGTTTGTGAATTATTTAAGCTTGCAGGTATGCCTGATGATGTTATCAAGAATAAGCTATTCCCTTTATCTTTGAAGGAGATGCATTGACATGGTATAGGCTATGTGATGATATGGGATCATGGGACTACAAGTGATTGAAATTGGAATTTTATCAGAAGTTTTATCCTATGCATCTTGTTCATCGTGATCGTAATTATATATATAATTTTTGGCCTCGCGAAGGAGAAAGCATCACTCAAGCTTGGGGGAGGCTTAAGTCAATGTTATATTCATGCCTTAATCATGAGCTCTCAAGAGAAATGATTATTCAAAAAATTTATGCTCGGCTTTCTGACAACAATCGCTCCATGCTCGATACTTCTTGTAGAGGCTTTTTTATGATGAAGACTATTGAGTTCAAATGGGATTTATTGGAAAGAATTAAACGCAACTCTGAAGATTGGGATCTCGACGAAGGTAAGGAGTCAGGTATAACACCTAAGTTTGATTGTGTCAAATCTTTTATGGATACCGATGTTTTCCATAAATTTAGCACTAAATATGGACTTGACTCGAGATAGTAGCTTATTTTTGTGAATCTTTTGCTGCTCATGTTGATCTCTAAGGAGATGTGGTTTAAATATCATGCTCCCATAGAAGTAAAAGTAGTTGAACCTATTAAAGTTGAAGAAAAGACTATCACTTATGATGATCCTATTGTTCCTACTACTTATGTTGAGAAACCACCTTTCCCTGTTATGATAAAGGATCATGCTAAAGCTTCAACTGTAGTCAACAAAAGTAATATTAGGACACACAAACCCC
Organism: Aegilops longissima; assembly: GCA_021605205.1. Taxonomy (NCBI): domain Eukaryota; kingdom Viridiplantae; phylum Streptophyta; class Magnoliopsida; order Poales; family Poaceae; genus Aegilops; species Aegilops longissima. The sequence goes on along the minus strand of CM038681.1, from coordinate 477,274,270 downwards.
CTGAGCAAGTTAAAGTTGAACCTAATATTGCTATGGTTAAGGATCTCTTGGCAGATAATATTGATGGGCATGTTATTTATTTCTGTGAGGAAACTTCTAGAATTGCTAAACCTGGTGCTAAAGATAAACGTAGACCTGTGGTAGGCATGCCTATTATTTCTGTTAAAATAGGAGATCATTGTTATCATGGCTTATGTGATATGGGTGCTAGTACTAGTGCAATACCTATTTCTTTATATCAAGAAATTATGCATGATATTGCACCCGCTGAGTTAGAAGAAATTGATGTCACCATTAAGCTTGCCAATAGAGATACTATTTCACCGATCGGGATTGTTAGAGATGTTGATGTCTTGTGTGGGAAAGTTAAATATCGTGCAAATTTTCTTGTTCTTGGTTCCCCACAAGATAGTTTTTGTCCCATTATATTTGGTAGACCCTTCTTGAATACTATTGGTTTGGATGATATGTCTCATGAGTTTATTTTTTTAAAATTTCATAGACAACCCCATGATGAGGAATTGCCTAGTAAGGATGAAATTATTGGTCTTGCTTCTATTGCCATGCCTCCTAATGATCCTTTAGAACAATATTTGCTAGACCATGAAAATGATATGTTTATGAATGAAAGAAGGGAAATAGATGAAGTATTCTTTAAACAAGGACCTATTCTGAAACACAACTTGCCTGTTGAAATCCTAGGGGATCCTCCTCCACCCAAGGGTGATCCCGTGTTTGAGCTTAAACCTTTGCCTGATAATCTTAAATATGCTTATCTTGATGAAAAGTATATCCTATTATTATTAGTGCTAACCTTTCAGAGAAGGAGGAAGAAAAATTATTGAAAACTCTGAAGAAGCATCGTGCTTCTATTGGATATACTCTTGATGATCTTAAGAGCATTAGTCCCACTCTATGTCAACACAAAATAAACTTGGAGGAAGACGCCAAACCAGTTATTGCACATCAACGGAAGTTAAATCCTAAGATGAAAGAAGTGGTATGAAAGGAAATATTAAAGCTCCTTGAGGCAGGTATAATTTATCCCGTTGCTGATAGTCAGTGGGTAAGTCCTGTCCGTTGTGTCCCTAAGAAGGGAGGTATTACTGTCATTCCTAATGATAAAGATGAATTGGTTCCGCAAAGAATTATTACAGGTTATAGGATGGTAATTGATTTCTGAAAATTAAATAAAGCTATTAAAAAAGATCATTACCCTTGCCATTCATTGATCAAATGCTAGAAAGATTATCCAAACACACACATTTTTGCTTTCTAGATGGTTATTCTGGTCTCTCTCAAATACCTGTGTCAGCTGATGATCAAGCAAAGACCACTTTTACTTGCCCTTTCGGTACTTTTGCTTATAGACATATGCCTTTTGGTTTATGTAATGCACCTGCTACCTTTCAAAGATGCATGATGGCTATATTCTCTGACTTTTATGAAAAGATTTGTGAGGTTTTCATGGATGACTTCTCCGTTTATGTATCCTATTTTGATGATTGATTGAGCAACCTTTATCGAGTTTTGCAGAGATGTGAAGACAGTAACCTTGTCTTCAATTGCGAGAAGTGCCACTTTATGGTTAATGAAGGTATTGTCTTGGGGCATAAAATTTCTGAAAGAGGTATCGAAGTTGATAAAGCTAAAGTTGATGCTATTGAAAAGATGCCACATCCCAAGGACATCAAAGGTATAAGAATTTTTCTTGGTCATGCTGGTTTTCATAGGAGGTTCATTAAGGACTTCTCAAAAATTTCTCGGCCTCTGACTTATCTATTACAAAAGGATATTCCTTTTGTCTTTGATGATGATTGTGTAGAAGCATTGATTTCTGCACCTATTGTTCAGCCACCTGATTGGAATTTACCCTTTGAAATTATGTGTGATGCTAGTGATTATGCTATAGGTGCTGTTCTAGGGCAAAGAGTTGATAAGAAAATAAATGTTATTCAATATGCTAGTAAAACTCTAGATAATGCCCAGACAAATTATGCTACCACTGAAAAAGAATTTTTAGCAGTTGTTTTTGCTTGTGATAAGTTTAGACCTTATATTGTTGATTCTAAAGTAACTATTCACACTAATCATGCTGCTATTAAATACCTTATGGAATAGAAAGATGCTAAACCTAGACTTATTAGATGGGTTCTCTTGCTACAAGAATTTGATTTGCATATTATTGATAGAAAGGGAGTTGAGAACCCCATTGCAAACAACTTGTCTAGGTTAGAAAATGTTCTTGATGACCCACTACCTATTGATGATAGCTTTCGTGATGAACAATTAGCTGTCATAAATGCTTCTCGTACTGCTCCATGGTATGCTGATTATGCTAATTACATTGTTGCTAAATTTATACCTGTCGCAGCCCTAGCATTAGCTTTGCTTGTCTTTGCATCATCATCTTGCATCATGATTAAATTCCTTTTAAACTTGAAATGGGGATTGTTCAAACCCTAGCACTAAATCAGTCCCTCTAGGCTTGATTAAAATCTTTTTAATAAACCCAAAATGTCCCTAAGAAAAGTTCATGATTTCTGGTTGAGGTGGAAACCTCTCCCAAAAATGATGGATATATTTCTAGGTCATCTTTGGATTTTTGAATTAACACAAAAGTATTTGAATTGGAGCCGTTTAAATGCTATATATATCTTAAATGGTCCAAATATTCTGAAATTATTTGTGGAGCCTGAAATAATTCAGTTAACCACCAAAATAATTTCCAGAATTATCTAAAATGATTTAGTTCCTAAACTAAACCAGAACAAAGAAAAACAGAATAGAAAAATAAAAATAGAAAAGAGAGAGAGAGAGAGAGAGAGATAGTACCTGGCCACTTACCTGGCGCCCCAACCGGCCCACCTTTGTAGCAGCTCGGCTGGGCAAAGCCAGCCCAACCCACCAGGGGCAAGGTTGTCTTCAACCTTGCGCCAGTAGGACGCCGAGCGTGTGCTCACCGCACGCGCGCCCTCCGAGCGCCACCTCCTGCCTCTCTGCTCGCTTCCCCGACCCCCCTGGAGATGCCACACACCTCCCTGGCGCCACGTCCACTTCTCCCTCCGTCCCTATCCCCCTCTGCTCTCTCTCCCTCCCGCGACCGAATGGATCCCGTCGCCGCCGTTCACCGTAGCCATGGCCACTGACCCTCCCTCTCCCATTCAGCGTATCCAAAAGCCCCGTCTCGTCGTCCTCTTCCTCTCCACCAAGCCAAGGAACGTCGGATGCACCACAACGTCGCCAGCATCGCTGTTTCCCTCGCCAGCCACCGTGGATCCTCGCAGTCGATTCGGGAGCTACCGGGCGTCCCCGACCTCGCTCTCGCGCTCATTGGACTCGTTGTGAGCTACTGCTCCCCCTCCCCCTTTCCGTTCACTCTGCCACTCGCCGTAGTCGCCGCACCAAGCACACCCGCTCGCGCCGCCGCCTGAGCTCGCCGCCGACGTGGCTCCGGCCACGCAACGGCCCCGCCGTCCTGTCCACTGACCTCGCCGCATCTCGTAGGGCCCGTAGATGCCTCGCACGCGCCGACTCGTCCGCCGTAGCCTCGATCCCGAGCTCGCCCGAGCTCCGGCGACCGCCAAGGTCGTCGCCGGCAACAACTCCGGCCACCCCAGCCTCCGCCACCACCACGGTTGGATGCGGACGAGCGTCCGCATCCCGTAGCTGAGCTTTGCGCATCAAACGGCGCTCTGTAGGCCAATCCCGAGCACCTCCACCGCGCTTGACACCGCCGGCGGCTTAACGCCGGCAGGTTGACCGGTTTAACCGGTGATTTATGACGATGGCGTTGCCATTAGCGGCTAATCCCCAATTAGCACACTAACAGACAAGGATAATGGCCCCACCACAGGGTCAAACCCGGTCGGCGCTAGTTTTGACCATGGTTTAGTCCCTGGGTCAATGACACGCGGGTCCCACCAGTCGGCGTTGACCCTGATCAACTCGGCTGACTTGCTGACGCAGTAGTGACACAATGCTGATGTCATTAATCATTTTCTCGTTTAAAACTAATCAGGAAATTCCAGAAAATGCCCAACACTTCTAAAAATCACAGAAATTCAACCGTAACTCCAAATGAAATAAATTATATATGAAAACTTATCAAAAAAATTCAAGGAATCCATCTGCACCATTTTCATGCATGTTTGAACAATGTTGTCCTCTGTTTTGGACAAAACAAATAAAGGGCATTTAAATGATCATATATGGAGTTGGAATTTGAATCATGTATTCAAACCAACTTCATTTAAATCATAGCTAGATGCATTAGCTCAAATCACAGCATATTGCCATGTCATGATCATGCATCATATTGTGGCATTGCATTGATTGTGTTCTTTCTCAGTTGCCGGTGTTTGTCCCCTCTCGATAGACGTGGTTCCGACGATGAGTTCGATGACACCGATGAAGAGCTATAATATCTTCAGGAGTGCCAGGCAAGCAAAACCCCCTTGTTCATTCCAACACAATCCCACTCTCTCGCTCTTGCTCTCTTTTACTGCATTAGGACAACAACGATTCATCTGTTACTTGTTGCGGTAGTTGAACCCCTTTATCCTCTGCATGACTTGTCATTCCACAGTAAATAGATGAAACCCACTAGCATGAGTAGGAGTTGTTTGAGCCCTGTTGTGCCTACTCATTCATGCTTGTTTGTCATGCCTGCTACTGCATAGAGTTGAGTCAGGTCCGATTCATCGGGGATGAATCGGAGGTGTGTGAACATGTCCTCACTGTGTGAGCTAAGTGTGTGAACACGATTTGGTAAAGGTAGCGGTGAGAGGCCATGTAGGAGTACATGGTGGGTTTTCTCATTGAAGCCGCCCTCGTGAACTGAGTTCTGTGTTTGTGATCCATGAAACAGCTTACTACCACACATTGGGATCCTTAATTGACTCTCTCGACTTCTTAACCACCCTTGTCCTCTGTCCGGAGTTGCAACTAGTTTCGTGTTTTTAAGATATGTGTTGGAGGCCGTGCGAAGCGCTGACCCTAGGGTGGGCTATGATGCGGTAGATACACCGTGGCCGGTGTACCGATTCGCCTGCTTGGTGTCTCGGGAACCCTGCACACATCGCTCAGGGCCGTTAGTGGAAACCTCGGCGGACTCCCTGGATGGAACCGAATAGGCGATAAATCTGGACTAGGGACTTGAGTGTTTAGGTAGGCCATGGCCGACACCCTCGCCAGGCTTCCGCTTGAAGGTTGCCGAGATACATGACGTGTACATGGCGGTAAGTGGCGAGAGCGTGTGTGAAGGAGTACACCCCTGCAAGGTTAATATGATCTATTCGAATAGCCGTGTCCGCGGAAAAGGACTTCTGGGTTGCCTATAACAGTTCATAGACAAGTGAAAGTGGATACTCTAAAATGCGCAAGATAAGCGTGAGTGCTATGGATGGCGTTCTCATAGGGAGACGGGAGCGGGTCCATAGTGGTGTATTGATATGATGAATATGTGGACTCGTGTGCGCCACCTCAACAGAGTTACTTGCAGTCTTAGTTCAGGATAGCCACCGAGTCAAAGCTGGCTTGCTGCAGTCAAACTCCACCACCCCCTTTGTTGATAATGATGCATATGTAGTTAGTTCTGATGTAAGTCTTGCTGAGTACATTTGTACTCACGTTTGCCTATTTTATGTTTTTGCAGAGAGACTTCCGTCTCGCTAGTAGTTCCGCGTGGACTTGACGCTTAGCTTGTTACCTCAGCTACGGTCTTGTGCCCTCGGCAGATCTCGGTAGATAGTCGGGCTTCTCAGCCTTTTTCATTTGTTGATGTCTCACTCGGACATGTTAAGCTTCCGCTTGTGTTTGTTGCTTGTATGCTCAGTATGTTGGGTCATGAGACCCATGTTTGTAATATCTCGCTCCTCGGGCCTAATGAATAAATATTTGAGTCGAGAGTTATGTTGTGATGCCATGTTGTATTTACACATATTGAGCATATCGTGTGTATGTTTGAAATGCTTGGTATGTGTGGGATCCGACTATCTAGTTGTTTATCCTTTGCAGCCTCTCATATGGGGAAATGTAGTCTAGTGCTTCCTGAGCGATAGTAGTCTGCTACAGCCTGGTTCACCGGAGTCCTGCTAGCCCAAAGACTACTGCTTTGGACACTTGATGGCGGCATGTGTTTCACTTCGTTCCTATGTCTGTCCCCTCGGGGAAATGTCACGCGGTGACATCCGGAGTCCTGCCTAGCCTGCTACAGCCCGGGTTCCCGGAGTCCTGTTAGCCCAGTGCTACAGCCCGGATTCACACGTTGATGACCGACATGTTCGACGTGATTCATGTATGCCTGTCCCCATGGGTTAGCGCCGCTTTGGGTTCACGACTAGCCATGTCGGCCCGGTTCTATGTCATGTGGATGCTAGCGACACTATCATATACGTGAGCCAAAAGGCTAAACGGACCCGGGCCATGGTAAGGCGACACCGTGGAATACCGTGCGTGAGGCCACAAAGTGATATGAGGTGTTACCGCCAGGTCAATGTGACTTGGAATCGGGTCCCGACAGCGTTGGTATCGAGCCTGACTGCTCAGAGGTTTACCAAGCCAAACGATCGGGTTGTGTCTAGAAATGCTTTAGTTATGTAAGGGAATTGATTGTGGAAGGAACGTAAGGCTCTTTTTACTCCTTATACCTCATGGCCTTCTGATCTGAGTCATCCTCTTCTCTTCTACGGGGATTAAGAACTAGGCTTCTCATCTATCTATCAGGATGACGTGTTACTAATCCTTAGACCTTTAAGATTGTTGGTTTTACGCCCCAGTTCAGTTTCTACTATTTCTGTATGTTAACTGTTGATCTCGGAATCTTGTTATGATGTTGTAGAGTGGTTATGCCACCATTTTGCATGATGCCTCAAATCTTTTTGAGCATTTACAGCCGTTATGCTGTCCGGATCATCCCAGGTCTCTAAATAGTCTGATGCATTTGCAAATCTTTTCCTCCCGTTCCTGATGTCCTTTTGGGCCAGATTAAGCACACTAATCGGTGAGTTGAGGTACCCTATTGCCTCGACATATATGTTGGAGTTAGTACTATGACCCTAGGTGTTTCAGGGAGTCATCTAGTAATCTAGCCATGTTTTGTGTTCCCAGTGTGATGATTCTGGCCGTCATTCTCGAAAGCATCCCGTGATGCCACTTAGTAGTAGGCATTCTACTCCTGGGTTTCTGAACCCGAGATTCACCCTACTTCATGTTGTTAGTATTTGCTAGTTCCTTTAGGATATTAGTAACCTTGCATTAGTCCTCGAGGTCCGTGGTATTTCCTTCTTCCAAATGCTATGAACCGCTTATGGCAGAAGTTCCTCGCTGAACTGAAGGATCACAATCAGAGTACTCTTGAGGAGTTCTCCATTCATAATTGTGAATCTGCCAGTTCTACTTTCCAGCATGGGTTATCCGGAAGAAACCTGTTGAACTTGATTCGACATACTAACCTATGCATCCACAACTCAGAAAGTTATATGCTCCTCGAGTTGTTCCTCCTTAGTTGTATTCTCCCCTACCACAATTGATAGTCAAGGGTATGCGTGCATTCGCTTATCGATGTCTATTACTCTTGTGGTCCGTCAAGCCATTCTCAGATCAATGACTTGGAGAAAAAACTCCAGTACCTCATCCATATCTAGGATTGGGTCAAAGCAGTTGTATTCCGCAGATCAAATGCCAATCCAGCTTTTGATTCTGTTCTACCCTGAAGTATTTCCATCTTATGTCAAGAATGTCATGGGAATTGAACAACCTCTTAGGAATTCTTGATGCAGTGATACTTCCCGCCATCATTATTCATTCCTCGGTCCCTTGTTGTCGCAACCGGAATGCCGACTAGTGAATTGTGGTGTGTGAAATCGATACTCCTAGCAACCTCGTTGCTTGGTAGTAAATGGACAATATTCTCATTTTTAGCGTGTTGGTTATTGAATCATCATCCTAAGATTAATCGTGCTACCTAGTCCTTAGTTCTCGTGCACTCTTCGATCTATGAGTTAGGATTGTGTCAATCCCTCACTCTTTTGATCATATCGTCTTGCCCTGAAAAGCAAGATTGTTCTCGAGCTTAGTAACATACCGGTGGTTCGTGACTTTCCAAATATCTTCTTGGAAGTGTTACCGGGTTGTTTCCTGACTGTTGTGTTGAGCTCGTGATCAAGTTCGTTTCTTGAAAACCACCCTTTCTCCAAGAATCTGTGTTGGATATCCCTGAGCTAGTTGGTTAAGCTAGACAACAACTTAGAGAGTTGGAACATAAAAGCTTGCTTAACTTAGCTCGTTCCAAAGGGATATTCTTGTGTAGTGTGTGTTGAAGAAAGATGATATCTTCATCGATTGGTCCTCGTGATCGCCATCGGACCTATTGTCTTATCAATCCTTTGATTTGAGTGTGGGCTATCGTCAAATCAAATCAGTACCAACGATTCTCGTAATGTTGTCTTACTCGTGGTTGATCCCTCGAGCATATACCATTACATCTTTTGGTCTGACCAATGCTATCACCATGTTCACATGATGGTGGAAGTCCAGTGATATGGAAATTCCGATGAGTTGCTATTGAGCCCATTAGCAGCATTTTGTCTCCCCCATGATTCATGTTGAACATCAACTTAGTGCTGGAAACTTTGTAAGCAATGCCTTCGTGTTCCGTTCATGAAGCTTATGCTTGGATGGAAGAAGTGACTTCCTCTAATTCACGTGCATTAGGTGCAAGTTGCCGCCATGAATTTGAGAAAGGTTTGTTTTGTTTCCCTTGGAATCATCCCAAGTCAGTCATGCATATGTGCGAAGTATTCTGTAGTCTGGAGACTTGCAACCTTCATTCTATATGAATTCCCTAGCACACCAAGCCACTAACTGATTTGTTCAAGGAGAAGAAGTTTCTTCATAAGAGCTAATCATATGACTTATGCAAGGACTTCGTTATCCGCGATGATGGTTCCCCACCTGAACTCGGTAGTGTTTTATTATAAGACTACTATGTGGTCATGTTTGTCTGGGACAGCGTGTTCACACATGTTTAGCAGAACCAGCTCATGTTTTGGAGCTTGCTATCGTAGTTCATCTCCTGAGAGTCTCACAACATTATCTCGTCCATTTGTGTTGCAACTTTTCTTTTCAGACATGTGAGTCTGAAGTATCATGTTTCTAACCAGATCTGAATCTCAGGCAGATATGATGGTTGGAGCATTCCCAACAGTTGCATCTTGTTCCCAGCTTGCACCGCCATTGCGCCAATCCCCCATGGGCTGCCCCTCTCGGTAGTTGCTGTCCAATGTCATCTTCAAAAATGGACTTACCATGGGTCCCCTCCACCTCCGATGATAAGCAAATCATCCATTGCGTTGTCTTCAACAAGGTAGTCCACATCATCCATTCTAATCTGAGTATGTCATCTTTTCGAACCCCTTCAAATGATCGATTGTGATTGCCTTAGGCTGGTATAAAGAGTTTCAATGATCTCTGAATCAAAAGTAATTCTTTTTGCCAGTTGAGGGATTAATTCTACGAGTCACCTTCCCTAAGGTGCCCCGTTATGGAATCATGGCACCTCAACTCCTCGCTACGTTGACACCGTTCACCACCCTCCTAAGTGTGGAAATCCCACTATTTAAAACCTTGTCATATGCTCATTTCCATCATTCTTGATGTGTGTATCGTGTCTCAGCTCAAGAGATGTTATGTCTCATCCCATGAGCTGATCGTCGATTGCTTCGATCTTTGAGGAGACCAGTTCCAGAGAATTTCTTTCTGTCATCGCCATGTTGGATGGAGTTAGGGTGAGTTGTCATAGCCCTAGCATTAGCTTTGCTTGTCTTTGCATCATCATCTTGCATCATGATTAAATTCCTTTTAAACTTGAAATGGGGATTGTTCAAACCCTAGCACCAAATCAGTCCCTCTAGGCTTGATTAAAATCTTTTTCAATAAACCCAAAATGTCCCTAAGAAAAGTTCATGATTTCTGGTTGAGGTGGAAACCTCTCCCAAAAATGATGGATATATTTCTAGGTCATCTTTGGAATTTTGAATTAACACAAAAGTATTTGAATTGGAGCCATTTAAATGCTATATATATTTTAAATGGTCCAAATATTCTGAAGTTATTTGTGGAGCCTGAAATAATTCAGTTAACCACAAAAATAATTTCCAGAATTATCTAAAATGATTTAGTTCCTAAACTAAATCAGAACAAAGAAAAACAGAATAGAAAAAGAAAAATAGAAAAGAGAGAGAGAGAGAGAGAGAGAGAGAGAGAGAGATAGTACCTGGCCACTTACCTGGAGCCCCAACCGGCCCACCTCTGTAGCAGCCCGGCTGGGCAAAGCCAGCCCAACCCACCAGGGGCAAGGTTGTCTTCAACCTTGCGCCAATAGGACGCCGAGCGTGTGCTGCAGCGCAGCGCCCCGAGCGCCACCTCCTGCCTCTCGCTCGCTTCCCGACCCCGAGATGCCACACACCTCCCAGTGCCACGCCCACTTCTCCCTCTGTCCCTATCCCCTCTCGCTCTCTCTCCTCCCGCAATCAACGAAGCCTGTCACCGCTGCTCACCGTAGCCATGGCCATCGACCCTCCCTCTCCCATTCAGGTGTATCCAAATGCCCCGCCTCGTCGTCCTCTTCCTCTCCACAAAGCCATGGAACGTCGGATGCACCACAACGCCGCCAAAGATCACCGCTTCTCGCCGCCACCGTGGATCCTCGCCACACGGGAGCTATCGGGCGTCCCGACATCGCTCTCGCTCATTGACTTGTTGTGAGCTGCTGCTCCCCTCCACCTTTCCGTTCTCTCGCCACTCGCCGTAGTCGCCGCACCAAGCACACCGCTTTCGCCCGCCGCCGAAGCTACCGACGTGGCTTCGCCACGAACGCCCCGCCGTCCTTTCCACTGACCTCGCCGCATCTCGTAGGGCCCGTAGATGCCTCGCACGCGCTGACTCATCCGCCGGAGCCTCGATCCCAAGCTCGCCCGAGCTCCGGCGACCGCCAAGGTCGTCGCCGGCAACAACTCCGGCCACCCCAGCCTCCACCACCACCACGGTTGGATGCGGACGAGCGTCCGCATCCTGTAGCTGAGCTTTGCGCATCAATCGGCGCTCTGTAGGCCAATCCCGAGCACCTCCACCGTGCTTGACACCGCTGGCGGCTTAACGCCGGCAGGTTGACCGGTTTGACCGGTGACGATGACCTGGCGTTGCCATTAGCGGCTAATCCCCCCAATTAGCACACTAACAGACAAAGGATGGGGCCCACCACAGGTCAAACCCGGTCGGCGCTTAGTTTTGACCATGGTTTAGTCCCCGACAATGACACGCTGGTCCAACCAGTGGAGTTGACCCTGGTCAACTCGGCTGACCTCGCCGACGATAGTGACACAATGCTGATGTCATTAATCATTTTCTCGTTTAAAACTAATCAGGAAATTCCAGAAAATGCCCAACACTTCTAAAAATCATAGAAATTCAACCGTAACTCCAAATGAAATAAATTATATATGAAAAATTATCAGAAAAATTCAAGGAATCCATCTGCACCGTTTTCATGCATGTTTGAACAATGTTGTCCTCTGTTTTGGACAAAACAAATAAAGGGCATTTAAATGATCATATATGGAGTTGGAATTTGAATCATGTATTCAAACCAACTTCATTTAAATCATAGCTAGATGCATTAGCTCAAATCACAGCATATTGCCATGTCATGATCATGCATCATATTGTGGCATTGCATTGATTGTGTTCTTTCTCAGTTGCCGGTGTTTGTGCCCTCTCGATAGACGTGGTTCCGACAATGAGTTCGATGACACCGATGAAGAGCTATAATATCTTCAGGAGTGCTAGGCAAGCAAAACCCCCTTGTTCATTCCAATACAATCCCACTCTCTCGCTCCTGCTCTCTTTTACTGCATTAGGACAACAACGATTCATCTGTTACTTGCTGCGGTAGCTAAACCCCTTTATCCTCTGCATGACCTGTCATTCCATAGTAAATAGATGAAACCCACTAGCATGAGTAGGAGTTGTTTGAGCCCTGTTGTGCCTACTCATTCATGCTTGTTTGTCTTGCCTGCTATTCCTTAGAGTTGAGTCAGTCGATTCATCGGGATGAATCGGAGGTGTGTGAACATGTCCTCACTGTGTGAGCTAAGTGTGTGAACACGATTTGGTAAAGGTAGCGGTGAGAGGCCATGTAGGAGTACATGGTGGGTTGTCTCATTGAAGCCGCCCTCGGAACTGAGTTCGTGTTTGTGATCCATGAAACAGTTACTACCACACATTGGGATCCTTAATTGACTCTCTCGGCTTCTTAACCACCCTTGTCCTCTGTCCGTGAGTTGCAACTAGTTTCGGTGTTTGTAGGATATGTGTTGGAGGCCGTGCGTGGCGCTGACCCTAGGGGTGGGCTATGATGCGTAGATACACCGTGGCTGCAAAACCGATTCGCCCATTTGGTGTCTCGGGAACCCTGCACACATCGCTCGGGGCCGTTAGTGGAAACCTCGGCGGACTCCTCATGGATGGAACCCGAATAGGCGATAAACCTGGACTAGGGACTTGAGTGTTTAGGTAGGCCGTGGCGACACCCTCGCCAAAGCTTCCGCTTGAAGGTTGCCGAGATACATGACGGTACATGGCGGTAAGTGGCGAGAGCGTGTGTGAAGGAGTACACCCTGCAGGGTTAATATGATCTATTCGAATAGCCGTGTCCGCGGAAAAGGACTTCTGGGATGCCTATAACAGTTCATAGACAAGTGAAAGTGGATACTCTCAAATGCGCAAGATAAGCGTGAGTGCTATGGATGGCGTTCTCGTAGGGAGACGGGAGCGGGTCCATAGTGGTGTATTGATATGGTGAATATGTGGACTCGTGTGCGCCACCTCAACAGAGTTACTTGTAGCATTAGTTCAGGATAGCCATCGAGTCAAAGCTGGCTTGCTGCAGTCAAACTCCACCACCCCCTTTGTTGATAATGATGCATATGTAGTTAGTTCTGATGTAAGTCTTGCTGAGTACATTTGTACTCACGTTTGCCTATTTCATGTTTTTGCAGAGAGACTTCCGTCTCGCTAGTAGTTCCGCGTGGACTTCGACGTTTAGCTTGTTACCTTAGCTACGATCTTGTGCCCTCGGCAGGATCTGGTAGATAGCCAGGCTTCTCAGCCTTTTTCATTTGTAGATGTCTGTACTCAGACATGTTAAGCTTCCGCTTGTGTTTGTTGCTTGTATGCTCTGTATGTTGGGTCATGAGACCCATGTTTGTAATATGTCGCTCCTCGGAGCCTAATGAATAAATATTTGAGTCGTAGAGTTATGTTGTGATGCCATGTTGTATTTACACATATTGAGCATATTGTGTGTATGTTTGAAATGCTTGGTATGTGTGGGATCCGACAATCTAGTTGTTTATCCTTGGCAGCCTCTCATATGGGGAAATGTAGTCTAGTGGTTCCTGAGCGATAGTAGTCCGCTACAGCCCGGTTCACCGGAGTCCTGCTAGCCCAGCACTACTTCTTTGGACACTTGACTGGCCGGCATGTGTTTCACTTCGTTCATATGTCTGTCCCCTAGGGGAAATGTCACGCAGTGACATCCGGAGTCCTGCCTAGCCTGCTACAGCCCGGGTTCCCGGAGTCCTGTTAGCCCAGTGCTACAGCCCGGATTCACACGTTGAAGACCGACATGTTCGATGTGATTCATGTATGCCTGTCCCCATGGGTTAGCGCCGCTTTGGGTTCACGACTAGCCATGTCGGCCCGGGTTCTCTGTCATGTGGATGCTAGCGACACTATCATATACGTGATCCAAAAGGCGTAAACGGTCCCAGGCCATGGTAAGGCGACACCCGTGGGAATACCGTGCGTGAGGTGATATGAGGTGTTACCGGCTAGGTCAATGTGACTTGGAATCGGGGTCCTGACAATACCACCTAGTTTCACATACCAGCAAAAGAAAAAGTTTTTCTATGATTTAAGACATTACTTATGGGATGACGCACACCTTTATAAAGAAGGAGTAGATGGTGTTATTAGACGTTGTATACCTGAGCATGAACTGGAATAGATCCTACGCAAGTTTCACTCCGAAGCTTATGGAGGACACCACGCTGGAGATAGAACTGCGCATAAGGTATTGCAATCCGGTTTTTGTTGGCCTACTCTCTTCAAGGATGCTCGTAAGTTTGTCTTATCTTGTGATGAATGTCAAAGAATTGGTAATATTAGTAGACGTCAAGAAATGCCTATGAATTATTCACTCGTTATTGAACCATTTGATGTTTGGGGCTTTGATTATATGGGACCGTTTCCTTCCTCTAATGGGTATACACATATTTTAGTTGCTGTTGATTACGTTAGTAAGTGGGTAGAAGCAATTCCAACTAGTAGTGCTGATCATAACACTTCTACTAAGATGCTTAAAGAAGTTATTTTTCCGTGGTTTGGAGTCCCTAGATATTTAATGACTGATGGTGGTTCATATTTTATTCATGGTGCCTTTCGTAAAATGCTTGCCAAGTATGATGTTAATCATAGAATCGCATCTCCTTATCACCCACAGTCTAGTGGTCAAGTAGAATTGAGTAACAGAGAGCTCAAACTAATTTTGCAAAAGACTGTTAATAGATCTAGAAGGAATTGGTCCAAGAAACTTGATGATGCATTATGGGCCTATAGAATTGCATATAAAAATCCTATGGGTATGTCTCCGTATAAAATGGTTTATGGAAAAGCATGTCACTTACCTCTCGAACTAGAACATAAGGCATATTGGGCCTTTAAAAAGCTCAACTATGATTTCAAACTTGTCGGTGAAAGAGGCTATTTGAAATTAGCTCACTTGATGAGTGGAGAACCGAAGCCTATGAGAATGCCAAACTGTTTAAAGAAAAAGTTAAAAGATGGCATGACAAAAGGATACAAAAGCGTGAGTTTAATATAGGTGATTATGTGTTGCTATTCAACTCTCGTTTAAGATTTTTTTCAGGAAAAGTTCTCTCTAAATGGGAAGGTCCTTACATTATCGAGGAGGTCTATCGTTCCGGTGCCATAAAAATCAATAACTTCGAAGGCACAAATCCGAAAGTGGTGAACGGTCAAAGAGTCAAACATTATATCTCAGGTAATCCTATAAATGTTGAAACTAATGTAATTGAAGCCGTAACCCCAGAGGAATACATAAGGGACACTTTCCATAACGTTTCAGACTCCGAAAAGGAATAGGTATGTGGTACAGTAAGTAAACCGACTTCGAACTGTCGGGGAACGGGGGTCCCCAGACTTGCCTGCCTGCGTCCCACGGCGTGGCTAGGCAGAAAAGCCGTATGGCCCATCTTCATCGACAAGGCATCCAAGACCCTCGCGAGGGTCCAAGACTCGCGAGGCGGACGATGCAAGACCTCCTCTGGAGTGGCCTAGCTAGGCAGGCTCGCGAGGAGCGGAGATATCAAGGCAGGGCAAACCTCACGAGGCTCTCGTGATGTGAGCCATGACGAACGGTGCCAGGCGGGCGCCGGTGCGCGTAGCGTCCTTATTTCCTCTTTGGTGCTAAGGAGGCAAGCGCAGACGAAGAGTACCGAGGCACCAGGCAAAGGTTGCCATATTAGTGCAACAAGACCAAGACCAGGAGGACGGCAAGGCGGAGGTCATCGTGGAGCCCAAGACGGCGTCACCCAAGAGCTTTTCGCAGGCGGAGACCGCTTTTGTCAGGATAGCTTGTACTAGTTGTCCCCCTTCAAATTCGCCCGCCGTTGTTGGCTCCCTTCCCGCTCGATATTTTGGAAGAGGACCAAGGCCTCTATAAATAGGCTTAGCCACCATAGTAAAAAGGAGAACGAGAATAGATTGAGAAGTCAACACTCGCACAAGAACACCTCAACCTCAGTAGGTTGTTCTTCCCTTGTACTGTTCATCATCAGCCCAAGAGGCAATCCACCACCACCACACTGGAGTAGGGTATTACACCACAATGGTGGCCCAAACCAGTATAAACCCCGTGTCTCTTTCTGTGTTGTGAGTTCGTCGAGTTCGTCCGCGAGATCTTAGTGAGCCAGAGCATAGATCGGTAGGAAGGAAAGACTTCACGCGCACCCTAGTGTTCGAACCTTAATGGTTTGCCGGAACCCCACATCCGACATTTGGTGCGCCAGGTAGGGGTGCGCCGGGGCTCCTCTCTGCCAATCTGCGCCCCGCGCCACCACGCTTCGCTCCCATGGCAGGCGCGCCGACATTCGCCTCTGCGACCGGCACCAGCAGCAGGGAGTCTGGTTACTACTACAAAAAAATACACTTCCGTGATGATACGTGTTTGTCACAGTAGGTCGCGTTTTTTGTCATGCATGTACATCCATGACAAATTTATGACAGAATCAAGATAGTCATACCTATGTTGTCATAGAAGTGCTCCATTACATTACCAAAATTATCGACACGGAAGTGTCCACTACCATGACGATAAATCACGCGTCACATAAGTGCTTTTGTCAAGGGTGACCGACACATGGCATTCACCATAACGGAACGCTGTTAAGCTATCGGGTCAGGTTTTGGATCCGATAACCCGTTAACAGCCCCGACCAATGGGAACTCCCATTTTCCACATGTAAAATCATCATTGGCTGGAGGAAACACGTGTCGGCTCATCGTTGGGACAGATGTCATCCACTCATTGGACGAAAGGCGCCTATGATACGTCGACATGTGGCACGGCCCAACAGAGGCCCATCCCTGTGAAAAGGCCGGCCCGTTTGACTTGGTCAAAAGGTGGCGGGCCGGCCCATGGAAAGCCTGTTAACGGCTTGTTCACATATAGCCCATTTACAGCCCGCTAACCCAAGGCCCATTACGCCCTACCCAATTCGGCCCAGTAGCATCATCTGGGCCATCCAATATGATTCCAGCCCGTTTTCACTTCTGGCGCATGTATGGTCCATGACGTCTTTCGGCCCATATGAGGCCCTATGTAACTCTTGGACTATTAACGGCCCGTGGTGAAACTGGCCCGTAACGAAGAGTGTATCACTTTACACCCATTAACGGCCCATGGTGAAACTGGCCCATAATGAACAGTGTATCATTTTATACCCATTAACGGCTCGTTATTCCGTTGGGCCGTTTCTAGCCCATGTTATCTTTCGGCCTTCTCAGAGGCCATTTATTCTTGGGCTCATTTCCAGCATTCGTTTACTTACCGCGTTCTTCGCCATTTTCGCTTGGGCCAAATTCAGCCCGTGGTTATAGTCGGCCCGTTTGTGGTCCGTTAATACGTTGGGCCGTTTTCATAGCATCATCAAATATGGCCTATTAATGATGGCCCGTTATGGTCGGCCTATGAACAGACGATTCCAACTCTAGCCCGTTTACGGCCATAATGCGGTCTGTTCGGCCCATGTTTGGCCAATCGATCATACGGCACGTATAAGGTCCATTGAATATACGACCCACAATAGGCCCATTGTTTCTACGGCCCGTAGAAGGCCCATTGTTTCTACGGCCCGTATAAGGCCCATCGCTTCTCTGACCAAGAGGAGGCCCAAAGTCACTACAAGAAATATTAGCCCATGGTTATTGTGGCCTAGTTTTAAAAAATAGATTATTGCAGCCACTAGCTAACCGCGAAAAAAGAACTGCAATGACTACAAGCAAACAAATAAACAACACAACAAGAAAATAAATAAGCAAGCAACTAATGCTAGGCTATCTGTAACATCCCAAATTTTCAATTTGGAATGTTATACATTAGGTCATCATGCATATCATATTTTCTCGCATTTTTCCGATCCTAAAAATTTCACGCAACTCAAGGACCCTCGGAGAGAGTTGGAAGTTTCAAAAAAATTCGTATTTGGGATCTCTCAAATTTTGGAAATAGGATCATTTGGATTTATTTAAATTATCTTCATAAAGTTTTCCTATAAAAATATCTTGAGAGGGAATAATATGACTTTCCCAAACAATTAGGAAAAATGAAGATATTATAAATAAACCAAATTTGGTTTTTGGAGATTTATTTTGCTTAGGCAAAAATGAGCATTTTAAAAATTTTATGCATGTATATTGTTTTTAAAGTTCATTTTGTTCGACTCATTTTTAGGAGTCGGAGAAAATTTGTTTTAATTAATTTGGAGTTCGTTTGATATTTATTTTATTTGTTTTGTTTTAAAGTTTATTAAAAAAACGCTTCTGGACCGAGGCCCAGCCGGCCCAGCCAGCCAGGCCCCCGGCCCAGCCGCCTCCCGGCCCACCTCCCCTCTCCCTCCCGCTCCCGCGCCCGAGTCCCGCTCGGGGACGGCAGCCGCCGCCGCCGGAGTCCGCCCCCGCCCCGACTCCCTTGCCCCCTCCCCAAGCCACCCGGCGCCGCCTCTCCCCCCTCATAAATACCCCCGCCCCCTCTCTCCTCACCTCGCCCCGCCGCCCGCCTCTCCCGACCCGAGCCACCGCCGCCTCAAACGCCGCCGCCCTCGTCGGGAGCCGACGCCGCCGTCCGCCGGGAACCCCGCCGCCCTCGCCTCCCGACCTCACGAGCCTCACGGAGACCTCGCGACCTCGCCCGGCGAAGAGCCGCGGAGGTAGCCGCCCGCCCAGCGCCGATTCGGTTTTCTCCCGTGAACTGCCTCGGTTTTTTTAAAAAAAATAGATGTTCGGTTTTTAAAAAAAACCTAGATTGGTTTTATTTTTCGGTTTTCTTATTTAACGGACGCTCACCGAACTGCTCGCTTCAATGAACGCGCTCGTTGGATTCGATTACGTTATCTAACGCTCGCTTTTTAACTCGTTCGCTCGTTTTTCTTTTAATCGGAATTAATCCGTTATTTTTCTAATTTGATTTCAGATCTGATTTTCAAAACTGTTTTATTTCTCGCCGCTTATCGGAATCGGTGATTCAAGCGCTGGAGTTTCAGAATATGAAACCGCCGTTCGACTACCCTACTTTCACAGAGTTTTGCCACTGTGAAATTTTGACCTAATTTCAGATTGCTAAACCGAGACGTTCTCTCTCGAGTTTCGACTTTCGGAGTTTATTTTGATTCGATTCTTTTTCAACCAGGGTTCTTAAGTTGAACTCTCTGGTTAGATCTTTTATTCGAGATTTCCCTGTGCATTAGATGAATACTTATTGTATGCTTGTTGTTTGTCTGCGTTAGATCACCCGGTCGCCGCTTGTTACTTGAATCTCTAGGACTCATGGATCATCGAGAAGGCAAGTAACACTTTGATCATACCCTTCTACTACCCAGTTTTATGCATTAGATCTATTCCTCAACACTTGCATGATTAGGATCTAATTAAATTGTGGGTTTGGGAAGTAGATTGAGGTAGTACCTATTACTGTTTTACTTATGAAACCTTGGGAGTTACTTCTCGCTTGCTTGTTCATGCCATGCTATGCTAGTAGACGTGGATTGGGTGAGTGAATATCCATGATGATGTGAGATTGTTAATTAATGGTTTATCTAAGGTGGCAACCTAAACACACATTTGGGTGGATTGAGGCACCTGGTTTCTATCAGACTTGCCTGTGTTTTTCTTCTGACCGCCACCTGTGCTCTAAGGGATCATAAGATTATTCAAACTGAAACTTCCGTGTGCAGCCACAAGCCAATTATGGGCTCTGGCGTAGTTGACTAAGTCGTGCGAACTCTTACGGGTAGGCTAGCTGATGTAGGGGATGTAGGTTGGTACGGTCTACCCACATGTAAGGTGCTAGCGCTTCGAAAGACTATGTCTCGGTCATCCGCTTCTCAAACACCATGTAGTGCGAGAATCAAGCGGAGGCGATCGAGTCTTGTGGGGAAAAGTGCGCAACCTCTGCAGAGTGTATAAACTAATCATGATTAGCCGTGTCCCGGTTATGGACGATTTGAGTATCCGGTACTTGATTATCATGTGAATCTCAACATGTTACTTTTAAATAAAAGATATTGGGTTTTGATGAGTACTTTTAATTGGGATTGAGGATGTGTCAACCATCTTCAATGTTTAACAACCACCATGATAGTTAAATAAAATTATTCCTTTGATGTAGGGAAAATCAGCTTTATGCAAATGTAACAGAGAGCCTTACCACCAGCCAAATATGCATGTAGTATAGGCTTATTCATTCATTGCTCTTTATGTGTTACATTGCCAAGATATTCCATGTGTTGACCGTTTTGGCTGCAACTTTTCACGCTTGCAGACTTTTCGCATTTACGAGTAAGGTGTTAGGTCGTGGTTCTATACTCGATGATGCCGTTGGAGTTGATGGACTCGCTTATCTTCCAAGCCTTCCGCTGTTATTATTAGATGGCCTTAAGCCATATTTGTATTCAGTTCCTTGTGGACAACGATGTAATAAGTGTGTGATTGCTACTCGCTATAAATCCTTCAAGCACTGTGTGGTGTCAAGATTCTCGATCCAGGGATGACATCGAGCACGAGCGCTAGATCCATTCGGTCTGGTCGCTCAGAGAATGGTATCGAGCACACGCCGATCGTGAGGACACGACCACTAAGTTAAAGCCATAGATCACTCTCTCTTCCCATTTTCTAACTCCTCATCTTTTCTACTCTCTTTAGGATGACGGACGCGAAGATCAAGTACACCCAACCGGATGAAGGCACACCTTTTGGATTTCACTTGAAGGAAGTTACTAAGTACCGAACATTGGACTACCAAGCTTCACCGGAACTTTCAACGCCACTCTGCTCAAGAGGAGCGCCGAAGATTCATGCTCACGCTCCAGAAGGACATTCACCCCAATCACCAAGCCAATAGATAGTGTTTTCGCACCCACTTGAGTCCAGGAAGGAGCATGGCAGCTCACATCACCATGGGACGATTGGAGAAGTCTATCAAGAAGATCTCAAGGACACCATCTACCAGATTTGCGGACGCCGAGATGACAACTGGGGCGTCGTCAACACCAAGAAGGATAGGTCCATTGCAGCATTCATCCAGAGTTAAATCAACACATTCGACGCCAGAGAATCAAATGTGCAATGACATGTTGGAGTTCGAAGACGAAGGAAAGGATCATCGAATTGGAAGGAGAACTAAAGACTACACGCAAGGACTACATGGACGAGATCGTAGCTCTGGCAAGACACAATAACGATCTTAAGTACGAGATCGAAGAACTCAAGAAGAAGTTGGCGCTCAGGAATGAAGACCAGTATGTCGAATACCCAATCGACTACATCAACATTGACGACTCAGATTCGGATCCAAGTGAACCCGATTTTGAAGACGAAGCTGGAGCAGACATCATGGAGTCTTCCACCGGTTCAAATTAGTAGGAGTCCCCCACATATTAGTAGTATTCCCTCCATGTAAACCTTTATAGTACACGCACTTTTGCGATAGTTAGATCGTTGTAGCCCTTGTTTGATTGAATGAAGTGAATTTTGTGTGATTTGCTCATGTGCATTTGGGTAGTGATTTCCCCTTAGACCTCATTCTATTCTACTTTCTCTCCTTTTCTAAACCCTTCAGATGCCTCCGAGACGCGACCCCGGATTCGTTTTCCCGCCAGAGATCACCCAATTGATCCAGCAGCAGAATACCCTGATTCAAACATTGGTGCAGAACAACAACAACAACAACAACAACAACAACCCACCGCCACCACCACCACCTGCGGATCATCTGACTCGTTTCCTTAGATCGAACCCGCCGTGTATTCCAATGCACCGAGCCAATTGTAGCAGATGACTGGCTCCGCAAGATAGGAAGGAGCTGACCACTGCAGGATGCATGATGGAGAAAGAGTAAAGTTTGCAGCACATCAGCTTGAAGGACCCGCAGCAAGATGGTGGGAGAATTTCACAACCACTTATCCGTGACACCGCCACATGGGACCAGTTTCAAAAAGCTTTTCAGACAGCCCATGTTTCAGCAGGGAGCCATGGCCATGAAGAAGCGTGAGTTTCGCAACTTACGCCAAGGAGGAAGGACTGTTGGCGATGCGTGGATGACTTTAGCAAATTAGCACGTTATGCCCCGGATGACGTTGCTACCGATGCAGCTAAACAGAGATGTTTCTAGAAGGACTGAATGATGAGTTCAAGATGCCGTTGATGGTAGCAAGTTTCAATAACTACCAGGAGTTAGTAGACCGAGCTCTCATGATTGAAGGAAAGCAGCAAAAATAGAGAACTGCAAGCGGAAGTATGGACAAGGAAAGTATAACTCGGAGCCCAGCAGAAGCCTCGTTATACCCCTAAATCAGGAATTCAGTTTCAGATACCCATGGAGGAGGTAATTCGCATAACCATAATGGCACCAAGAATGGGAACGGAATGGAGGAAGCAACGACAGAACCGCACCAACCCGTCTACACCATCCAAGGTAGACTGAGTCACATTACTTGCTTTAAGTGCCGCAAGATCGGGCATTATGCAAATGACTGTCCGTAAGGCCGAATGGAAATGGCAATGGAAGCTCGAAAGAAGCCCAACCCTTTCAACAGGGGACAAGTGAACCACATTGATGTGGAGGAGGTTGAAGATCAGCCCGATGCGATGAATCGGTAAGTTTTTGGTTAAGTCATTTATGCAGTTGTTCTTTTTGATACTTGGTGCATCGCATTCATACATATCAAGGGATTTGTGGATAAGTACCGATTACCAACCCAAGCCCTTAGGTCACCCATGCTAGTAACCTCACCCGAGCAGGCGTACATGGCTAGTAAATGGTGTGATCGACCGCCACTAAGGATTGGACACTATGTTTTCCCTCGCACCTAATAGTTCGGAATCCCAAGGATTGGATGTGATATTAGGAATGGATTGGTTATCAAAGTATGGAGGAAACATAGATTGTACCACAAGGTCAATTTTGCTCACCACACCGAAGGAAGAAGGATTAAGTATGTATCACGGCACGAGCCGAGGAGAGCACAAGTTAATTGCTTAACAGAGTGGTACAGAAGAAGTACCAGTGGTGAAGGATTATCCTGATGTATTTCCTAAGAGTTGCTGTGAATGCCGCGGATAGAGACATTGAGTTTTTGATCGAGCTGTTGCCGTGAACAGGCCCGATATCGGCGACCGTCTGTGATGCCCGCAAAGGATTTGGCAGAAATTAAGAAGCGATTAAGGAACTATTGGATAAAGGTTTTATTCGCCCAAGTTCTTCACCTTGGGGATCACCCGTTTTGTTGGTGGAGAAGAAGGATGGATCGTTGAGAATGGTTGTTGATTATCGTGGATTGAATGAAGTAACAATCAAGAACAAGTACCCACTACCGATGATAAATGATCTGTTTGATCGCTTGCAAGGAGCCAAAGTGTTTTCCAAGATCGACTTGCATCGTGGTACCATCGATTGAAGATTCGGGAGCAAGACATACCCAAGACAGCATTTACCACAAGATATGGACTGTATGAGTATACCGTTATGTCATTTGGACTGACTAACGCACCAGCCTATTTCATGAACCTGATGAACAAAGTGTTTATGGAGTTTTTGGACAAGTTCGTCGTGGTGTTCATTGATGACATTTTGATTTTCTCGAAGAATGAAGAGGAACACAAGGAACATTTGAGATTGGTTTTGGAGAAACCGAGGAACACCAGGTTGTATGCCAAGTTCAGCAAATGTGAATTTTGGTTAAAGGAAGTTGGATTTCTCGGACATGTTATATCCGGAGAAGGAATAGCAGTTGACCCCACAAAGGTTGAGACCGTAACCAAATGGGAAGCACCAACGACAGTTGGAGAGATTCGGAGTTTCCTTGGACTCGCAGGATACTACCAAGATTCATTGAGAATTTCTCAAGGATTGCAAAGCCTATGACTGAATTGTTGAAGAAGGAAAACAAATTCATATGGACTGAGGACTGTGAGGCAAGTTTTCAGGAGTTGAAGAAAAGATTGGTTACCTCACCAGTTTTGATATTGCCAGATCAAACTAAGGATTATGAGGTGTATTACGGCGCTTCACGCCGAGGACTTGGAGCAGTGCTTATGCAGGAAGGAAGAGTTGTTTCAGATGCTTCACGACAACTTAAGCCCCATGAGTTGAATTATGCCACTCATGATTTGGAGTTAGCAGCCGTTGTGCATGCCTTGAAGACATGGAGACATTTTCTCATTGGAAATCATTGTGAGGTATATACGGATCACAAGAGTTTGAAGTACATCTTCACCCGAAGAATTGAATCTCGCACAAAGGAGATGGTTAGAGCTAATCAAGGATTATGATATGAGATTGCATTATCACCCGGAAAGGCTAATGTCGTAGCAGGCGCATTGAGCCGTAAGAGCCACGTCGATACCCTAATGATGGGAGTAATACCCAATGAGTTAGCCGAGGACCTTCGAGAGCTATGTTTGGAAATAGTTCCAGAGGCTATGTAGCAGCATTGGAGATTCAATCGACACGATGGAGAAAATCGAGAAGCCCAAAAGGCGATAAGGAAGTTGCCTCTATAAAGGAGAAAATGAGCAAAGGAAAAGCTAAAGGATTTCGTGAGGACGAGCACGATACCCTATGGTTTGAAGACCGTGTTTATGTGCCCAATGACCCGTAGATCGAAGTTGATTTTACAAGAAGCCCATGATTCACCCTATTCGATTCACCCAGGAAATACCAAGATGTATTTGGATTTGAAGAATATTTTCGGTGGACCGAATGAAGAAGGATATTGCGGAGTATGTAGCAGTTTGCGACGTATGTCAGAAAGTAAAGGCGGAACATCAGAAGCCAGCAGGATTGTTACAACCATTGCCGATACCCGAATGGAAGTGGGATAAACTAGGCATGGATTTCATCACAGGTTTGCCAAAGACCCGCTCAGGATATGACTCGATTTGGGTCATAGTCGACCGTTTGACCAAGGTAGCCCATTTCATTCCAAATAAGACTACCTATAGCAGTGCTAAGTTGGCAAAGATATACATGACCAGAATTGTGTGTTTACACGGAATTCCAAGGAGCATTGTATCGACGGAGGAACCCAGTTTACTTGAAATTTTGGAACCAGGTTGCACGAAACATTGGGAACCCGATTGAGTTCAAAGACAGCTTTCCACCCACGCATCGATGGACAAACCGAGAGAGTCAATCAGATTTTGGAAGACATGTTTGAGAGCTTGTGCACTAGATTATGGATCTAGTTGGGATGACAATTTGCCGTATGCAGAATTTTCCTACAATAACAGCTTACCAAACCAGTTTAAAGATGGCACCTTCGAGGCCTTGTATGGAAGAAGGTGCAGGACCCGTTGTCATGGGACTAAACCGAGATCGCCGCTTGTTTGGACCAGATTTGATTAAGGAGTCCGAACAGAAAGTTAAGTTGATTCGAGACAGGCTCAAGGTAGCCCAGTCCGCACGTAAGAGCTATGCCGATTCAAAGCGCAGCGATTGAGTACGAAGTTGGAGACAGAGTATATCTCGAGTATCCCCGCTTGAGGAGTGAAGCGTTTTGGAGTTAAAGGAAAGTTAGCACCCGTTTGTTGGACCATATAAGATTTTGCAACGCATGGGAGAAGTGGCGTATAAGTTGGAATTACGGAAGGACTGTCAGAGTTCATGATGTATTCCATGTTTCTCGGTTGAAGAAATGTCACCCGAGATAGCAGAGGTACCGTTAAGAGACACAAGGTGCACTGGAGGCAATTCAGTTGAAGGATGACTTGACATATGAGGAAAAACCAGTTAAGATTCTCGATTATGCCAGCAGAGTTACCCGCAGAAGGTTATCAAGTTTTGCAAAGTTCGAAGGAGCCACCACACCGAGGATGAAGCCACCAGGAAAGAGAGGAAGTTTTGCTTAAGGACCACCTCACCTATTTTCTAGCTAACCCGAATCTCGAGGGCGAGATTCATCTTAAGGGGGTAGGTTTGTAACATCCCAAATTTTCAATTTGGAATGTTATACATTAGGTCATCATGCATATCATATTTTCTCGCATTTTTCCGATCCTAAAAATTTCACGCAACTCAAGGACCCTCGGAGAGAGTTGGAAGTTTCAAAAAATTTCGTATTTGGGATCTCTCAAATTTTGGAAATAGGATCATTTGGATTTATTTAAATTATCTTCATAAAGTTTTCCTATAAAAATATCTTGAGAGGGAATAATATGACTTTCCCAAACAATTAGGAAAAATGATGATATTATAAATAAACCAAATTTGGTTTTTGGAGATTTATTTTGCTTAGGCAAAATGAGCATTTTAAAATTTTATGCATGTATATTGTTTTTAAAGTTCATTTTGTTCACTCATTTTAGGAGTCGGAGAAAATTTGTTTTAATTAATTTGGAGTTCGTTTGATATTTATTTTATTTGTTTTGTTTTAAAGTTTATTTAAAAAACGCTTTCTGGACCGAGGCCCACTGCCCAGCCAGCCAGCCAGGCCCGCCCAGCCGCCTCCCCTACCCACCTCCCTCTCCTCCCGCTCCAGCCCCGAGTCCCGCTCGGGGCCAGCGGCCGCCGCCGAGTCCGCCCGCCCGACTCCTTGCCCCCCCCCAAGCCACCCGCGCGCCTCCTCCCCCCTCATACCCCCCGCCCTCTCTCCTCACCTCGCCCGCGCCCGCCTCTCCCGACCCGAGCCGCCGTCGCCGCAAGCGTCGCCGCCGCCGTCGCCCCTCGTCCCGGAGCCGCGCCGCCGCCGCTGGAACCCGCCGCCCTCGCCTCCCGACCCCCCGAGCCTCACGAGACCTCGCCGACCTCGCCCGTGAAACCGCGGAGGTAGCCGCCCGCCCAGCCGATTCGGTTTTCTCCCGTGAACCGTCCGGTTTTTTTTAAAAAATAGATGTTCGGTTTTTTTAAAAAAACCTAGATTGGTTTTATTTTTCGGTTTTCTTATTTAACGGACGCTCACCGAACCGCTCGTTTCAATGAACGCGTTCGTTGGATTCGATTACATTAACGAACGCTCGCTTTTTAACTCGCTCGTCGTTTTCTTTTAATCGGAATTAATCCGTTATTTTTCTAATTTGATTTCAGATCTGATTTTCAAAACTGTTTTATTTCTCGCTCGTTTATCGGAATCAGTGATTCAAGCGCTGAGTTTCAGAACGAAACCGCCGTTCGACTACCCTACTTTCACAGAGTTTTGCCACTGTGAAATTTTGACCTAATTTCAGATTGCTAAACCGAGACGTTCTCTCTCGAGTTTCGACTTTCGGAGTTTATTTTGATTCGATTCTTTTCAACCAGGGTTCTTAAGTTGAACTCTCTGGTTAGATCTTTTATTCGAGATTTCCCTGTGCATTAGATGAATACTTATTGTATGCTTGTTGTTTGTCTGCGTTAGATCACCCGGAGTGCGCCGCTTGTTACTTCAATCTCTAGGACTCATGGATCATCGACAAGGCAAGTAACACTTTGATCATACCCTTCTACTACCCAGTTTTATGCATTAGATCTATTCCTCAACACTTGCATGATTAGGATCTAATTAAATTGTGGGTTTGGGAAGTAGATTGAGGTAGTACCTATTACCTGTTTTACTTATGAAACCTTGGGAGTTACTTCTCGCTTGCTTGTTCATGCCATGCTATGCTAGTAGACGTGGATTGGGTGAGTGAATATCCATGACAGATGTGAGATTGTTAATTAATGGTTTATCTAAGGTGGCAACCTAAACACACATCTGGGTGGATTGAGGCACCTGGTTTCTATCAGACTTGCTGTGTTTTTCTTCGGACCGCCACCTGTGCTCTAAGGGATCATAAGATTATTCAAACTGAAACTTCCGTGTGCAGCCACAAGCCAATTATGGGCTCTGGCGTAGTTGACTAAGTCGTCATGAACTCTTACGGGTAGGCTAGCTGATGTAGGGGATGTAGGTTGGTACGGTCTACCCACATGTAAGGTGCTAGCGCTTCTGAAAGACTATGTCTCGGTCATCCGTTTCTCAAACACCATGTAGTGCGAGAATCAAGCGGAGGCGATCGAGTCTTGTGGGGAAAAGTGCGCAAACCTCTGCAGAGTGTATAAACTAATCATGATTAGTCGTGTCCCCGGTTATGGACGATTTGAGTATCCGGTACTTGATTATCATGTGAATCTCAACATGTTACTTTTAAATAAAAGATATTGGGTTTTGATGAGTACTTTTTAATTGGGATTGAGGATGTCAACCATCTTCAATGTTTAACAACCACCATGATAGTTAAATAAAATTATTCCTTTGATGTAGGGAAAATCAGCTTTATGCAAATGTAATCAGAGAGCCTTACCACCAGCCAAATATGCATGTAGTATAGGCTTATTCATTCATTGCTCTTTATGTGTTACATTGCCAAAGATATTCCATGTGTCAATTTTTTGGCTGCAACTTTTCACGCTATGCACTTTTCGAATTTACTTTAGTAAGGTGTTAGGTTGTGGTTCTATACTCGGTGATGCCGTTGGAGTTGATGGACTCGCTTATCTTCCAAGCCTTCCGCTGTTATTATTAGATGGCCTTAAGCCATATTTGTATTCAGTTCCTTGTGGACAACGATGTAATAAGTGTGTGATTGCTACTCGCTATAAATCCTTCAAGCTTGTGTGGTGTCAGATTATCGATCCAGGATGACATCGAGCACAGAGCGCTAGATCCATTCGGGTCTGGTCGCTACACTATCATGGCTATTACACATATTGCATCTAGTGGGCATCAAAGTTCGCCACCAGTGCAAATATAGGGAACACATCAGCATATAAACGCCGCAGCAAAACAAGTTCAGAACTGAAACCACTTGGAAGAGCTCAAGCAACAATATCACAGGTACCCATAATGCTGGCAAGATGCTTAGCAAGCTTATTAACTTTCTCTTGTTTGGCGCTTAAGTCCTCCAGTGCTTGTTATTGCACCAGAAAGTATGCATCTGAATTCTGCAGGGACTTCCTCAGTCCTTCGGCTTCCTTTCGCATAACATCTGATCGATGTCTTTCAACTTGAAGTTGAGACTCAAGAAGCCGAACTGATTCAGGCAACGACTTCGAAGAGCTGGTGCCAACAGTGGTAGCCAGTAGTAACTCGAACACTACATCAAGACAGGACTTGGGGTTGTCTCAGTGTCTTCAATATAGTTTTTATCAGCTTTCTTGGAGAACAACAGGGATGTCTCACTATCTTGAACCTTATCTGCATTACTTCCTTTACCATTGCATAACAGGGTACTCTTCTCCAATATTTTATTCGCGTTCTAAAAGAGAAACAAACAAACACGTCTCAGGTTTACAATGTAGTATATGAAACTCATTTTGGTAAACTAGTTCAGTAGTAAGGTGGACAAGATAACAACATGAAACAAACATATCTATGTAGTATGGTCACTGTATGGTCTATATCATTCTAGTTTATGTTGCCAAATCAAGATAGATACAGTTCGAATCATATCTATTTAAGACAAAGCAGCATAGACAGAATATAAGTGTGGGAAACTACATAGCAATAACAACACTTGTAATGTGCATGGCATGAGAATATAACTGTTTATTCAATTGAAACTGAAATCAACATAGAGCAAGTTACAACAGCAAACAGCCAAACACGTTGAAGAAACAGGTTTAAAACATACTTGTTGCGTCATTGGAGTTTCAATTGCATCCTTAAAAATTGAAATTAGTTGGTATCAGTAAATACAGTGATGCAAGAGCAAAGTAGTATGAACCATAGCTACGGAACCTGACCTGAGAACAATTCTTCTTCTGCTTTAAGCGTTGACTTCGAGTTCGGAGTGGTGGTCCTCGTGATTTTGGCACTGCAGTTGCCTTACTGACGGTGTTGTGTCAACAGGAACTGGGTGTCTATCTGCTGGGATTGGGGTTAGAAGGGGTGTAGCTGGTTCTTTGTCCAACTGGGTAGGGGTACAATCTGCATGAGTTTGGGTTATGTGTGGTGGGGATGATTCTTGGGCAAGTACAACCGTGGTTCTATCTGCATCGACAGGTAGCACGATCTTTTCTGAAGATCGTGTTTTTACTCCCACAGATACTACCATCATTCCCTCCAATTGAAATGGCTGATAAACAAGAAAAGTAATTGAATGTACAGACATTGTAAGATAGACAGGTGCAATGGATAGTAGGGAAGAAAACAGGGCATGAAATAATTCACATTTATGTAGTCTAAGCAAACAGAATAACAGGACATAATTTCACATATATGATGGCTAATTAAATAGGATAGCATGACACAATTTCACATGTATGATGGCTTAACTAAACAGGATAGAATTACATACTTCAAAATATGATGACTATGTAAACAGGATGACATGATATAACTATACGATGTGTCTATTAAAGTGGTTGGCATGCCAAAAATCACAAACATGCCGTTGATGGAAACATGATGGCATGATATAATTCACGGATAGAATGACATAATTTAAAATATGATGACTATGTAAACAGGATGAGATGATATAACTATATTATGTCTTTAGAAAATGGGTTGGCATGCCATAATTCAGATACATGCTGTCTATGTAAACATCATGGCGTGACATAATTCAAATATATGATTTATATACTAAGGAAGTGAGCATAGGGCAATCGCATATATGATGTGTCAACTAAGGAGATGGCATTCAATATTGTGTATATGATGTAAAAACTAAGCATTACAATACAACATATGCATTATATGAGTAATATAACCCTGCCAAGTTTGAGCATACACCTCGGGGGATAATAGGACTGGTCATCGCCTCAAATCCTCCTCTCAAGAGCTATCTGTAACCAGCAAGATATCTGCTTCAGCAGGTAGCATTGTCTGCTCTCAAGACCTTGTTTTCACTCCAGATTTCTCCATCACCAATTCAAATGGCTGATGCACAGGAAGAGCAATTGAATATACAAACATTGTCGACATAAGCAATGAGAAATACAAAAAAAGGACGGCATGATATAATTCACATATATGACGCTTGCCTAAACAGCATGGCATTGCATAATTCACATACATAATGCCTTGCAACAAGATAACATTGCATAATTCACATATATAATGTCTTGCAACAAGATGGCATTGCATAATTCACATATATGGTAATTATACACTAAACAGGTGGCATTCACACAAAGCATGTCTAAACTAAGCAAATGACATAGCAATGCAAGATACCGTACGCACGATATGAGCAACATAACCCTGCCAATTTAGGGCATGCACCTCGGGGATATGACTGGTCATCTGTCTCTGAATCCTCCTCTGAGGAGCTATCGGTAATCAGCTAGACGTGCACTTCGTCAGATAGCATTATCTGCTCTGAAGACCTTATTTCCACTCCAGATTTTTCCATGACCGTGCCAAATGGCTGATGCACAGGAAGAGTAATTGAATGTACTAAAATTTTTGACAAATTGAACACGTAATATAAAAAATGATGGCATGATATAATTCACATATAAGATTACTGGCTAACCAGGGTGGCATTGCAAAATTCACATATATGATGCCTGGCTAGACAAGATGGCATTGCATGATTCACATATACGATAAAGAAACTAAACAGATGGCATTGACACAAAGCATGTCTAAACTAAGCAGATGACATCTTTAATGTATACAGTAAGCAATGCAAGGCACCATATGCATGATATTACCAACATCAGCATGCCAAGTTAGAGCGAAGACCTCATGGGGTAAATAGGAGTGGTCTTCTCCTTCTGAATCCCCCACAGAACAGTTATCTTCCGCTTGATTGCGATCCGAAATGGGTGGAGGGGGGCTTCCTTTGCGCCCACCATGGAACGACGTATGCATGAAATTTTATTGCCACGCAAGGCTTGTCTCTTTTGCTCTACATGATCAGTTCAATTGTGTACAATAACTGGCATGCATAGGAATGAAACATAGTGAGATTATGTAAGGAGTGCATGCACAAATCCAGAGTGATGGTAGCAAACTGTGGATAGACCCAAAACCAATGATAGCAGGCAGATAATAGCTTTAGTTAAAAAAATACAGATAATGGCTCCTTTAATGTTTGTTTGCACCCAACATGAAACTCATAGTAGACACTGGAGATTAACAAAATAGTAGAATAATAGTGCTGATTGCTGCCCCAATACGTACCCCACAACCATTTAAAAACTCAAGTTTCAGCATTAGTTTGGACCTGACTCGGAGTCTAATAGGTGAATACGACGATAATGTAGCATGTCATCATATTAAGCGACGCAAAACGTAAGCAGACACGGAAGAGTGCGACCTCTCTTGCGGACCCTTGTAGTCCTCAAGGTCATCTGCTCAGTTGATGATGGTAATGCAGTTGTCATGGCTGTCGGCGGCGGGGAAGAAGATCTGAGGCGGCGAAAGACAGTCTGGAGAGCAGATCCCTGCTGTGGTGAACCCTTCCGTCGTTGGAGTAGCTGAGCTGGGGTGGAACACAGCGCCTCAGGAGCAGGACAAACCACACAAGGTTTCCTTTGACACATATCTGTAACAGAAGTAATTGAGTAAGGGCTCGTTTGAATTTGAGGATTCTAACAATGCAGGGATAGGAAATAGACAGGAATAGGATAGGAATGCATGTGCAAAATAGAGAATTTAAAAACATAGGATTTCTACCAATCTGGGTGTTTGATTCACAACAATTGGAAGATCATAGGATGCAAAAAAGCATGGCGAGATTAAGTCAAACCACAAGAAAATGTACGGTTATAGTGCTATTATGCTACTATCTCTTAGTCTTGAGCTTGATGAATAGGAATATGAAAAGGAGGAGAAGTGGAAATTAGAATTCCTATGGTTTTTTCTTTCAAGGAGACACTAAAGGAACAAATCCTACAGTTTTCCTTTGCTCCATTCCTTCGCACCAAAATCATGAAAAGTAGTACCATAGGAAACTTTCCAATTC
This sequence comes from Aegilops longissima, assembly GCA_021605205.1. Classification (NCBI taxonomy): domain Eukaryota; kingdom Viridiplantae; phylum Streptophyta; class Magnoliopsida; order Poales; family Poaceae; genus Aegilops; species Aegilops longissima. Next base: position 477,241,477 of record CM038681.1, on the reverse strand, counting down.
CGATGTTTTTCATTCACTTTTCCTTTCAAGCACTGGCGATTCTAGTAGGCAGGCTTGAGCAAGGAAAATCCTACACTAAAAAAATGTTTTTGTGCTACTTCTATTACTTTGGACCCAGGCCACTGCCATACTAGCTCAACTCCCAGGCCCATCGACAAATGCACAGCTCAAACGCGCAGAGATAAATAATGATGGCGTTCAAGAGAGTCCATCACGGAAGCTAAGTTTCCTGGTACCTCACTGCTTGTCATATAGTAGGATAAAATAATCGTATTTCCCGTTACTACGAGTGCTCAGTGGACAATATATATAACATGTAGAGTAAAAAAGAGATGCAACAAGTGTACAACCTCTTTCGCAAAGCCATGTCGATCTCAATGTGATTGGGTTGGCCGGTGAGGATGCTCCGGCTGACTTTGCTGTTGGAGGAGGGGAAGAAAATCTTAGGCGTCTGGACATGGAGCCTGAGGTACTGCTCCGCTGTGATGGAGGGTTTCGTCGTTGGAGCAGCTCCGGTTAGTTGTACGACGCCGAGGCTGAAGCATGACAAGAGAGACAACGAACAACGTTAACCTGAGTGGAATTCTAATAGCATCTCCAATACATGACGTAAAATACATAACCACAAAGTGCTAGATGTAAAATACATCAGCCGCTCCTCTCTGAACTTTACTGTCGAAACTGAACTTAACTGTCGAAACTGAACTTAACCGTCAAACTGAACTTAATCGTCAAACTGAATTTTGCTTGTCAAACTGAATTTTGCTGTCGAAACTGAACGCACTAGCAAGGTGAGGCTACACGTCGGTCGACTGACTTTTTCATCTCTGGTCAGTCGATTTTGCAGCCGTTGGATACGAAATCAAGGGCATGTGGTTCATCTTCAACCTCTACCCCCCTGAGCCGCCAGTCACCACCGGCCAAACAGCAGCCCCCTGTCGCCCGTGGCCGGCGGTGCGCCGCCCGCCCCGAAAACACTCCCCACCGCCGGTCCACCGCCGCCCCGGCCATCCCTCTAGGCCCCCCGTGCCGAGCTTTTTCTCCGGCGATCCCCACGCCACCGCCCCGCCAACGCCCCGCCACCGCCGGCAACCACCGCCTCCATCCTGAACACTAAGATAGATAGTGGGGTACCTCTCCGGCGAGCCCCCCTCCCTGCTGCGGCTGGTTCTTCCTTGACCCCGGCGAGCCCCCCCACCCCACCCCCTGAAAATCGATGACCCAAAAGTCGATTCAGTCGATCAAGTGTAGCAAATCGAGCAGCATCGCAAGCAAGAGCAAGAGCGAGAGCAGCAGCACGAGCAAGAGCAATAGCAAGAGCAGACCAGGCAGGGGACCGAGAGCAAGAGCAGAGCAGCAGCGCGAGCGAGAGCTAAAGCAGCAGCAGCTCCTACTGATGTATACATCGCCGCCGAGGGAGCGACGCCGTGGAGGAAGTGGCCGGTGACGCCGCCGTGGATGGAGCCGCGCCGTGTCGGCTCGGGACCGAGCGCTGGCAGCACCGTGATATTGAATCAAGAAGAAAATGCGGCGATTAGTGTACAACCTCTTTGGTGGCACCGATTAGGCCACAGCTTCATCCGAGGAAACGGTGATGATGATGCTCTTCCGGTGGTGCAGGTAAAGACGGCGGTGTGGGAATGGAGGTGGCGCGAAAGACGAGGGGAACGTCGGGGCAGCTCCTTGGAGGTGGACGACGGGGTGGCTGAACCGGCAAGACGATGAGATCGACGACGGATCCTCATCCGGTACGGTGGATGAGTTACGTCAAGGTGGTGATGTGGACGACGTTGTTGGGGAAGAGGCTCCAGCTGGGTGGCGGACGGAGGAGGGTGTGGGGTTTCGTCGCGGGTTTTCGCGGCCTCGGTGTATGAATGGGTGGGCGGATGGGACGGCAGTGGGGAACCATGGCTTAGAGACGCTCTTGTCCTAAATGTGGGGTAAGTTATGAAAGTACCCCCACCAATTTGAGGCGGTTCTTTCGGTTTAGGGGTACCACGGGCATTTCGCGTGTCAGGATTTCACAGGAGGTGGGAGTTTTCGCGCGCGTTGTAATTTCAGAATAGCAAGGCGCGGGTTGAGATGGAGGGAGTTGTCGGAGCACAACGAGACAAAGATATATCTTAAATATTTCGGGCTAACAAGGTGCGGGTTCAAGAGGCGGGAGTTTTGCAGCATGATAGACAGAAACGCTAGCTTGAATTTTTGGCATAACAAGGCGCGGCTTGAAATTTCAGATGAACAAGCTTAACGTGTACCAAAAAAAAGACAATTTGCACCTCAACACGCACAACACACACACAAACACCATTTAGACTAGAGTAAGGTACACGTGCATTGCACACATGAGATTTGACAACGAAATTATGAATAAGTACCACATTATAGCATGCAAGCTTTGAGTCATATATGCATGATCTAGATGTTCGTTTAATTCTTATAGTTCATTTCATTCAAAATCATCTAGTTTTTATAAGAAAGCTAATCTATTTTAAGATTCATGGAATTGTGCGTCATAAGACATAAAGTAAAAACAAATAATGGCAATTCATGTAGAAAAACATTTGGGCAATTCTGGTACGGAAGATTCTAGAACAAATAAGAAGTGCTTGTATTTTGATGTTTGTGCATTATGCTTAAGTTCAACCATGGTGTCTTCTAGATTATACATGTGGAGAAATCTGGTGGAATCTAGATGATATCCAATGGCCAGTAGTGCTCAAATTTGCCATCTTTGGACCATCGGATTCGCCTCATCCAACGACCATCTTTCAAAGTTAAAGTTACCCGCACACAATATAAAAAATATAAAATATAATATATATATAGGGGTATAGATATAGATATGTGATGCGAAAGCCGCCCATCATCTCCAATTAGAATAGTGTGTCCATGCACGGATGCGACGTGGCCAAATGATGTCTGCCATCGGTATCTCAAATTCAAATCAGTCTGACCTTGTTCAATGTGTATACATTACAACATGCTCGTTTCCAAACCACATCGCGCAGATCTCCGTTATATTCATGCATGCATGGGTTTCAAACATCAGGATCTCTTATTCAAATATTTGAATTCAACTTTACATTGATTATGACCTCACCTATTCTTTTACACCCACACAGTAGTCTTCTCTTTATAATTGTACCACTAACTTTCTCTCGTGCATGCATGCACACACACTACCAGTCGGCATTATCCATCGCACGCATGCAATCTTTTCCTTCAGGTCGGTCTCCCATGAAGGCACACACCCACACACATCCCCCTCTCCATCATATTGGGCATTCTTTATCTCTCACGCGTGCATGCGCAACGATCGATGTTCCTCTATGTATGTGTGTATAGCTAGGTCTTTCATAGTTTTCCACACAAACCGATCAATCGATATATCCAAAGGAGGTCTCACCCTCTTTCCCACGTCCACATCGATCAATCTATACCTCTCTATATAGGATTAACATATATAGCTAATACACCCACATTAATTATATATCCAACGTCCCCTCTCATCATCCATGCCTTCCGCTTCATCTCTCGACATCGCACAATGGCGAAGATAGGGGCGTAAGGGCCCTGCCCCTCCCTAACATCACTATATATCGAGGATAATATGAATGTGATCATTAGACAATTGCTGCTAAAATGGTTTAAGTTCATGAATTGACCCTCCTCGTAAAGGATTAGCAATGCTTGGCCCCTAGCTCATTTATTTTTCATGGCTCACATCACTTATGCGCAACAAGCGCAGTGTTCGCCCTCTCTCTAAATATCGATCTCGCACTTGTGCATTCCTTCATAGTCTCCCTCCACTCGGCCCCTCGCACCATCTTCTAGCCCCCCACTGGATTTTGCCACATGTACAATCTAGCAGACTCCATGGTTGAACTTAAGCATAATGCACAAACCTCAAAACAACATTGGTTCTCTTTTGTTCTAGAATCTTCCGTATCATAACTGCCCAAACTTTTTTTTCTAGTTGAATTGTCATTATTTGTTTTTACTTTATGATTTACAACGCACAATTCCATGAATCATAAAATAGATTAAGGGCTTCTTTGATTCAAAGGATTCTCAAAGGAATTTTGGAGGATTCTAATCATTAGGAAAATTTTCCTATCTTGGTTGTTTGATTCGTAGGATTGTAAACCATAGGAATTTTTTCATATGATTCATTTGCACTAGATTTCATAGGAAACATCCCATCCACTCAAACCTCTTTGAAAGAATTCTGCGTTTTTTCTATGCACAATCAAACACTCGTACAATCCTGTAGGATTCAAGACGACATTCCACTATAATCCCGTGTTTTTCCTATTCTCGCGTCCTTAGCTTTTTTATAAAAACTAATTGATTTTGAATGAGATGAACTATAAGAATTAAACGAAGGGATACATCAGGCATATATGACTCAGAGCTTACATGCTATAGTGTGGTATTTATTCATAATTTGGTTGCAAAATCTGATGCGTGCAATGCACGTGTACCTTACTAGTACATCGAGTATGTGCAAAACACGTAAATTAGAATACCAATGGCACGCTACACAGTGTCTCTCTTACAGTTCATGAAGCCACGTGGCACATGGGGAGGCGTTGTCGTGACCTCCTTGCGTGGATTGATCACAGTGACGTGCTGCTGGTTCCAGAAGAATGTACTCGTCCTCCCTGAGCCATACTTGCGGTACATGCACGAAGCGAAGATGTGCACGCACGCCACGCACGCACTCATTCTACACAGGCGGATGCAATTTTGTACCAAGATCCACCCCATGTGATAAATTGACGCGTGTAAAGTCGTTCACTTCATTGATGGTCAATTAATACTGCGCATGCAAATTGAGTTGACGTGAGGGCGGAAGAAAGACATTATTACTCCACTGCGCGCATGCAAGTAGTTAAATCGTGGGTTGCTAGTAGTACTTCCATTGGTCTCCTTCGTATTTTGTGCCAATTTTTGACAGTAACGTAATATGTACGCATCTGAGCAGTGTAGTACTTGAAATTTATGTTCCGCTAAACTCATCGGGAGCCGTTTCGGGCCTCGAAACCAAAACCATCAATTAATCTTTACCTTGTTCCCATCACATTCGAAAGCCTCCTCACACCTACTAGTACGTACCAAACCTGAACGTGTTCCCACTATGCAGGTATTAGTACTAGTGCTAGTACTTAGGTTATAAAAAGGGGAACTACCTAACCGAAAATCACTCTACCTTTCCTCCTCATAAGTGCTTCTTCTTCGTTCGTTGTTGCCATGGCCAGTGAGCAAAGCTCTAGGTCGATAACTACTCGTAACAAGGGAGCGGCAACCAAGGCCGCGGAAAAAAAAGAGGGCTCGCCGCCACGCAGATACCTCAAAACATCTCTCATGGGCAGGCGATGGCTCCCAGGAGCGCCCTAGCCGCGGAGGCGAACATGCCGAGCCGGCGGAGCTGGAGTCGTTATCCCTTGACGACATGCCCGATCAGCTCAATAAGCACCTCAATAAGCAGAAGGAGTTCATCCAAGGCTTGATGGAGTTGCCGAAGGAGAGCCTCGACGACATGCCCGCTGAGCTCAATCAGCAGGGGGAGTTAACCACCGGCTTGGTGATGCTGCTAAAGAAGAGCATTGCCTCGGAGAAGAAGGCGACCGGCGAAATCCTGCGACTTCAGGTGGACAATGTGAAGCTCTGCCACGAGATCGACCTGTTGAAGGAGAATAAAGCCGGCTGGAAGAAGCTGCATGAGAATAGTAGTTCCTCGATGAAGATGTTGTAGGCCCTCGTCATGGAACAGAAGGAGGAGTTGGCGAAGCTCCACATGTCAAGGTATGTAATGCGGCCGTGGAACAGATGATGAAGGCTCGCGTCGAGAAATCATGCATCATGGACAGAATGAAGATGATGGCGGAGGAGACGGCAAGGAGATGGAGGTCGTGGAGGCGATGAAGAAGCAGTTACGACTCCGCGGCGAATTAGATCATTTGGGGTGATAATCTTCCTTCTTATTTTGCTCCTATGTTTCATCTTTTGCTTCGGGTGTTTCGCCGCACGTGTCACGTTCTCTGCGAGGCATGAATAGAAGAATGGTTTTTTTAGGGAATGAATAGAACAATGCTAACAATGAGATGATTAGCAAATTAGATCATTTTTTATCACCATATGGCACTGGGCTGCCGTGTTTCGTGCTCCTCGGTCGCAGTACTACTCCAGTGGAAAACTTGAGTATACCGCACGGTTCTTTGCTCCTCCTCGATCAGGTCGTCGGTGCATTTATACGAGCAGTCAAATCACAAGGCAACGCCTTCCAGCAGTAATGAGCCGTCAAATCACAAAGGCCCTCGCCTCTCGTGAAACCGACCAAGCTAGACTACCCCTCCCTCTAGCCTTTTAAAAAATGTATACTTTTGTACAGCAGTAGTATCGACGGATTGCGCCATGGAGAAAAACTTGAAATTAAAAAAAAGGTGGTACATATAGAGAGCACTCGTCGCCAAATTATGCATATAGTACTATTAAAAAGGCTAGTCACAGTAATGGTGTCCAGCACAACCCACCCCTCAAATAAAACTAAGAGGGTGCTTGGATACGTTTTAGTCCCATGACTAAAAGTAGTGGGACTAAAACATGCTAGCCTCACACATGCTTGGATCCAAATACTAAAAAGGCTAAAATCAAGTTAATGAGCATTTATTATCCTCAAAACCCTCCAATCCAGAACTCGCCTGTGTTATAGGAGAGGAGTTAAATGAGTAGAGAGAGGACTAATCCACATTTTAGTAGGGGTACCCCTGACTAAAAAAATTAGTCTCAAGAATAGTTTTAGCCCCTCTTTAGCCAGGGGTGCTTGGAACTTTAGCCTCTTAAAGAGACTATTTTTAGTCAGACTAAAATAAGTCCCTTGGATCCAAGCACCCTCTAAGCATCCTGGAATTCTTTGACAAAACTAAGCACCCTGAAATTCTTTGACAACTAAACTGCTGACTATATGATGTTGGCCATATATACTGTACGTATATAATGTGAAGAAACGAGTGGTAGTACTATACCAACTAAAAGATGAAATGTAAGAAATACTAGTATGTACGTACTGAAGAGTTAAAGTAACGAGAAGAAACATAACATAGTTCTGCTGGGGGCTCAGCACAACACACCCCTCAAATTAAATTAAGCACACCTGAAATTAAACTTTACAGCTATTCCGGTAGACATTGCATTAGAACCACCATGAGAAACGACACTGCCACCTTACTCGGAGTCCTCGTCCATGTCCTCGACTTCGACCTTGTCCCTCTTACTCTTGGCCGATACTTGTTTGCTTGAACCACACACTTGGTTGTTGCTCTTCATCCAACCCTTGTAGATATTGAAGCAAAGGTAGCCATCCATTGCAGCATAGTGGGTGTGGTCTATATCTAGTACATTCCGCTGCCATGCATGACGATGAAACGTGTATGGAGGTTTCTCCAGTTTACCGTACGAAGGATGAACCATGGCTCCTGCCAGGATCAGCATTGAAGGTTGAAGAGAGGACACCAGCCGATTCTTATGGAGGTCGAAGGTGTTGCCTACAACGAGGCCTATCCGACGCAGGACTTCTTTGTCGTTACCAAAGTCTACAGTAACGAATTTGACTAGGTTGCTCTCTTGGAAGTCCTTAAAATCCTGGCACTCAACGTCGGCATGGCATATGTGGTAGACCAAGCATAAGTCATGCACGCAAACCTGGATCATGGCGGGCTTCTTCCTCTCTTCGTCCTTTAGGTCCTTCTCTCGTCCCAAGACTGTGGTGTACTCAACATCTAGCCCAGCGACCCACTCATCATCTGAGTTTTCGAACATGCGTCTGAAGCAAGAAAGACATCCTTTCACCGTCGCGGAAGAACGGGTGTAGATGACGTCGAACTCATCGCCGGTGATGGTTCTAACCTTGTACTCACCGCCGATCGTGGAGATTTGGGACGCCATGGATTTAGGAGGAAGGTTAGGATTAGTGGAACTGCCGTAATGTGAATGGACGGGACGACTAGGAGCGAACCGTCGTAGTATTGAAGGACGTGCGGGGACGAGTAGGAGCGAACTGCCAGCGTGCGAACGGTAGGGTAGTGGATTTCCATTCTCCCATGATACGGGCTTTCGAGAGCCCTTGGATCTGAGATCGAACGGTTTCACGGCGTGATTCTAGAACTATGGGTGAATATCCTATCCTGGAGGGTTATTCTGCAAATTTTCAGCAACTTAGCATGCGACCTTTGATCTCAGATCCAAGGGCTGCCAGCAGCCCGTATCATGGTCGCGCCTACCACGACCGTCGCGTCGCTCGCGCGGTCGCGCCCTTGGAGATTTAACATGGTGTGTTAGGCTATCTGATGTTGGCATGTCATACATAGTCATAACTTATTCACTCATACTACAACAAGGTTAGCTATAAGTGTATTTTTTTACTCCTCTCTATCTCTTTCTTTGTACTCCCTCCGTCCCATAATATAAGAATGTTTTTGACACTAGTGTAGTGCCAAAAACGTTCTTATGTAATGGGACACAGGGAGTACTAGTATTTATTGCATTTGCCAAGGAGTGACCTCTTCCAATGAAATGGTGTTGCTAAGTTTGCTTCATTTAATTAGCTATAGACTCAAAATTGTCTTTTCACCTAGGTACATGCGCTTAGCACCATTTCTTCCTTGGGTCACCAAACTAGTCTCTCTCTTCTTGATTAACTTGCCACATCAGACTTTATGCCTATGTGGCAAGCTTAAGCACCTGTGGGAGCAAGTAAAAGTAAGTACAATAGTGCGCTTTACATGGCATTTTTGCATATGTGGAGGAAAGAGAGGCAAGGAAAAAGTGGAGAAGTGGGCTCTCATGCAAGAGCCAGCCTCTACTACATGGTGGAGCATTGGGAGAGGCACCTGTATGGAGGTGGTCAGGAATCAGGAGACTCACGCCGGTCGTAGCACCGTAGTTAAAATGATAATGGCAAATCAAATCACGGGGCCCCACCTGTCCAGCAGTAACTCGTTGTCAAATCACACAGCCCTATGTTTGCAGCAGCCTACTCCCTCGCCTTCTCGCGTCTCTGTCGAACCGACTAGGCGGAACTGCCCCGCCGCCTACCACGCAGGAAAAGCCCCGCCCTCGACTTTTAAATAGTATACAGTATACTAATTTTGTATCCATGGATTGCGCCCGCCCCATGGAGCAAAGCGTCTAGAAAACGGTGGTACACATGTACGGAGTATACATCACGCCCATCGCGTTCGCGTCGCACCCTAGACGGTCGGTCGGTCTGGCACGCTGCTCTCCGAATGGAACGCGCGTCATATTGCGTTTGCACACACATGTGGGACGGCAATTGAGAACCGACCATAGGCACACTCCCCGGCCCCGCAAGTCGGGTGACTTAATAGAATAGGGAGACGAGCGATAGTACTAGAGAAGTGTTGTACTGCGTTTGTGCCTGGACGATCCCTGCAAGACACGGAAGATCAGTTTGTCCATGCATGTGACCAGACTCCAGCAGACACGCCTGGATTGGCTATCGTCTACATATCGTGCAGGCTGTGTTGTACATGGCTGTAGTTGTGGTGAGAAATCTAAAAAAATGTTTCTTGTCATCTCGCAAAATTAGGTGTCATGTGCTTCGGATCACTGCGAGGGTTAAACAGCGACAACTGAGTTGGGCTAGTCATTGGGGGCACATGCACGAACAGTGACTACTCGGCTACCATCTAGGTCAAGCTGGCTATGTTAATTAGGACATCTATCGACAGACCCCTTTTCTACGAGTTTATCTTTAATTTGAGCTTTGTTCCTCGTCTAGTTTGTCCGTCGGGATTCATGTTGTCTCCTTTGGGCAGTGAGGTTATGATTTCTTGTCATGTGGCATTTTTTCGTGTTATATGTTACAATTCGGCGCTTCAGATCAAAATGACGACAACTGCGCCTCCGGGCCACATGCATGAAGAATTCTCAACAGTCATTGACGAGGTCAAGCCGGCTCCGGTAGACAAAAGAAAACTAGTACTACTCCACTATATAGAGAAGAGGGAGAGGCGAGACAGTGGTTTTGGAATGGAGATGATGGAGAGGAGAGGAGGTGGTTTTGCAATGGAGAAGATCAGAAGAGGGAGAGGCGAGACAGTGGTTTTGGAATGGAGATGATGGAGAGGAGAGGAGGTGGTTTTGCAATGGAGAAGATCAGAAGAGGGAGAGGCGAGACGGTGGTTTTGGAATGGAGATGATGGAGAGGAGAGGAGGTGGTTTTGCAATGGAGAAGAGGGAGAGGAGCATGCAGCAGCGATTTAGGATTAGACGAGAGGGCCAGCGCGTTGTGACTGGATCAAAGTCAAAATCAATTTACCCTTCAATTAAGAAAGCAACCCCACATTAACTAGTCTCCCTTTTATTCTGGGTCATAATTGACCATGATTTTCGCACATAAAATATATGTTATACATTGTAAAAATAATATAATTTGAAAGTACATTCAGATATGAACCAAATGATACAATTTTTGGTGACATGCATTCACATTTTGCTTGTCAAATACAGTACGTGGTCAAACTTTGACCCAAAATACACAAAACAACAAAAAAATATTTCCAAGACCAACGCCGCTCTTCCGCTCTTCTCCTCTTAAACCACCGCCGCTCCTCTCCTGTTCCAATCTAAATGCAGCGTCGCTCCTCTCCTCTTCCATTTCAAAACCACCGCTCCTCCTATCCTATTCCGGTCCAAAACCAGCGTCGCTCCTCTCCCGTTCTAATCCAAAACCAGCGCTGCTCCTCTCCTCTTCCATTCAAAAACCACCCCGACGAGTGAAGGTGCTGTGGAGAAGTAGATCGATGGAGGAGTACAACTGATACGTGAGGATCGCAGACGGCGACCCTGTGAAGCTAGCTAGGATGTTGGAGATACAGTCTTGGTTTGACAACAAGGACCAACTAGCGGCGACGGCGACATCCATGGCCAAATATCTGCAACAGAGCGAAAAGGCGGCGATACTCCCGGAGGGAGTCGCGCTGGAGTACATAGATCTGCTCCTCTAGGCCATGGAGAAAACAGATTCACTGAATCCGATCGTGAGGGAGCGGTGGTGGGAGTATCGATCCCAGATGGAGCATCCACCAGGGATTGAAGGATCGAGTATCTACAGGGTGCCGTTTGTGAGGGTGTCCTGCCAGAGCGAGCCGGTGGAGTCTTCGTCGACCGAACCCAACTGCAAGAGGAGAAAAGAAGTTGGCTGACGACGCTTCCCGCCATCGTCTCCCTCGCTGCTCACATCGTCTCACGGGCGGCTGTCTGCCGCCGAGGAATAGGAGGGCTTCCCCCAGCCCAATAGTCGGGCAGGTTGTGAATTGTCGAGGAGCTTAGGGTTGTCAAGATTTGCAGGTTGTGAATTGTGTTTTGTGTTGTGTATTTTGAGAGTACTTTCAGATATGAATGTCTTTTGAATTTCAGATTTGCAGATTGAGCATATGAAGTATTTTATGAATTCTAGAGATCTATTTTAGCACTTAAAATTTGCAGTTTCATAGGAGTATAAAAGTACGTATAATGTGATTCTCGGAGAAGAAACTGCAAGTTTCAGTTTGAGATAAGAAACGCAAGTTCAGTTTCAGATAAGAAACTGCAACTTTCAGAGGCAGAGCATTTATACTAACACGGCCTTTTCAAACAGGGTTAACATCATGTTGGAAGTTTTATTCATGGTCGAAAATGGAACTACCAGCCATTTAACATCATGCTGATCAACATTCATGCATAGCACATCTTCATATGATGCACAGTCAAAATGCCCACACAATGTCGAGTGTGCGAAACACAGAGAAAACGAGGGACGAAGTTTTGGCAACTATTGGACGTGCTTTTGGGCTGCCCCGTCTAGGCTTTCATTTTTAACATGCGCAGCCCACGACCTCGGATGGGAGCTCCATAGGCCTGTTTCTATTTTCTTAGGGTCGTCATGTATCGACTGGCCTATGGACCTCCCATCCGAGGTTTTATTTTTGGCAGCCCAATTTATGTATTTTTTTGAAGAAAACGCAGAGGTCTGTTCTATTTTTCTATATAAGAATAGGAATGCCAGGTCCAACTTATGTTTCCCTTCTAACTATATTATATATATTTAAATTATTTTATATGTTATTATATATTATTTTTATTGTCATCATATATTTAACAGATAATTACATATGTAAGAAAACAATATCCCACATCTTATTAACTTATAAAATAATTTCTTAACAAATAAAATCCTGGATTGTTTTGGCACGAAAATCCTAGTGATTGTGTAGAAAAGCTTGGTAAGATTTAAGGACTAATGTAATAATATCACTTATTATTTAAATATATTTATAAAAAATGCTCAGCCCTTTTTATTTTTTGATAACATTGCTGGCCCAACCCAACATTATAATTAGAATCAGCCCACAAAATCATGTATTTCGAGAAAGTGCAAATGGCATGTAATTTTTTAGGAAATAAAATAAATGGGCTGCATGGACGCTACATTATTTGTTCATGCAGCCCAGCTAATGGCTGTAATTCAAAAAAGATCAAATTGATTTGTAAATTCTATCGCAAAAAAAAGACTCAAATTCTGAAAAATGGGTTGAATACGTGCCACATTTTTGGAGGCTGAAATGTGGGCCAATAGGTCGAAGCCAACGCAAGTCGTTGTCAATTTAGTCAACAAATGATTCTGACATGTTAGACGGCTATGGATTTACATCCAACAACCGGCATCCATCTTCAATCTCTCGTCTTCTTCCTCCAGCGCTGCCGGGACCACCTCCCGCCTCCTGCTGCTAGCAGCTCTGCTTAGCACGCATCGCTATGAAGGGCTACTCCACCGTTGGCCAGGCCATCCCTCCACCCTTCCACACCTCCTGTTCTTCTCCACCGACTGCCGAACCACACCGCACTAGAACCAGTTAACCCTCGTACACCTCTCCGTCTGCGACACTACTCCCGCGTCTTCCCATCTCCGGCTCATTGCTGTCCGGGGCCTCGCCGTCGTCCACCACCTTGGATGCGCTCGGCGCGACATGGTCAATATGGTCAATTAACGACACCATCGGAAGTAGACTGTGCGTGGAGAGGCTGACAGCTGGGTCCAAGGCCACACACAAGGAAATGCCTCCTTATTACGTGCAAAATAATGATTCCTCCACCTGACATCTGGGACCCATCGGAAGGGCCTCTGTATTTCGCGAAAATAACGTGCCCCCCGCTGACATGTCGTACCCACCAGCTATCTTCGCACGCAAGGAAGTGCCTCCTTATTACGCATAAAAAATGAATATTCCCCCTGCCAGCTAGAACCCAGCATAGTGGGAGGCTGACTTGTGGGCCTACCAAGTTGACGGGGACGGAGGGCGTTGTCAACTTAGTCAATATGAACGATGCTAGCTCCTGTTACCGTACGATGTTCATCCAACGGCCGTAGTGCTTCTTCAACCTCTGGTCTTCTTGCTCCAGCCGCCCAAACCAGCGCCAGTCGTGCCGCGTGCTCCTACCTCCCGTGGCCGGCTGTGATACCGCGGAGGCCTCACCGCCCCCTAATACTCCCACCGCTAGCCAGGCCATCCCTCTACTCACCCACACCCCCTGTTATTCTGCGGCGACAACAGCCTCACATCGCAGCCAAACCAGTGAACCCTCGTACTCCTCTTTGCGTGGGCATCCACTGCTGCGTCTTCCCCGGCTCCAAGTCGTCCCCTTCCTAGTCCTCGCCGTCGTCCACCGCCGTGGTGCTCTTGGCGCGGCGTGGTCAACGTGGTCAAGGAATGACTTCCATCGGATGTGGACTGTACGTGGAGAGACTGACAGCTGGGTCCACGGCCGCAGCAAGGAAGTGCCTCCTTATTACGCGCAAAATAATGATTACTCCACCTGACAGCGGGGACCCACCGGACGGGCCACCGTGTTTTGCGAAAAAAACATTTCCCCCTGACTGCTGGGACCCACCAGCTACATCTTCGCATGCAAGGAAGTGCGTCCGGGCAAAAAAAATGATTCGTCCCCCTGACTGCTGGGACCCACCAGCTACATCTTCGCACGCAAGGAAGTGCGTCTGGGCAAAAAAACGATTCGCTCCCCTGACTGCTGGGACCCACCAGCTACATCTTCGCACGCAAGGAAGTGCCTGACAGTCAGGACCCACCTGGTTGAAGCGTACGTAGCGTTGTCATTCTGGTCGCGACGATACGCGTATATATCTGGTGGATGTAGAGGCGCCGCGACGTCGTAGTAGAGGCGCCAGACGTGTCGTAGTAGAGGCGCGCACGTAGCATGTACACATACGTACAGTGGCCAGGGTGCAAGAAAGAAAATACGGCCACGTATGTGTACATACGGGCAGGGTCTCGAACGCCTACTCCCGCATACGTACGGCCAGGGCTCGTGTACATGGCTGGGTCGGAACGGAGAAACAGCGTCGTCGTCGTGTTCATGGGGAGGCAACGGAATGCATCGCGTTCATGGGGAGGCAACGGAATGCGTCATGTTCATCAGGAGACAATGGAACGCGTGGGAGCCAACCGGCTGGGTCGGAACAGAATGCGTGGTCGTATTCATCGGGAGGGCTTAGACGAAATAGGCGATGGAAATGAGGCATGGCGTACCACACAACGGAGGAAACGGCCTTGTGTTCGACCGGTTATGGTGGGAGGTCGGGACGGCCCAAAGAATGTCAGGCAGCTGCGTCTCTGGCCCGCCCTGGACGAAAAGCCCATTTTCTATCATGATTTTTTGTCATAGAAGTAGGAGCCCACCACATTTATGATGATACTGTGTTTTGTCACAATTATTGTCATAGAAGTGTCATATGTATGAGAGAAAAAAATTCGTTCGACCCAAAGTGTCATGGATGTGTCTTTTTTGTAGTGTATCGGGCCCTGGCCCCCGCCCTACGGCAGGTGCAGTGGCCAAACAAGTTCAAGCCGAAGATGTCGCCGCGTTATGACGGCGCGGCAGACCCGGCGCCGTTCCTGCTCGCATACAAGGAGGTCGTCCTTGAAGCCGGAGGTGACGACAAGAACATGGCCAACTGGTTCCCCATGGCCCTCGCCGGCGAGCCGCGCGCTTGGCTGCTCAACCTCCCGGGGTCCATGGTGGCGTCTTGGGAGGAACTCCGCAACCTCTTCACCGCGCGCTACGCGGAGCCGGCGCACCACACAGTCGCGGCGCTGCTGGGTGGCTCTCAAGCACCGCCTACAGATTGCCACGTCAAACCTTTCTTCCGTCAGATTGGGGCAGCCTCCAAGCACCCGGGGGCTCCGCCGGGTTGGGCTGCGCCGGAGGCCGGCCTCACCTTCGACTCAGAAGACCACCTCGGCTCCACCATTGGCTCTGGCATACTCCCAATGCTCTGCACACCTACCATCTGCAACGTGGCCGTCACCAAGACCTTCATCGACGGCGGTGCCGGCCTCAACTTGCTCTCCGTAGAAGCCTTCAGCCTCCTCCACGTGCCGCCCGAGCGGCTCAGCCTCAGCAAGCCTTTTTCGGGAGTGGGTGGTGGAACTGCCCATTCTCTGGGGTAGATCCACCTCCCTGTCACCTTCGGCACACGCGACAACTACCGCACTGAGCTGGTAGACTTCGACATCGCCCGCATCGGTCTCCCGTACAATGCCATACTCGGGTACCCAGCTCTTGCTCAGTTCATGGCGGCGACTCACCCGGCCTACAACCTCATGAAGATGCCGGGGAGCAAGGGCGTCCTCACCATCAAGGGGGACACTAAGGAGGCAGTGACGGCGCTTAGGCTCGCCCTCAAGGCCGCATCAGTAGCACAGCCAGCCGGCGCCAGCGTGCCCGAGGCCAAGGAGACTGCGCCAGCCAGGAAGAAGCAGTTGTTCACCCAAGACAAGGCGGAGACCAAGCAGGTGCCGGTCGATGAGGATGGGTCTCCAGGAGCCACCTTTACCATAGGAACCAGCCTTGACCCGGGACAAGAAGAAGCCTTGGTGAGGTTTTTGCGTGCAAACAAGGAGATATTCGCGTGGGAGCCCAATCAGCTGGTAGGGATCCCGAGAGAGGTGATCCAGCATCATCTAAGGGTGTGCCCCAACATGTGCCCCGTGAAGCAGCGGGCAAGAAGGCAGTCCACTGAGAAGCAGGCCTTCATTGTCCAAGAGACGCGCAAGCTGGAGGCAGCAGGTACCATCCGAGAGGTTCGATACCCTGAATGGCTGGCGAACCCTGTCGTGGTACCGAAGAAAGGTGGGAAGGAATGGATGTGCGTCGACTTCACCAACCTTAACAAAGCTTGCCCCCAAGATCCGTTCCCCCTTACGCGCATCGATCAAGTCGTCAGACTCCACCGCCGAGTGTGACTTGGTATGTTTCCTGGATGTGTTCTCTGGATACCATCAAATCAAGATGGCGGTGGAGGATGTGGAGAAGACGGCTTTCCTAACGCCATGTGGGGTGTACTGCTACACTTGCATGCCCTTCGGCCTACGCAACGCGGGCGCAACCTTTCAGCGTTTGATGCACATCACCTTGGGGCGGCAGCTCGGCAGGAACATAGAGGCCTACGTTGATGACATAGTGGTCAAATCTCGCGAGGCGAAGACGTTGATTCAAGACTAGGAGGAGACCTTTGAGAGCTTGCGTCGGGTGAACTTGAGGCTTAACCCGGAGAAGTGCGTGTTTGGCGTCCCCTCCGGCAAGCTGCTAGGATTCCTCGTATCCCACAGAGGGATCGAGGAGAACCCAGAGAAGATCAAGTCCATCGAAGACATGAGCCCACCACAGACCCTCAAGGAGATGCAAAAGCTGGCGGGACGGGTGACCGCGTTAGGGCGTTTCATCTCCAAGCTAAGCGAGCGTGGCTTGCCCTTCTTTAAGCTCATGAAGAAGAAGGGCCCCTTCGAGTGGACCCCGGAGGCCGATCGGGCATTCCAAGACCTCAAGAAATACCTCACCAGCCCCCCGGTGATGGTGGCACCACGGCATCTCGAGCCTCTGGTACTTTACCTTGCAGCCACCCCGTACTCCGCCAGCGCGGCGCTGGTGGCGGTTCGGGAGGAGCGCCAAGACAAGGGTGCGCCGCGCCAAGCCAGGGCTGATACAACGCAGGGTTAGGAAGGCGCGGCAGAGCCATCAGCGGCAGACCAAGCTCAGCAGGGCAACATCACAGAAGCTCCCGGGGACGGACAGGTCTCAGGGAATCCTCCACCTCGGGATACGCCACAATCTCCACAGGACCCGAGTCCTAACAGTGTGCCAGCCCTCGTCGAGCACCCGGTGTATTTCGCTAGCATTGTACTGCGGGACGTGAGGGCATGTTACCCCATGCTGCAAAAGCTCCTGCTCACACTCTTGGTGGCCTCGCGCAAGCTGCGACACTACTTCCAGGGCCACCCCATAAAGGTTGTCTCGTCTTACCCATTGGAGAGGGTACTCAGGAGCCCGAACCGGCCGGAAGGGTCGCTGAATGGAACATCAAGCTGCAAGTGTTTCAGCTAGAGTTCAACACTACCAGGGTCATTAAAGGAGCCGCGCTCGCCGATTTTGTGGTAGAATGGACTGATGCCCCGGCTCTTGAGGAAGGAGAAGACCGGTCCACCTCCCCAGGAAGTGAGGCACTGGACGGCTGGGTCATGTATTTCGATGGCGCCTTCGCATACCAGGGCGCGGGGGCTGGAGCAGTGCTCATCTCTCCCACTCAGGACAAGCTTTACTACACTGTGCAACTCTGCTTCCAGCACGGCGAGAAGGTCTCCAAAAATATCACAGAGTACGAAGGCCTCATAGCCGGTCTGAAGGCCGCGGCGGCTTTGGGGGTGAGGCGCCTTACCGTCAAAGGCGACTCGCAACTCCTCATCAAATTCTCCAACAAAGTGTATGAGCAGAAGGACGAGCACATGGAGGCCTACCTTGCGGAGGTGCGCAAGATGGAAAAGCAGTTCTCAGGCCTGGAGCTGCAACACGTGCCCCGGGGCACCAACAAGGAAGCTGACGACATCGCCAAGAGAGCATCCAAGCGGCAATCACAAGAGCCCGGCGTCTTCGAAGAGCGGCTCTTCAAGCCGTCGGCTACGCCACCTCTTTCAAGCACAACTCAGCCTCGGGAGGAGCTCCCACAGCCCCCGGCCACGGGAGCCCCAGCCTGTGGCCCAACCACAGGAGCTCGGCTGCTCCTGGCGCTCGAGCCCCAGGAGGAGTACTGGACCCAGGAATTCAAGGAGTACCTAATGCACGGGACGCTGCCGGAGAAGGAAGAAGACGCGGAGCACGTGGCCCGACAGGCCACGACATACTGCATTCAAGACAGTGAGTTGTAGAGGAAGCGAACGAACGAGGTCACGCTGTGCTGCATCTCCAGCGATCAAGGAAGGGAGTTGCTGATTGACATACACGGCGGCGATTGCGGGCACCACTCGTCGTCACGGACCCTTGTTGGCAAAGTGTTCCGCAGTGGGTTATATTGGCCTACAGCACTCAACGATGCGGCCGAGCTGGTGAAGTCTTGTGAAGCTTGAAAATTCCACGCCAAGCAGATCCATCAGCCTGCATAGGGCCTCCAAACCATTCCGCTCGCGTGGCCGTTCGCGGTCTGGGGGCTGGACATCTTAGGCCCATTCCCACGAGCGCTAGGGGGCTACTGCTATCTACGTCACCATCGACAAGTTCACCAAGTGGGAGGAAGTGGAAGCCGTCTGTACCATTCCAGCCGGCTCCGCTGTCAAGTTCATCAAGGGCCTCATGAGCCGATTCGGGGTTCCCAACCGCATCATCACAGATAACAGCTCGAAGTTTACTAGTAACCTCTTCAAAACCTACTGTGCTAACCTTGGAACACAGATCTTCTACGCTTCGGTGGCCCACCCCAGGAGCAATGGTCAGGCCGAACGTGCCAACCCTGGGGTCCTGAGGGGCCTCAAGACCAGGACCTTCAAGAAGAAGCCGGAGGCCTGCGGCAGGGGTTGGCACGATGAACTCTAGTCCGTGATGTGGTCCATTGGTACCACTGCCACCAAGCCGACGGGCGAGACTCCATTCTTCCTCGTCTATGGAGCTGAGGTAATCCTTCCTCACGAGGTCAAGCATCGCTCCGCGTGGGTCCTGGCATTCAACGAAGCGCAGCAGGACGCCACGCGGGGGATGGATCTCATGCTGGGGAAGGAGCGCCAACGCGAAGCCGCATTGAGGGCGGCAAGGTACCAACAAACTCTGCGGCGCTACCATTGCCGCAACATCCGCTCCAGGACGCTCGAGGTAGGCGACCTCGTCCTGAGGCGGGTGCTCTCCAGGGAAGGGCTGCACAAGCTTTCGCCCATGTGGGAGGGCCTGTTCAGGGTCGTTCATGTCTCCAGGCCGGGTGCAGCGCGCCTGGAGACGCAGGATGGGACACCCATCCAGAATGCCTGGAACATCCAGCACCTCCGGAAGTTTTATCCATGAAGCAAGGCCCAGAGCCTGAGAAGAAAGGCCCAGAGCCTGTGAAGAAGGCCCGGTGCCTATGAAGAATCGCCGCCCGTGGCACTCTCACGTAATAATGAGTTGGGGCTGTACACACCTCGGAGTCTTAGGAGCGCCGGCCTCAGGCCCTGGGGCTCCCTCCCACGCCTAGTGGACAACACTTAGCTCCGCGCTGGTGAGAAGACTTGAAGACTAGATTAGGTGCCGGACACGGCTTTTCATTTGCTTTCCGAAGTTGGCTTGATTTTCCTTAATCAGAGTTGCTCTTGGTGTTCGATGCTGATTTGGTTCCCGAGCGTTTTACCGCTTTTTTCGGCTCTAGTTTGCTCTTGTTCTCTCTCTGCATACCTCGCGAGGGGGCTAGGCAGGTGCCCTCGCGAGCATTTCTCTTCTCTTTTCCTTCTCGCGAGCCACCCTTGTTCGAGCCTGGAAGCTGGCACGCCCCACCTAAATCCGTGCCCCTCGGGTACCGTGATACAAGGCGCCAAGCCAAGGCTTGGGTGGACGGCAAATCTTTTGGCACACCCCCTAACAAATTTTTTGGAGTTTCTGAGCAACGCAGACACCACGCGAGGGAAAGTATTTCCTAAACACGCCAGGCTAAGTTATCTTTGCACTAAATAACAACACGGCATGGGAACGACTTGCACAATGCATTAACCAAAGAACCACAGTTCGATATACGCCCCTCTGGGCCCATACTGGTTTCATTTTTCGATGCAGGAAAGACAGGAAAAGCTAAGCAAAGCAGCGTTGCAGCAATCCGCGGAGGCAGGCCCTTGGCGATGCCCAAGGCCTAGCCAGAACCCTCCTTGCGCTTCATGGAGGCGCGACGAAGAGATGACCCGCTGCCTCCTTCGAAGCGGGCGCGGCGACGCGGCGGCTGGTCGTAGCCACCGCTGCTGGAGCTGTCATCGGAGGAGGAGCCGCAATAGCTGGAGGAGGCGTGGTCGCCACCGAGGGCAGGCTCGCCCTTGTCCTCATCGCGACCATCACCAAGGCCGAGCACCTCCTCGCTGTCGTTCGTCTCGGGGCAGCACCCGGCGCAGCGACCATCTTCCCCGAACACCCTCACGTAAAGGGTCGATTCACCATCGTACCTGAAGTGGAGGGTGCACCGCCGCCCGGGCAGCATGGCGACGTCGCTCGCCACCCGGGGGCAGGGCTATGTTGCCTGCGGCGGAAGTCTCAACCGTAACCCAAGAGGCCCTGCTGCAGCAGCCGTCCGCGTGCAGCCAGAGCCCGCCCGGACCAGAGGCCGGCTGTTCGCCGGCGAAGAAGCGCGGAAGTTGGAGCCAGCTGCCGGCCGGGCTCTCCGCCCAGACAACGAACACCGGCGACACCTCAGCCGAATGGAAGCGCAGGCGGGGAGGCCGCTGAACCACCATGGATGGGATGATCCCCACCGCGTACCATGGCGCCACATCGATGGTGGGCCATAGCGGGGGCCGCGGCGTGCTTGCGCAGACGGCCCCGGCCGCGCTTGGGCGTCGGGGAGCCGGGGCCCTCGCGAGGGGCCTTCCCTTTCTCGGCGGCAGAGAAATTCTTTCCTGGCGCCATCGATGGCACCGCAAGCAATGGAGCAGAGACGCAAGCAAGCAAGGAAGAGATGGGCAACGAGGGCTCTGCCCCCCTCCCCATTTATAGCAAGAAAAGGCCAACCGGCGTCTCCCACGATCGCCGGTAATGATGGTTTTCCTTCCATATCGTAGGGACTTGTCAAGTCGTGAAGTTGCCGAGGCAGTGTGGGGAAGCGAAGACGCTCACGTCCAATCAACCGCCACGCGTCGACCAAGGCCGCGGGCTTTTGGGGCCCGTGGCGCTCCGAACTTGACCCTTGGTTTCGCCGCGAAGCCAAGCCCGAGCGCACCTTGGGCCCGGGGGCTACTCTCGGCGTGCTGGGAACGGGGGTCCCCAGACTTGCCTGCCTGCGGCCCACGGCGTGGCTAGGCAGCAGGCCGTACGGCCCATCTTCATCGACAAGGCATCCAAGACCCTCGATAGGGTCCAAGCCTCACGAGGCGGACGATGCAAGACCTCCTCTGGAGTGGCCTAGATAGGCAGGCTCGCGAGGAGCGGAGATATCAAGGCAGGGCAAACCTCACGAGGCTCTCGTGGCGTGAGCCATGTTGAACGGTGCCAGGTGGGCGCCGGTGCACGCAACGTCCTTATTTCCTCTTTGGTGCTAAGGAGGCAAGCGCGGACGAAGAGTATCGAGGCATCAGGCAAAGGTTGCCATATTGGTGCAACAAGACCAAGACCAGGAGGACGGCAAGGTGGAGGTCATCATGGAGCCCAAGACGGCGTCACCCCAGAGCTTTTCGCAGGCGAAGACCGCTTTTGTAAGGATAGCTTGTACTATCTGTCCCCCTTCAAATTCGCCCGCCGTTGTTGGCTCCCTTCCCGATCGATATTTGGGAAGAGGACCAGGGCCTCTATAAATAGGCTTAACCACCACAGTAGAAATGAGAACGAGAACAGATCGAGAAGCCAACACTCGCGCAAGAACACCTCAACCTCAGGAGGCTATTCTTCCCTTGTACTGTTCATCATCAGCCCAAGAGGCAATCCACCACCACCACACTGGAGTAGGGTATTACACCACAACAAAGGGCCCGAACCAGATAAACCCCGTGTCTCTTTACGTGTTGTGAGTTAAATCGAGTTCGTCCGCAAGATCTGAGCGAGCCAGAGTGTAGATCGGTAGGAGGGAAAGACTTCGCGTGCACCCCAGTGTTCGAACCTTAAGGGTTTGCCGGAACCCCACATCCGACAAGTTCTAATAGAAATTTTTCTCCATTTTGGAATATTTAAGAAAATAGGAAAATAAGAAGCAGTCCGGGAAGGACACGAGGCTTCCACGAGGGTGGGAGGCGCGCCCTACCCCCTGGGCGCGCCCCCTACCTCGTGGGCACCTCGTGTGCTCTCTGGACTCCGTTTTCTTGCACGATACTTCTTTCGGTCGGTAAAAATTCATTATATAATCTCCCAAAGGTTTTGACCACCGTATCACGCAAATATCCTCTGTTTTTGTTTCGAGCTGTTTTTCTGACAGATCTAGATCACCATGACGTCTCAAAGCGCCCCCAAGGACAAGTTCTTCGAGAAGGTCATCCACCCCTACCTCGCGGAGGTGCTGCAACACCCTCAAACCATTGAGATGTGTGATGGGTTGCTGCACATCCGCGATGTTGAGGGACCAAGGAGGACCGGAAGCATGGAGACGAGGCTCGAAGAAATGGAACAACAAGTTTTCAAGTGCTAGGGGATGGTGGAACATGGACTCAATGCCAACCACATGATGATAGCATAGTTCACCAACAACCACAAGCTGGATGCCAAGAACATCGGGGAGACCATCTTCAAGCTTCGTGAGAAGATCGAGCATCTCTAAGCCCAAATCTATGACTGGGAAAACCAAAACTGTGAGTATGAATATAGATTCAAGAGGATGAGTTTGGCTACAGATTTGAGGATCCCGGAGACTCGATCATCCTTCTATGACGGTGAGCCTGTGCCTTGGAAGATGGACGACAAGCCCACATCATCAACAACTCCACCATCTTCTTCACCAGCAAAGGAGATATAATCACATGGGTATGGGTACTCCCCTTGGCAACTGCCAAGCTTGGGGGAGGTGCCCCGATATCGTATCACCATCACACTCCTATCTTTAGGGTTTTTCTTAGTTCGATCCTTTTAGTAATATCTTGATCTAGTAGAATAAAGTTTTAGTATGATTTGGTTTTGAGTTTTGCTTTATGATCCCTCTATGTAATCGAGTCCTAGAACTATATATAATAAAGATTAGTGTTGAGTCAAGGGCTTGATTATTTTGCTATGATCTTGAGGGAATAAAAGAAAAGAGAAAGAATAAAAAGAAGTAAAGAGATCATATTGATCTTATGGAGAGTAATGACTTCACATAGAAAGAGTATGATGATTAAAAGTTGTTGGGAGTTGACAAACATAGCTTTGGTCATCGTTGCAATTAATAGGAAGTAATAAATAAAGAGAGGTTTCACATATAAATATACTATCTTGGACATATTTTATGATTGTGAGCACTCATTAAAATATGACATGCTAAAGAGTTGATGTTGGACAAGGAAGACAACGTAATGGGTTATGTTTTATTATATCTAAAATAAAGTATATTGTCATGGATCATCCAACATGTTGAGCTTGCCTTTCTCCCTCCTGCTAACCAAATTATTTTCACCAAGTAGAGATACTACTTGTGCTTCCAAATTCCCTTAAACCCAGTTTTGCCATGAGAGTCCACCATATCTACCTATTGATTGAGTAAGATCCTTCAAGTAAGTTGTCATCGGTGCAAGCAATAAAAATTGCTCTCTAGATATGTATGATTTATTAGTGTGGAGAAAATAAGCTTTATACGATCTTGTGATGTGGAAGAAATAAAAGCGACGGACTGCATAATAAAGGTCCACATCACAAGTGGCAATATAAAGTGACGTTCTTTTGCATTAAGATTTCGTGCGTCCAACAATAAAAGCGCATGACAACCTCTACTTCCCTCTGCGAAGGGCCTATCTTTTACTTTTATCTCTTACCCTTATGCAAGAGTCATGGTGATCTTCACCTTTCCTTTTTACATTTTATCCTTTGGCAAGCACCTTGTGTTGGAAAGATCCTGATATATATATCCAATTTTATGTAAGTTAACATGAACTATTATTGTAGACATTACCCTTGAGGTAAAAGGTTGGGAGGCGAAACTATAAGCCCCTATCTTTCTCTGTGTCCGATTAAAACACCGTAACCACAAGTATTGCGTGAGTGTTAGCAATTGTGAAAGACTAAATGATAGTTGAGTATGTGGACTTGCTGAAAAGCTCTTACATAGACTCTTTCCGATGTTATGATAAATTGCAATTGCTTCAATGACTCGGATTATAGTTTGCTGGTTCTCAATGAAGTTTCTGATTCATACTTGACATTGTGAATAGATTATTACTTGAGCATAAGAAATCATATGACAATATATATGTGTGTGTGTGTGTGTGTGTGTGTGTGTGTGTGTGTGTGTGTGTGTGTGTGTTATAAGAATGATCATGATGCCCTCATGTCCGTATTTTATTTTATCGACACCTCTACCTCTAAACATGTGGACATATTTATCGTTATCGGCTTCCGCTTGAGGACAAGCGAGGTCTAAGCTTGGGGGAGTTGATACATCCATTTTGCATCATGCTTTTATATCGTTATTTATTGCATTATGGGCTGTTATCACACATTATGTCACAATACTTATGCCTATTCTCTCTTATTTTACGAGGTTTACATGAAGAGGGAGAATGCCGGCAACTGGAATTCTGGGCTGGAAAAGGAGCAAATATTAGAGACCTATTCTGCACAACTCCAAAAGTCCTTAAACTCCATGGAAGTTATTTTTGGAAATAATAAAAAATACTGAGCGAAGAAAATACCATAGGGGGCCCACACCCTGGCCACGAGGGTGGGGGCGCGCCCTACCCCCTGGGCGCGCCCCCCTGCCTCGTAGTCTTTCGTCCGAGAAAAAAATCAGAAGCAAGCTTTCAGGAAGAAACTCCGCCGCCACGAGGCGGAACCTTGGCAGAACCAATCTAGGGCTCCGGCAGAGCTGTTCTGCCGGGGAAATTTCCCATCGGGAGGGGGGAATCATCACCATCGTCATCACCAACGCTCCTCTCATCGGGAGGGGGCCAATCTCCATCAACATCTTCACCGGCACCACCTTCTCTAAAACCCTAGTTCATCTCTTGTATCCAATCTTTGTCCCAAAGCCTCAGATTGGTACCTGTGTGTTGCTAGTAATGTCGATTACTCCTTGTAGTTGATGCTAGTTGGTTTATTTGGTGGAAGATCATATGTTCAGATCCTATATGCATATCAATACCCCTCTGATTATGAACATGAATATGATATGTGAGTAGTTACGTTTGTTCCTGAGGACATGGGAGAAGTCTTGCTATTAGTAGTCATGTGAATTTGGTATTCAGTCGATATTTTGATCAGATGTATATTGTCTCTCCTCTAGTGGTGTTATGTGAACATTGACTACATGACACTTCACCATTGTTTGGGCCTAGAGGAAGGCATTGGGAAGTAATAAGTAGATGATGGGTTGCTAGAGTGACAGAAGCTTAAACCCTAGTTTATGCGTTGCTTCGTAAGGGGCTGATTTGGATCCATATGTTTCATGCTATGGTTAGGTTTACCTAAATACTTCTTCTGTAGTTATGGATGCTTGCAATAGGAGTTAATCATAAGTGGGATGCTTGTCCAAGTAAGGAAAGCACCCAAGTACCGGTTCACCCACATATCAAATTATCAAAGTACCGAACGCGAATCATATGAACGTGATGAAAACTAGCTTGACGATAATTCACATGTGTCCTCGGGAGCGCTTTTCTCTATATAAGAGTTTGTTCAAGCTTGTCCTTTGCTACAAAAAGTATTGGGCCATCTTGTTGCACTTTATTTACACTTGTTATCCGTTACCCGTTACAAATTACCTTATCACAAAACTATCTGTTACCGATAATTTCAGTGCTTGCAGAGAATACCTTGCTGAAAACCACTTATCATTTCCTTCTGCTCCTCGTTGGGTTCAACACTCTTACTTATCGAAAGGACTACGATAGATCCCCTATACTTGTGGGTCATCATGGCGGCGGAGTCCAATTGGAAACTAAGGGATATTAAGGCGTCCTTTTAATAGAGAACCGGAACAAAGCATTAACACACGGTGAATACATGAACTCCTCAAAGTACGGTCATCACCGGGAGTGGTCCTGACTACTGTCACTCCGGGGTTGCCGGATCATAACACGTAGTAGGTGACTATAACTTGCAAGATCGGATATAGAACATGGATATAATGGTGATAACATAAACGGTTCAGATCTGAATTCATGGCACCCGGGCCCAAAGCGACAACCATTAAGCATGGAAAAGTCATAGCAACATCAATCTCAAAACATAGTGGATACTAGGGATCGGGCCCTAACAAAACTAACTAGATTACATGATGAATCTCATCCAACTCCTCACCGACTAGCGAGCCTACAAAAGAATTACTCACTCTCGGTGGGGAACATCATGGATTGGCAATGGATAAGGGTTGGTGATGACGAAGAACAAAGATCCCCCTCTCCGGAGCCCCAAATGGACTCCAGATCTGGCCTCCCGATGGAGAATAGGAGGTGACGGTGGCTCCGTCTCATGGAACGCGATAATTCTTTCTCCCTGATTTTTGTCTGGAAATATATGATTTTATAGCATCGGTTTTAGGGTCTGCGGGGCCACTAGGTGGGGACAACCCACCTGGGTGCGCCTAGGAGGGCAAGTGCGTCCTGGTGGGTTGTGCCCTCCCAGTTGCCCGCCTCCGGTGGCTCTTGGCTCCAGAAATTCTCTTTTATTGTATAAAAAATCCTTGCAAAGTTTCGTTCCGTTCCGAGAACTTTTATTTCTGCACAAAAACAACACCATGGTAGTTCTGCTGAAAACAGCGTCAGACCGAGGTTAGTATCATTCAAATCATGCAAATTAGAGTCCAAAACAAGAGGAAAAGTGTTAGGAAAAGTATATACGTTGGAGACGTATCGACTCCCCCAAGCTTAAACATTTGCTTGTCCTCAAGCAATTCAGTTGATAAACTGAAAGTGAAAAAGAAAAACTTTTACGAACTCTTTTGCTCTTGTTTGCATAAATAAGCTTAAACAACACCCAGGTTTCAGCCAACATTATAACTAACTATGTCAACAATAACTCTTAAAGATTATAATGATTCATATCAATGACATAATCAGCTAGCGAGAAATAATAAAATATCTCAAACAGCAACGCGTTGTCAAAACAATCATGATATAATATGACAATAGTGGTATCTCGCTAGCCCTTTCTGAGACCACAAAACATAAATGCAGAGCACCTCCAAAGTCCTAGCCGCGACTAAACATTGTAATTCATGGTAGAAAATATCCAGTCATGATGCACCCAACATTAGCTACACACAATGCATCAGCATGACAACAATGCTCTCAGGTTCTGGCGCTTATTTTAGAAGGTGATGAGACAACATAAAAGTAAATAGAAGGTCCCTTCGCAGAGGGAAGTAGTGATTTGCAGAGGTGCCAGAGCTCATGTTTTTAAAACAGAGGTAAATGATATTTTGAGACATGCACCTTTCTCATTTACTTCACGACTATCAGTTATCAATATCTTCCATGCTAAGCACGCTAGTGGTGGTTCCCAAGCGATAAAAGTAAAGGTTTTGACTCCATTGGGAGTTTTGATTGATTATTTGAGAGATCAATTCTTTTTGCAGTTTAGGACTGGGCATCCCTATTACCGCACATTCTCGTGATATGGCGAGTGAATAAACACTCGGCCTGAGAATAACCCGCTTAGCATGGAAGATACCGACCACCTCATGTCGTTCCATGAACGATCCAGTCACACCAAAAGGATGTTTATTTAATGTTTTTAGAGATGGCATAAGAAAATTTACTTAGGACGGCAGGGTGATACCGCATATAGGTAGGTATGGTGGACTCATGTGGAATAACTTGGGTTCAAGGTTTTTAAAGTACAAGCAGAGTTCCCACTTATTACAGGTGAAGGCTGGCAAATAGGTTGAGAAGCAGCCAGCTAGATAGCAACAACGGTCATGAACATGCATTATGCATAAGTAACATTGGACACTAGCATGAGTAGGATATGAACACCATGAACATAGATATCATAGAGGCTATGTTGGTTTTGATTCAACTACATGCATGAACATGTGCCAAGTCAAGCCACTCGAACATTCAGAGGAGGATACCATATCATCATACTACATCACAATCATTTTAATGCAATGTTGATATCCAAGATAAATCATTATCCACTCCTAGCTACTTACGCATGGCATGAGAAACTATAATCTCGAATTGTCACTGCAAACATGTTTAATCATAATGAGTTGAATCATGGATACTAGGTTAAACACATTTACAAAAACAGAACAAGTCGAGTTCATACCTGTTTCTCTCTGCCATGGCCAGTTCATCGAATATCGTCATTATTGCCTTTCACTTGCACGACCGAGCGATAAGGAAAATAATAATAGTGCAAGAGTGCCGTGGACTAAGCTGGAATCTGCAAACATTTTATTCAACAGGAGAAGACAAAGTAATATGGGCTCTTTATTAGATCAACAATTATTCATATGAGAGCCACTCAACATTTTCATCGTGGTCTTCTCCTTGGTATGACTCAAATAAAAAGGAAAGAAATTCAGAGAAACACACTGGAATATTTTTGGAGTTTTTTTTTCTTGAACAAGCAAATAAAAGGGGAAAGCAAAAACAAGAAAAACTATTTACACGGGAAAGCTCCCAACAAGCAAAAGAAGTACAAGGAAATCTTTTTGGGTTTTCTTTTAAGAATTACAACTAAGCATGCATAGAAAGTAAACTAACTACAACTAATTTTTTTGTAAGGCTTTTCAAACACACAAGAATAAAGCAAGAAAATAAATTTAACATGGATAATACAATGAAAAAGTGTGGACACCAACAACTGGAATGAGATGTGTGAACATGAATGTAATGTCGATGGGAATACATACTCCCCCAAGCTTAGGCTTTTGGCCTAACTTGGTAATTGATCAGTAGCTTGGATAGTAGTCGTGGTGCTGAGGAGCGGGCATCCATGGATCCCACTGCTGAGGTTCCTCCTCTGCTACAGCCTGTTTGTTTTGGTAGGCGATGACATCCGCGGGCATAATCCTATATCCACCCCTGGCAACAGGATCAAACAAAGCAGGTGCAGGCAATGGAATAATATCACGAGTGTTCACAATGAAAACCAGGTTATACGGAATAGGAATATTAGGGAAATCTCGTGCAATAAACTGGTGGTGTTCCATAGCTGCGCGATCCAGGTAGATCTTGGTCAAAGGATAATTATGCAGGCGTATATCAACATCAAAGCGAGCCACCAAACTAGTAGCGTAAATACCACCATGGATTTTACCCTTGGATTTATTAAGATGAAGGCGACGTGCCACAATAGCCCCCAAGCTATAAGAGTTCTCCCCCTCCAGTGCACGACGTAAAACAACAAGTTCTGGGGCACTGAGTGCACCCACCTTTTCTCTAGCAAGCAAGCATTTTGCAATAAAAAGAGTGAAATAATGAACAGCGGGAAAATGCAATCCATATTTCAAACTATGCAGGCCTAGGCTCTGCCAAACTACCATCTGAAGGGAGCAAGCATATTTCACAAAATTCAGTAAGAGGTATCTGATGGAAATCATCATATAAATTAAATTGCACATCGGGAGGGTTATTCCTAGGAAGGAAATTAAAACTTTGAACAAAGGTGTTTTGTGAGGAGATGATACTGTTCACGTTCAACTGCGATGAAGTCGGTGAGACCGGCATTAGCAGCATATTCTGTAAACTCTTGAAGAATTCCAACCTCTTCCATGAACGGGGTATGCGGCCACTCGCATGGCCGAACTTCTGCCAACCTCTGGGTATGGAGCTCATTGTCAGATGACTCCCTAATAACTCCCTTGGAGTTCTTCTTGGAAGCAAAGTTCCTAAAGATATTCATGGTTTTCCTATGAACAAAATTTTTGAAATTTTTAGTCCACAAATTTTTCTCAACAAAACTTCACAAAATTGATAGCAACTACTCATAGGGATGCATAGAGGCCATAGCAAGCATTCAAACTACTTAGAACTCTTAAGAATTCAACATGCAAGCTCATATACAGCAGCACCAAGAGTGGCTAATTATTCAAAATATAAACAACCAAAGCAAAAACTAATTGGACAAACGGTGGAGTCACATACCAAGCAACAATCCCCCAAAACAGTTTCGGAAACGGAGCTTCGAGTAAACAGATCGAAATCTGCGGGTTTGAGAGCAAGAACACGGGAGAGAGAGCAAAGGTGAATATTTTCTGTAGGTAGGTGATGATGTGGTGTAAAGAGATAAATGGGGGGCCCATGTGGGGACCACAACCCACCAGAGCGCGCCCAGGTGGGTTGTGCCCACCTGGTGCACCTCCCTCTGATAATATTTGCACCATAAATTCTTAAATATTCAGAAAAAAGTCGTATTAAATTTTCAGAGCATTCTGAGAACTTTTATTTTTGGGTCATTTTCTATTGCACGGGAAATTCACAAAACAGACAAAACATGGCATTTTATTTTATTTAACTAGTAAAAACAAAAAACAAAAAGTATGGATAGAAGGTAGTGCTTACTAAATTCATCAACTTCATGCCTGTCAAAAATGATCCATTAATAAGGTTGATCAAGTCTTATTAACAACCACTTTCGATTGGCATGAAACCGAAGAACTTTCGTATATCACTAAGTTACCTCAACGGGGATATGAATGTCCCCAACAATAAGCATTTCGTATTTCTTTTTAACAGTAGGTAGAGGTAGTTGAAAACTTCCAATAGTGATTGCCGGAGTTTTTTCAATAACATTAATACCATTCACATGGAATTGTTTCTACAGGAAGTGCACCGTATGCTCATTACCATTGATAAGAAAAGTGACCTTGATTTTATTGCAATCAATAACAGCCCCTGCAGTATTCAAGAAGGGTCTACCAAGGATAATCGACATATTGTTGTCCTCGGGCATCTCAAGTATAACAAAGTCAGTCAAAATAGTAACATTAGCAACAACAACGGGCACATCCTCACAAATACCGATAGGTATGGCAGTTGACTTATCAGCCATTTGTAGAGATATTTCAGTAGGTGTGAGTTTATTCATATCAAGTCTTTTATATAAAGAGAAAGGAATAACACTAACACCAGCTCCTAAATCACATAAAGCAGTTTTCACATAATTTCTTTTGATGGAGCAAGGTATAGTTGGTATTCCCGGATCTCCAAGTTTTTTAGGTACTCCATATTTAAAAGTGTAATTAGCAAGCATAGTGGAGATTTCAGCTTCCAGTATTTTTCTCTTATTAGTGATGATGTCTCTCATGTACTTTGCATAAGGAGGCATTTTCAAGATATCAGTCAAGCGAGTAAGCAAAAAGACTTGCCTCAAAATTTCAGCAAAGCGTTCAAATTCTTCATCATCTTCTTTTTAGTTGACTTGGGTGGAAAATTCATAGGTTTTTGAACCCGCGGTTCTCTTTCTTTTTATCGTGTTTTCTAGCAATGAAGTCTCTTTTATCATATCTTGTATTCTTGGGTTGTGGGTTATCAATAACAACTGCAGGTTCTATCTCAACAACGTTGTCTGGTTCTTTACTATTTGTTTGAGTATGTTCTTGAACCTCATCATTATCTTCTTCATTATTAGAAGGTGAGTGTTCATTACCATATTGGGTTTCAGCATCTGAGATAGAAACTTCATTATCATTGTCAGGAGGTTTTTCTACTTCAGGTTCACTAGAGGCATGCAAAGTCCTATCATTTTTCTTTTTCTTCTTCTTTTTAGAAATACTATGTGCATCAGCGTTAACTCTTTGAGAGTCTTGTTCAATTCTTCTTGGGTGTCCCTCAGGATAAAGTGGTTCCAGAGTCATTCTACCTCCTCTAAACATTACTCTAACAGCATGATCATTGATATTGTTATTCATTTCATTAAGAAATTCTCTTTGAGATTTAGCAACTTGTTCTAACTGAGTTTGAACCATAGAAGCATGCTTTCCAACACCTCTAACATCATTTGAGATTCTAAATAACAAGTCACTCAAGCGAGCAATCATATCAGAATTGTATTTCAATTATTTTATATAATTTTTATTGAAGTGATCTTATTTTCTAATGTAATTTTCAAACTCATAAAGGCATTGGCTAGGGTGCATATTCTGAGAATTCATTATCATTCAATTTCATTAGAGAATTTACCTCTACCACCTTAGGTGGTGGTGGTGTATTAAGCCCATGTATTTCTTCAATAGGAGGTAAATTTTTAACATCCTCAGCTTTAATACCTTTTTCCTTCATAGATTTCTTTGCCTCTTGCATATCTTCAGGACCGAGATATAATAGACCCCTCTTCTTCGAAGTGTGTTTAAGCGGTGTTTCAGGAAGAGACCAATCTTCATAATTTTTAGATATGTTATTCAATAATTCTTCAGCTTGCCCAACAGTTCGTTCCCTGAAAACACAACCAGCACAACTATCTAGTAAATGCCTAGAAGCATCGGTTATTCCATTATAGAGGAAATCAATTATTTCATTTTTCTTAAGAGGATGATCAGGCAAAGCATTAAGTAATTGGCAAAGCCTCCCCCAAGCTTGTGGGAGACTCTCTTCTTTAATTTGCACAAAGTTAAATATTTCCTGTAAAGCAGCTTGTTTCTTATGAGCAGGGAAATATTATTCAGAGAAGTAATAAATCATATCCTGAGGACTACGCACACAACCAGGAGCAAGAGTATTGTACCAAGCTTTAGCATCACCCTTTAATGAGAACGGAAATAATTTGAGAATATAGTAATAGCGATTTTCTCATCATGAGTAAAAAGGGTGGCGATGTCATTCAACTTAGTAAGATGTGCCACAACAGTTTCAGTTTCATAACCATGGAAAGGATCAGATTCAACCAAAGTGATTAACTCTGGGTCGACAGAGAATTCATAATCGCTATCATCAATAAAGATAGGTGAGGTAGAAACTTAGGATCATATTGCATTCTAGCATTCAAAGATTTTTCTTTATACTTGCATAATAATTTCTCTAGATCATCTCTATCCTTACAAGCAAGAATATCTCTAGTTGTCTCCTCATTCATAACATAACCTTTCGGTACCTTAGGAAATTAATATCTAGGAAGGCTAGTTCTAGCAGGTGTTTCAGGAGTATCAGTGTCAAGCTCATCATCAGATTCAACAACATCATGTTGTATTACTCTAGAAATTTGTTCATCAAGAAAATCACCAAGTGGCACACCATCATCATCAAGCAAGGTACCAGCATCATCATAAATATCATTCATAGAAGAAGTAGTATCATCAATAACTTGCGACATATCAGGATTAATAGCATGTGGTGGTGTTGCAAGTATATTTATAATAGAAGGTGAATCTAAAGCAGAACTGGATGGCAGTTCCTTACCTCCCCTCGTCTTTGAGTGATAAACCTTAGTCTTAGCATCCTTCAGATTCTTAATAGTGATAAATTAATAATAATCCCAAGTGACTCAACAAATATAGCTATGCTCCCCGGCAATGGCGCCAGAAAAAGGTCTTGATAACCCGCAAGTATAGGGGATCGCAATAGTTTTCGAGGGTAGAGTATTCAACCCAAATTTGTAGATTCGACACAAGGGGAGCCAAACAATATTTGCAAGTATGAGCAGCTCAGTTGTCAATTCAACCACACCTGGAGATTAATTATTGCAGCAACGTGATCAGTAGCAAAGTAATATGATAGTTTTGATAATAGTGACAGCAGCAATAGTAATGGTAACAGTGATAGCAATAGTTTTTAGCAAGTGCGGCAGTAATGATAGCAATAGTAACTTAGCAAGAAAAATATAAGATAAATTCGTAGGCATTGGATCGGTAATTTGTTGGATGATATTCATCATGTGACAGTCATAACCTAGGGCGATACAGCACTAGCTCCAGTTCATAAATATAATGTAGGCATGTATTCCGTAAATAGTAATACATGCTTATGGAAAGAACTTGCATGACATCTTTTATCCTACCCTCCCGTGGCAGCGGGGTCCAATTGGAAACTAAGGGATATTAAGGCCTCCTTTTAATAGAGAACCGGAACAAAGCATTTACACACGGTGAATACATGAACTCCTCAAACTACGGTCATCACCGGGAGTGGACCCGACTATTGTCACTCCAGGGTTGCCGGATCATAACACATAGTAGGTGACCATAACTTGCAAGATCGGATCTAGAACATGGATATAATGGTGATAACATAAACGGTTCAGATCTGAATTCATGGCACCTGGGCCCAAAGTGACAAGCATTAAGCATGGCAAAGTCATAGCAACATCAATCTCGGAACATAGTGCATACTAGGGATCAGGACCTAAGAAAACTAACTAGATTACATGATGAATCTCATCCAACTCCTCACCGACCAGCGAGCCTACGAAGGATGTACTCACTCCTGATGGGGAGCATCATGGAATTGGCGATGGAGAAGGGTTGGTGATGATGATGAACGAAGATCCCCCTCTTAGGAGCCCCAAACAGACTCCAGATCTAGCCTCCCGATGAAGAACAGGAGGTGAAGGCGTCTCCGTCTCATGGAACGCGATAATTCGTTCTCCCTGATATTTTTCTGAAAATATGTGATTTTATAGCGTTGGTTTTAGGGTCTGCGGGGCCACCAGGTGGGGACAACCCACCTTGGGCGCGCTTGGGAGGGCAGGCGCGCCCTGGTGGGTTGTGCCCACCCAGGTGCCCCCTCCGGTGGCTCTTGGCTCCCAAAATTCACTTTTATTGTATAAAAATCCTCACAAAGTTTCGTTCCACTCCGAGAACTTTTGTTTCTACACAAAAATGGTAGTTCTGCTGAAAACAGCGTCACTCCGGGGTTAGTTTCATTCAAATCATGCAAACTAGAGTCCAAAACAAGAGGAAAAGCATTAGGAAAAGTTGATACGTTGGAGACGTATCAGGGGGCAATTAAATTATCTAATTCGGTTTAATTAGTGGTGGGACCAATCTATGAGTGGCACATGATCTAATAAAAGGTTTAATTAACTACAGGCCCACACGTCAGTGGCTAATTGAGTAAGCTAATTAGATTAGTTCTTACTCTGAACCGGTCAGGCCCCACTATCAATGCCACATTGGCCGTTTTAAACCGGGCGCTCTTGTGCGAGCACGCCGGCGGGGCACAGAGGGCGGCGACGGACCATTGGAGCTGCGCTCCGGCAACCAAAAGAGCACCAACGACTACCTAGCGGATGAGCGTGATGTGGCGCATCCGTCTAGGCGAGCGGCGCTGGCAGGGGGTGGCTGGAGCGGTGGTTGCAGGCGACGATGAATGCGGCAGGGGAGCAGCCATGCGCGGGCGGCAGACGCGGGCTATAGGGGGCGAGCGGCGGGAGCACGGGATGGCGAGTCTAGCTGCACGCTAGGCGCGGCCAAGAGTGGCTGGCGAGCCAGGGGTGCGGCAGAGCGTGGGCAGAGCCCTGGCGACCGCGAGCTCGCGGTAAGCTCGGACGCGGGGGGCTACGCTGGTGGATGGGATCAGCTAGCGCGCGGCACTGGCGCTGGCACAGCTGTGGGCGTGGCCTGCAGGCATAGGCCATGGTGAGCAGCTATGGGCGTGGCTAAGGGAGTCCTGGACTAAGGGGTCCTCGGGCGTCTGGCCTGTTAGCCATGGGCCGGACTGATGGGCTGCGAAGATACGAAGACCGAAGACTATACACGTGTCCGGATAGGACTCTCCTTGGCGTGGAAGGCAAGCTTGGCAACCGAATATGTAGATTACTTTCTTTGTAACCGACCTTGTGTACCTTAGATCTCCCCGGTGTCTATATAAACTGGAGGACTTAGTCCGGAAAGGAGAGACTCATTACCATAGTCATACAGGCTAGGCTTTTAGGGTTTAGCCATTACGATCTCGTGGTAGATCAACTCTTGTAATGCTCATATTCATCAAGATCAATCAAGCAGGAAGTAGGGTATTACCTCCATAGAGAGGGCCCGAACCTGGGTAAACATTGTGTCCCTTAGCTCCTGTTACCATCAACCTTAGATGCACAGTTCAGGACCCCGTACACGAGATTTGCCAGTTTTGACACCGACATTGGTGCTTCCATTGAGAGTTCCACTGTGCCGTCCCCAAAAGGTTCGATGGCCCCTTCAATCACTAACAATGACGCTGTCCAAGAAGAAACCTTCCTTCCCGGACAGATCTTCGTGTTCGGCGGCTTCGCGCAGCGGGCCAACTCGTTTGGCCACCTGGACCAGATCGATAGCTATGCCCCTGGCCATCAGGTCAGATTTGGGAGCTTGAATTACATTGCGGACATCCGTGGAGATTTGATATTCGCCGGATTCAAGACCGCGGCGACCGCTCCTGGTCACCTTGACGAACATGACCTAAATCTATCGTCAGACCGCATCCAGGTGATAGCTCTTGTAATCACTCTGGCCTTAGATCCACAGCACACTGCGACATCCAAGGATTGGAGGCTCAACCCCACCACGGAGGCCACAGATTCCCCGGCGTTGGAGCCGCACATGGACTTAACCTCACACAATATTTGTGTCACCAGAACTCCGTGTGGCACCCCGATCCGCATGGAGCAGGGGGCCTTCGCACGTCAACCCAGGATAACACCTGACGCACGACAGGTCCATAATACAACATTCCAGGTACAATAATATTCATCAATACATGTGTATAAGATTACATCATTGATGAATACAATTATCTGGCATAGCCCTGAGGCTATTTAAATGACAGCGGAAGTCTATTTAAATGGCAGCGGAAGTCTTGGTTTGACAGCATAACAACTCGGGTTGGGCTCCACAACTCACAGGACTGGCAAGATTACGGCCTAACACGACGGATCAAGCGAACTATTCGGGTACGACCTACAAAACTGGCATGACACGCCAGGTCAGTACATTGAATATACTTGCAAGACAACCAAATACATAGCATCCAAACAAGCAAAAGACGAAGCAAGAACCTAGCGTATGCAACAACCTATCTCACATCAAATACCAAACATGGCAGGATATAGATCAACTGAGCATGAACTACCTCATACCATCTACTAACATGGCAATAACATAGCATATCAAAACATGCTTCTAACATGGCAGTAGCAAAACATAGCATATCATCTCAATCATGGCATAATTTAACATATCAATCAAAGCATGGCATGGCATCATGAAACTATGTTGAACATAAACTACAGGTCATATCCAATACAGACATAGCATGTTAACTTTATGCATCTCTCTCTTGTTCTGCCACGGTTCTTTAAATGCAAACATATTACTCATGCAATGCAACCAAACTTGTGCACCGAGTCCCTCGAACTCTCTTACCAACGGGTGGCCTCGCAACCGAACGGTGATCTTTCCGGCGATGACAACCATGACCAACACTTGGTCTCCAACACTCACCGATACCTTGTCTCGTGATCATATCAAAACATCACCGTGACTTCTCACGACCATCTCATAGTCCAAGTCACCTCATTCTTTATATCACACTATTATCACATTAGTCAATTAAGGTTTATCCTCCATTTCGACCAAGACCCGATAGTGTGACCTACTACGAACTGTGTTGCTATCAAAAGACTTTATAAACACTCTGCAGTGGTAGCTGTCGGCGTTCTGGGAACGGGGGTCCCTAGACTTGCCTGCCTGCGGCCTGCGGCGTGGCTCAAGTGGGGACCCAGCGCGGCCCATCTTCATCAAACTCAAGCTCAAGACCCTCGCGAGGGGCCAAGCCTCACGGGGCGGACGACAGGAAGCCTCCTCAAGTGCGTCCTCATCAGGCAGGGTCGCGAGGAGGCGGAGAGATCAATGCAAGGGTACCTCACGAGGACCCCGTGACGCAAGCCATGACGATCTAGGCCAGGTGGGTGCCGGCCTGGGCAGAGTCCTTGTTTCCCCTTTGGTGCAAAGGGGGCAAGCACAGACCAAGGCATCAGGCAAAGGTTACCATTTCGGTGCAACGAGACCAAGACCAGCAGGACGGCCGGACGGAGGTCACCGTGGAGCCCAAGACGGTGTCATCACCAGCGCTTTTGGCAGCCGAAGACCACCTTTGGTCAGGATAACTTGTACCAGATGTTCCCCTTCAAAATGGCCAATTGTTGGCGCCCTTCCCGCTCATCATTTGGGAAGAGGCCCAGGGCCTCTATAAATAGAGCTAGCCACCACTGAGTAGAGGCATCGGGTGATAGAAGGGAGAGATCGAGAGAAGGAGAGACCAAGTAGAACACACCACAACAGCTAAAGAACACCCCTCGCGAGGCTGTTCTTCCTTTGTACTGTTCATCATCATCCCCAGAGGCAATCCACCACACCACACACTGGAGTAGGGTATTACACCAGAACGGTGGCCCGAACCAGTATAAACCTCGTGTCTCTTGTGTTGTTCATCATTTCCATCTTAGTTCGCACAAGAGGATCGGACGTAGATCGGTAGGGGAGAGATCTCCGCGTGCACCCCAGTGTTCGAACCTCAAGGGTCCGCTGGAACCCAAAATCCGACATTTGGCGCGCCAGGTAGGGGTGCGCCGGAGTTCTTCCTTCCGACGACCCGCTCTCCGCCAACACCGCGTTCCGTCCCCATGGCGGACAACGCACCACTCACTCCGGCAGCTGACGCCGGTGCTAGGGCCAGGGGGATCCCGGCCTTGGCCCCCACCTTGCGACAGGTGGTGGCCGCGCAAGTTCCAGCCCGAGATGCCGCCGCGCTACAACGGCGCGGCAGACCCGCTGGTTTTCCTGCTGGCGTACGAGGAGGCCGTCCTTAGAGCCGGGGGCGACGACCGGGTGATGGCCAACTGGTTACCCATGGCCCTCACCGGTGTCCCGCGCATGTGGCTCTTCCACCTACCGACGGCTTCTGTGACCTCTTGGGAAGAGCTACGCAACCTCTTCCTCGCCTGTCTCGCCGCGCCAGCACCCCCCGTCGTCGCGGCCCTCCTGGGTGGCTCCCAAGCACCGCCCTCGAGCCACCGCGTCAAGCCGCTCGCCCGCCAGATCAGCGCCGCTTCCAAGCGTCGAGAATCCCCCCGGGCTGGGCGGCACCCAAGGCCGATCTGACTTTTGACTCGGGTGATCATCCCTTCAACCCCTCCGGTTTGGGCGTGCTCCCGATGCTGTGCACCCCCACCATCTGCCAAGTGGCCGTCACCAGGACCCTCATCGACGGTGGCGCCAGCCTCAACGTGCTCTGGTGGAGGCCTTCAGCCTCCTGCGCGTACCACCAGAGCGGCTCCAGCCCAGTCGGCCCTTCTCAGGTGTCGGAGACGGCTCAACCGCTTCCTTGGGGAAGATCTGCCTACCGGTGACCTTCGGCACCTACGACAACTTCCGCACGGAGCTGATCGACTTCGACATTGCCCCCATCGGCCTCCCCTACAACGCCATCCTCGGCTACCCGGCCTTGGCCCGGTTCATGGCGGCAACTCACCCAGCGTACAACCTCATGAAGATGCCCGGGAGCAGCGGCGTCCTTACCGTGCCAGGGGATACAAGGGATGCGCTGCAGGTGCTCCAGCTCGCCTTCAGGGCAACCGCGGTGGCGCAGCCCGCCAGCACCAACGCCCTCGAGCCCAAGGGGGCTGCGCCAGCTAAAAAGAAGCAGTTGTTCACCCAGGACAAGGCGGAAACCAAGCAAGTCCCGGTCGATGAGGACGGGTCCACCAGCGCCACCTTCACCATAGGGGCCAATCTCGAGCCCGAACAGGAGAAGGCCCTGATCGGATTCCTGCACGCGAACAAGAAGGCTTTCGCATGGGAAGCTGACCAATTAGCAGGAGTCCCGAGAGGTGTGATCGAGCATCACCTC
Source organism: Aegilops longissima (assembly GCA_021605205.1). Taxonomy (NCBI): domain Eukaryota; kingdom Viridiplantae; phylum Streptophyta; class Magnoliopsida; order Poales; family Poaceae; genus Aegilops; species Aegilops longissima. The sequence goes on along the minus strand of CM038681.1, from coordinate 477,201,530 downwards.
AACGTGTGCCCCAACGTACACCCCGTGAAGCAGAAGGCAAGGAGGCAGTCCGCAGAGAAACAGGCTTTCATCTTTCAAGAGACCCGGAAACTGGAAGCGGCAGGGGTCATCCGCGAGGTCCGCTACCCCTATTGGATGGCTAATCCCGTTGTCATGCCAAAGAAGGGGGGGAAGGAGCACATGTGTGTCGACTTCACCAACCTCAACAAAGCCTGCCCTCAGGACCCATTTCCGCTCCCCCGCATTGACCAGATAGTCGACTCCACCTCAGAATGTGACCTGTTGTGCTTCCTGGATGCCTTCTCGGGCTATCACCAGATCAAGATGGCGTTGGAAGACGTGGAGAAGACGGCCTTCCTAACCCCGTGTGGGGTGTACTGCTATACGTGCATGCCATTTGGATTGCGCAACGCAGGCGCAACCTTTCAGCGGCTGATGCACATCGCCTTGGGCCGGCATCTCGGGAGGAACGCTGAGGCTTACGTCGATGACATCGTGGTAAAGACTCAGGAGGCAAAAACCCTGATACAGGACCTGGAGGAAACCTTCGTGAGCCTCGATGAAGTGGATCTACGGCTCAACCCTGAAAAGTGCGTATTCGGAGTCCCCTCAGGCAAGCTCCTGGGTTTACTCGTGTCCCACAGGGGCATTGAGGCCAACCCGGAGAAGGACAAGGCGGTCGAGGACATGAGCCCGCCAACGACCCTCGTGAGAAATGCGTAAGCTCACGGGCGCGTGGATCGCGTGGGGCGCCATCTCCAAGCTGGGGGAACGAGCGCTGCCCATCTTCAAGCTGATAAAGAAGAAAGGCCCCTTCGAATGGACTGAAGAGGCCGACAAGGCATTCCAGGAACTCAAGAGGTACCTTACCAGTCCACCGGTGATGGTAGCCCCTCGCCCTCAGGAGCCCCTGGTGCTCTACCTTGCGGCCACGCCCTACTCCGCTAGCGCAGCTCTGGTGGCGGTCAGGGAGGAGCGCCGGGCCAAGGCCGCATCGACTGACCAGGCTGAAGCAGAGCGGGGCCAGGAGGGCCTCGCGAGGACCGCGACCGCAGCCAGAGAGGGGTAGCTGCAATAGGAAGGCGCACCCGGGGCAGGGGAGGCCCCTTCGGACGACCAAGAACTGGGGGCTCCGCCGCCTCAGGAGACGCCTCGACCCCTGGAGGCCGCAAGTTGCAGCAGCACCCTCAACCTCGTCGAGCATCCCGTATATTTCGTTAGCACAGTGCTACGGGACGCGAGGGCGCGGTACCCCATGCCTCAAAAGCTCCTCCTCGCGCTATTGGTGGCCTCACGCAAGTTGCGGCACTACTTCCAAGGCCACCCCATCAAGGTCGTCTCGGCATAACCCTTGGAGAGGATACTCAGGAGCCCCAACTCAGCTGGGAGGGTCGCTGAATGGAACATCGAACTACAAGCATTTCAGCTGGAATTCAGTACAACCAGAGTCATCAAGGGACCCGCACTTGCAGATTTCGTGGCAGAATGGACGGAAGCACCGGGTCTCGAGGCACGTGAAGACCGATCACTCTCCCCAGGAAGAGAAGCATCGGACGGCTGGGTCATGTACTTCGATGGGGCGTTCTCCCGGCACGGCGCGGGAGCTGGAGCGGTGCTCGTATCCCCTACTCAGGACAAGCTCTGCTACGTCGTGCAACTATGTTTCCATCACGGAGAGGAAGGTCTCCAACAACATAGCAGAGTACAAAGGCCTGATAGCAGGCTTGAAAGCCGCGATCGCCTTAGGGGTAAAGCGCCTCACCATCAAGGGCGACTCACAGCTCCTCGTCAACTTCTCCAACAAGATATACGAGCCAAAGGACGAGCACATGGAAGCTTACCTCGCTGAAGTCCGCGGGATGGAGAAACAGTTCTGGGGGCTGGAGCTGCAGCATTTGCCTCGCGGCACCAATCAGGAGGCAGACGACATTGCCAAAAGGGCGTCTAGGCGGGTGCCGCAGGAGCCCGGCATCTTCGAGGAGCGGCTCTTGCAGATTTCGTGGCAGAATGGACGGAAGCACCGGGTCTCGAGGCAGGTGAAGACCGATCACTCTCCCCAGGAAGTGAAGCACTGGACGGCTGGGTCATGTACTTCGATGGGGCGTTCTCCCGTGGCTCGCGGCACCAATCAGGAGGCTGACGACATTGCCAAAAGGGCGTCTAGGCGGCTGCCGCAGGAGCCCGGCGTCTTCGAGGAGCGGCTCTTCAAGCCCTCGGCGGTACCATCGCTGTCGGGCACGGTGCAACCGAGGGAGGAGCCTCCTCAGCCGTCAGCCTCAGGAGCTCCGATCTGCGGCCCGGCCTCAGGGGCATGCCTGATCCTAGCGCTGGAGCCTCAGGAGGGACGTTGGATCCCAGAGCTCAAGGACTACCTGACACGAGGGACACTGCCGGAGAACGAGGAGGAGGCGGAGCACGTGGCACGACAGGCCACGGCTTATTGCATCCAGGATGGCGAGCTCTACAGGAAGCGGCCAAATGACGTGTCCCTGCGTTGCATTTCTAGGGAGCAAGGAACGGAACTGCTGGCGGACATACACAGCGGAGACTGCGGGCACCACTCGTCGTCACGAACCCTTGTCGGCAAGGCGTTCCGCAGCGGGTTCTACTGGCCCACAGCACTCAACGACGTCGTTGAGCTGGTGAAGGCTTGCGAGGCTTGCCAGCTTCACGCTAAACAGATCCATCAGCCTGTGGGGGGTCTGCAGACCATACCCCTCTCATGGCCGTTTGCAGTTTGGGGGTTGGACATTCTGGGCCCGTTCCCACGAGTGCCAGAGGGCTATCGCTACCTCTACGTTGTCGTGGACAAGTTCACCAAGTGGGCCGAGGTGGAAGCTGTCCTCACAATCCTGGCAGACTCGGCAGTCAAGTTCATCAAGGGCCTCGTGAGCCGGTTCAGGGTGCCTAACCGCATCATCACTAACAACGGTTCGCAGTTCACCAGTAATCTCTTCAAAACATATTGTGCTAACCTTAGAACGCATATATGCTACACTTTGGTAGCACACCCCCGGAGCAATGGCCAGGCTGAACGAGCCAACGCGGAGGTCCTGAGGGGATTCAAGAAGAAGCCGGAGGCCTGTGGCAGGGGCTGGTACGACGAGCTCCAGTCCGTGTTGTGGTCAATCCGCGCGACAGTGACCAAGCCGACTGGCGAGACCCCGTTCTTCCTCGTCTACGGAGCAGAGGTTGTTCTCCCTCACGAGGTCAGGCGTCGCTCCGCACGGGTCCTGGCGTTCGACGAGGCACAGCAGGACGCCATGTGGGGGACGGATCTCGTGATGGGGGAGGAACACCGTAGGGAAGCCGCGCTACGAGCGGCAAGGTATCAACAGGCGCTACGACGATACCACTGCCGCAACATCCGCCCCAGGACCCTCGAGGTAGGAGACCTCGTGCTCAGACGGGTTCTCTCCAGGGAAGGGATGCACAAGCTCTCTCTCCTATGTGGGAGGGCCCGTTCAAGGTTGTTCATGTTTCCAGGCCTGGCTCCGCGCGTTTGGAGACTCCGAAGGGAGTACCCGTCCCGAACGCATGGAACATTCAACATCTCCAGAGGTTCTACCCCTGAGCGAGGCCTAGTGCCTAGGAAAGGCCTGGTGCCTGTGAAGAAGGCCAATGCCTGTGAAGCTATCGCGTTTTGGGAAAGGCCCGGTGCCTGTGAAGAAGGCCAATGCCTGTGAAGCTATCGCGTTTTGGGAAAGGCCCGGTGCCTGTGAAGAAGGCCAATGCCTGTGAAGCTATCGCGTTTTGGGAAAGGCCTGGTGCTTGTGAAGAAGGCCAATGCCTGTGAATCGCGTTTTGGGAAAGGCCCGGTGCCTGTGAAGAAGGCCAATGCCTGTGAAGCTATCGCGTTTTGGGAAAGGCCCGGTGCCTGTGAAGAAGGCAAACGCCTGTGAAGCTCGCCGCCCGTGACACTCTCACGTGATAATGAGTGGGGTTGTACACGCCCCGGAGTCTCTGGAGTACCGCCCTTGGGCCTCGGGGGCTCCCACCCACGCCCAGTGGCAGCAGTTAGCTCCGCGTTGGTGAGAAGACGTCGAAGACTAGAATAGGTGCCGGACGTGGCTTTTTCATTTGCTTTCTGCAGTTGACGTGTTTTTCCTGTTTGAAGTCTTATTGGAGTTGTTGGCGTTCCTGGCTTGTCACTCTTTGTCTTTTACATGCACTCGCCTCGTTTTCTCTCGCACAAGTCTCGTGAGGGATGTTCGTGGGCGCCCTCGCGAGCGTCTTCTGCCCCGATCGTCTGGAGATTTCCTGTCTGAGTCCTCTGCGGGAGCACCCCTCCCAGTCCATGCCTCACGGGCATCGCGACACAAACGCAGGACCTAGGCTGATCGCCCCCGCAGCCGGGACTAAAGGTTACCCCTCTGACTAATCCTTGCAGGGCATGAAATGCACAGCGAGGCCTCAGCCTCGGGAGGCGAGGGCCGCGTCAAGCTCCACCGAGCTCAAATGACTCCCGCACATGGACACGCAGCACAGAAACATAGCGCAGGAATGGCAAAAGCAACGCGATGCTTGACAGCAACAGTTCTAACACGCCCCCGCGGGGCCCTGTACTACCTTCTTCTTACACAGGAAAAGGAGGAAACAAAATGGACACGACCAGTCCAACACCAACCTACAGCAAAGGCTCGAGCTGCTCCTGGGGCTCAGGCGGACGCCTCCTCTCGCTTCACCAGGGCGCAGCGGCGGGTGGACCTGCTGCCTTCGCCCAGGCGGACGCGACGACACGGGGGTTGGTCGCGGCCGCCACTAGAGCAGCGGCTGCCTGAGGGAGAATCATCGGAACTTGACGAGCCCCAAGCACCGCCGCCAGCACGCCTGGCGCTGTCTTGGTCCTGATCGGCGCCGGGGCTGGGCAGGCGGCCGCAGTCATCGTCTTCGGGGAAACACTCGGCGCGGCGACCATCTTCCCCAAACACCCTCACGTAGAGGGTGGCGTCGCCATCAAACTTGAAGTGAGGGTGCACCGCTGGCTCAGGCCGCGCGCGTGGGCAAACGTTTGCCAGGCGCGAGTCAGGGCCCCATTTCCAGAAGGGGAGACCTCCAGCGAAGCCCAGAAGGCCCTGCTGCAACAACCATCCGCCTGGAGCCAGAAGCCGCATCGAGCGCTGGCCGGCAGCTCACCTACGAATAAGCGGGGGAGCTGGAGCCAGGCGTTGGTCGGGTCCGCTGACCACACGACGAACTCCGGCAGCACCTCCGCCGAGCGAAAGCGCGGCCTGGGGGCTGCGCGGTCACGACATGCCTTCCCTCAGCAGCCGAGCGCCCACCACCGTGCAGGGAACCGCCTCCATGGCCGCAGGAAGCCCCTACGGGGACCGCGGGGTACTTGCGAGGACGACCCCGGCCGCGCCTGGCCTGGGAGGAGCTGGGCCCTGCCTGGCGGGCCTTTCCCTTCTCTGTGGTCGAGAATCTCTTCGGAGCCATGAAAACAGCGAGCGGCCGAGGAGAGAAGGGAGTAGCAGGAAGGGGTGAAGTGGCGGAGCTCCGCAGCCCCGTATTTATAGACGGAGAAGGCCAACCGTTGAGCACCACGATCGTAGGTAATCATGACCCGTATCTCTGCATGCAGGGACTTGTCAAGTCGTGCAGTCGCCGAGGCGTCATGGAGAAGCACAGTCGCCCACATCCAATCAACCGCCACGCGGCGCCCAAGTTCGCAGGCTGTTAGGGCCAGCGGCGCTTCGCGCTTGCCCCTTCGCTTCTCCGCTAAGCCAAGCCCGCGCGCACCTCGGGCCCGAGGGCTACTGTCGGTGTTCTGGGAACGGGGGTCCCCAGACTTGCCTGCATGCGGCCTGCGGTGTGGCTCAAGTGGGGGCCCAGCGCGGCCCATCTTCATCAAACTCAAGCTCAAGACCCTCGTGAGGGACCAAGCCTCGCGGGGCGGACGATAGGAAGCCTCCTCAAGTGCGTCCTCATCAGGCAGGCTCGCGAGGAGGCAGAGAGATCAATGCAAGGGTACCTCGCGAGGACCCCGTGACGCAAGCCATGATGATCAAGGCCAGGCAGGCGCCAGGCGGGCGTCGGCCTGGGCAGAGTCCTTGTTTCCCCTTTGGTGCAAAGGGGGCAAGCACAGGCCAAGGCATCAGGCAAAGGTTACCATTCCGGTGCAACGAGACCAAGACCAGCAGGACGGCCGGACGGAGGTCACCGTGGAGCCCAAGATGGCGTCATCACCAGCGCTTTCGGCAGCCGAAGACCACCTTTGGTCAGGATAACTTGTACCAGATGTTCCCCTTCAAAATGGCCAATTGTTGGCGCCCTTCCCGCTCATCATTTGGGAAGAGGCCCAGGGCCTCTATAAATAGAGCTAGCCACCACATAGTAGAGGCATCAGGTGATAGAAGGGAGAGATCGAGAGAAGGAGAGACCAAGTAGAACACACCACAGCAGCTCAAGAACACCCCTTGCGAGGCTGTTATTCCTTTGTACTGTTCATCATCATCCCCAGAGGCAATCCACCACACCACACACTGGAGTAGGGTATTACACCACAACGGTGGCCCGAACCAGTATAAACCTCATGTCTCTTGTGTTGCTCATCATTTCCATCTTAGTTCGCACGAGAGGATCGGACGTAGATCGGTAGGGGAGAGATCTCCGTGCGCACCCCAGTGTTCGAACCTCAAGGGTCTGCCGGAACCCGAAATCCGACAGTAGCGCACTGTACCCTCACCACGAAACCCATGGCCTCGTCATCCCATTCGGGTGGACCAACGGCATTCCGACGAAACCGACCTACTGCCATGACACTCTCTCGGCCACTCCGACTCACTCCCCACGAGGCTAGTCCTGGGTGGCCCCGTGTCTACCAAAGACACCAACGACCACCGTCATGGCCAAACATAAACGTCCCAAACGGGGACCTGAGCTCAAAACCAAACCTGGGTACACAAGGCTTATGTCCGCCTACCTGATCAGGGTAGCGCGCGCCCATAACCTTCCCTCTTTGGAGGCACCGGTGAGAGGCATGACAATAGATCGCATTAAGGCCTTCCCATAAAGGCAAAATGTGGCTGCACTGAAGAAGTTCGGTTTGGTGGCACTATGACTAGATCCCATCAATGACGGAGGAGGTTTGTTATTATTAAGTCATTTTATTACCTTCTCCACCATCATGAGCATATTTAACAATGAATGCAACAATGAGCATGTAGCATACAAATGCATGGATAAAATACCAAACTTCTCAAGTGCACAACTATAGCATAAAGAACATGACAATACCAAGTACTAGCATATCAATGGTGCATTACAATCATAGCATTTTATAACGATGACATAAAAATAAAGTGGAGTGGTGACAAGGCATTATCAATAACAACATTCTAATTAGCATGGCAAAAGATATCATGAAAACACAAGCATGCATGATAAGCATAACAGAATAACTGCAGACGAAAACGGTAAGAAACAACTGCAACTACACACACACACAAGGTGCAAGCAAAGTCAACATGCAAGTTCGGGGCTCATGATAAGAGGTTGGCTTGCTTGGGGGTCGAGGAATACTCCGAGAAAAAGTGTGAAACGATCACGGAAAGATTTGCCGGAAACAGTTCTCTCTCGGAGGGGGCTGTTTATGGGCAAGGGCAAAACGGTCATTTTCAGAATGTGCAAACATCAGGAAAGTGGTCCCATCGAAAAGGGCTCGACAAACATAGAAAGTGAGCGCTGGAATCACCTCAATCGGAGTTACGAGTGCAAAGTTGTGGCCGTTCACTTTTTAGGCAGAAAAGCAACTAAATGAGTGAACGTTCACAAAATAAGCACTTCGGCCGGCTGAGCTGAAAAAGAGAAAGCGCCTTTGTAGGACCTTGAAGTATGTCTAGAGGGGGGTGATTAGACTACTTGACCAATAAAAACTTAACCTTTTCCCAATTTTAGAGATTGGCAGATTTTAGCTATTTTAGGACAAGTCAAGCAATCATCACACAATTCAAGCAAGCATGCAAAGAGTGTATAGGCAGCGGAAAATAAAGCATGCAACTTGCAAGAAAGTAAGGGGAAGGGTTTGGAGGATTCAAACGCAATTGGAGACATGGATGTTTTTGGCGTGGTTCCGATAGGTGGTGCGTGGTGCTATCGTTCACATCCACGTTGATGGAGACTTTGTTGGGGAACGAGGACTTGCCTCACTAGCGGTAGATCTTCACGAAATTCAAAATTTTCCTCGTGTCACCAAGATCTATCTATGGAGAAACCAGCAACGAGGGAAGGAGAGTGCATCTACATACCCTTGTAGAACACTAAGCGGAAGCGCTCAAGAGAATGGGGTTGAAGGAGTCGACTGTCGTGATCCAAATCACCGGAGATCCTAGTGCCGAACGGACGGCACCTCCGCTCAACACACGTACAGCCCAAAGTGACGCCTCCCATGCCTTGATCCAGCAAGGAGAGAGGGAGAGGTTGAGGAAGACTCCATCCAGCAGCAGCACAACGGCGTGGTGGTGGTGGAGGAGCGTGGCAATCCCAGCAGGCTTCGCCAAGCACCAAGGGAGAGGAGGAGGTGTCACGGGAGGGAGGGAGGCGCCAGGCTTCATGTGTGGCTGCCCTCCCAAAACCTCCACTATATATAGGGGCAAGGGAGAGGGGCGGGCGCAGCCTTAGGGTTCCTCCAAGCAAGGGTGCGGCCAGCAGGAGTCCATCTCCCAAGGCACCTAGGAGGTGCCTTCCCAAGTCAGGACTCTCCATTTCCTTATCTCTTGGTGCATGGGCCTTGGGGGCTGGTGCCCTCGCCCATATAAGCCAAGGCGCACCCCTACAGCCCATGTGGCCCCCGGGGCAGGTGGACCCCGGTGGACCCCTCCGACCCTCCGAACCTTCGCACTCCCGGTACAATACCGATAACCCGAACTTTTCCGAACCAAAATAAGACTTCCTATATATAAATCTTTACCTCCGACCATTCCGAACTCCTCGTGACGTCCGGGATCTCATCCGGACTCGAACAACATTCGGTAACCACATACAAACTTCCTTTATAACCCTAGCGCCATCGAACCTTATGTGTAGACCCTACGGGTTCGGGAATCATGTAGACATGACCGAGACGTTCTCCGGTCAATAACCAACAGCGGATCTGGATACCCATGTTGGCTCCTACATGTTCCATGATGATCTCATCGGATGAACCACGATGTCAAGGACTCAATCAATCCCGTATACAATTCCCTTTGTCTAGCGGTATTATACTTGCCCGAGATTCGATCGTCGGTATACCGATACCTTGTTCAATCTCGTTATCGGCAAGTCTCTTTACTCGCCCGTAACACATCATCCCGTGATCAACCCCTTGGTCACATTGTGCACATTATGATGATGTCCTACCGAGTGGGCCAGAGATACCTCTCCGCTTTACGGAGTGACAAATCCCAGCCTCGATTCGTGCCAACCCAATGACACTTTCGAGATACCTGTAGTGCACCTTTATAGCCACCCAGATTCGTTGTGACGCTTGGTACACCCAAAGCATTCCTACGGTATCCGGAGTTGCACAATCTCATGGTCTAAGGAAATGATACTTGACATTAGAAAAGCTTTAGCATACAAACTACGATCTTTGTGCTAGGCTTAGGATTGGGTCTTGTCCATCACATCATTCTCCTAATGATGTGATCCCGTTATCAACGACATCCAATGTCCATGGTCAGAAACCGTAACCATCTATTGATCAACGAGATAGTCAACTAGAGGCTTACTAGGGACATGGTGTTGTCTATGTACCCACACATGTATCTGAGTTTCCTATCAATACAATTATAGCATGGATAATAAACGATTATCATGAACAAGGAAATATAATAATAACTAATTTATTATTGCCTCTAGGGCATATTTCCAACAGTCTCCCACTTGCACTAGAGTCAATAATCTAGTTCACATCGTCATGTGATTAACATCGATAGGTCACATCGCCATGTGACCAACATCCAAAGAGTTTACTAGTGTCTCAAACTAGTTCACATCATCATGTGATTAAGACTCAATGAGTTATGAGGTTTGATCATGTTTTGCTTGTGAGAGAGGTTTTAGTCAATGGGTCCGAACCTTCAGATCCGTGTGTGCTTTGCAAATTTCTAGGTCATATTGTAAATGTTGCTTCCATGCTCCACTTGGAGCTATTCCAAATGGTTGCTCCACTATACGATCCGGTTTGCTACTCGAGTCACTCGGATAGGTGTTAAAGCTTGCATCGACGTAACCCTTTACGCCAACTCTTTATCACCTCCATAATCGAGAAACATGTCCTTATTTACTCCAAGGACAATTTTGACCGCTATCCAATGATCCATTCCTGGATCATTCTTGTACCCCTTGATCGACTCATGGCAAGGCACACTTCCGTGTGGTACACAAGATAGCATACTATAGAGCCTATGTCTAAGGCATAGGGACGACCTTCATCCTTTCTCTCTTTTTGCCGTGGTCAAGCTTTAAGTCTTAACTTCATACCTTACATCTCGTGCAAGAACTCCTTCTTTGATGATCCATCTTGAACACCTTCAAGATCATGTCAAGGTATATGCTCATTTGAAAGTACCATTAAGCGGTTTTGATCTATCCCTCATAGATCTTGATGCTCAATGTTCAAGTAGCTTAATACAGGTTTTCACTTGAAAACACTTTTCAAATAACCCTATATGCTTTCCAGAAATTCTACATCATTTCGATCAACAATATGTCAACAACATATACTCATCAAAAATCTATAGTGCTCCCACTCACTTCTTTGGAAATACAAGTTTCTCATAAACTTTGTATAAACCCAAAATCTTTGATCATCTCATCAAAGCGCATATTCCAACTCCGAGATGCTTACTCCAGTCCTTAGAAGGATTGCTGGAGCTTTGCATACTTGTTAGCATCTTTAGGATTGACAAAACCTTCTGTTGTATCACATACAACCTTTCCTCAAGTATAACGCCGTAGGAAACAATGTTTTGACATCCTATCGCAAGATTTCATCAATCATGCAGCTATTGCTAATCCAATTCCAACGGACTCTTAGCATCGCTATGGTGAGAAAGCCTCACCGTAGTCAACTCCTTGAACTTGTGAAAACATCTTTAACGACAAGTCGAGCTTCTTAATGGTGATACTTACCATCATTGTCCGCCTTCCTTTTAAAATCCATCTTTACCAAACGCCCCACGACCATCAAGTATTTCTTCCAAAGTCATGGATCCTCTCTCGGATGTTATGGCCTTGAGCCATTTGTCGGAATTTGGGCCCACCATCGCTTCTCCATAGCTCGTAGGTTCATTGTTGTCTAGCAACATGACCTCTAAGACATGATTGCGTACCACTCAAGTAGTACACATCCTTGTCAACCCACGAGGTCCGGTAGTGACTTGATCCAAAACATCATGATCACTATCATCGCTTCCACTTCAATTGGTGTAGGTGCCACATGAACAACTTCCCGTGCCCTGCTACACACTTGTTGAAGTGATGGTTTAATAACCTCATTAAGTCTCCACCATCCTCCCACTCAATTCTTTCGAGAGAAACTTTTCCTCGAGAAAGGACCCGCTTCTAGAAACAATTACTTTTGCTTCCGGATCTGAGATAGGAGGTATACCCAACTGTTTTGGGTGTCCTATGAAGATGCATTTTATCCGCTTTGGGTTCGAGCTCATCAACCTGAAACTTTTCACATAAGCATCGCAGCCCCAAACTTTTAAGAAATGACAACTTAGGTTTCTCCAAACCATAGTTCAAATGGTGTCGCCTCAACGGAATTACGTGGTGCCCTATTAAAGTGAGTGCGGTTGTCTCTAATGCCTAACCCATGAACGATAGTGGTAATTCGATAAGAGACATCATGGTACGCACCATATCCAATAGGGTGCAACTATGATGTTCGGACACACCATCACACTATGGTGTTCCAGGCGGTATTTATTGTGAAACAATTTCCACAATGTCTTAATTGCGTGCCAAAGCTCAGAACTCAGATACTCATCTCTATGATCATATCATAGACATTTTATCCTTTTGTCACGATGATCTTCAACTTCACTCTGAAATTACTTGAACCATTCAATAATTCAGACTTGTGTTTCATCAAGTAAATATACTCAACATCTACTCAAATCATCTGTGAAGTAAGAACATAACGATATTCATCAGATGCCTCAAAGACTCATTGGACTGCACACATCAAAATGTGTTACTTCCAACAAGTTGCTATCTTGTTCCATCTAACTGAAAAACGAGGCTTTTCAGTCATCTTGCCCATGTGGTATGATTTGCATATCTCAAGTGATTCAAAATCAAGTGAGTCCAAACGATCCATATGCATGGAGTTTCTTCATGCGTATACACCAATAGACATGGTTCGCATGTCTCAAACTTTTCAAAAAATGAGTGAGTCCAAAGATCCATCAACATGGAGCTTCTTCATGCGTTTTTACACCAATATGACTTACATGGCAGTGCCACAAGTAAGTGGTACTATCATTACTATCTTATGAAAATGTGCATCACTACGATCGAGATTTCAATAAACCATTCCTTTAGGTGCAAGACCGTTGAAGGCATTATTCAAATAAATAGAGTAACCATTATTCTCCTTAAATGAATAACCGCATTGCGATAGACATAATCCAATCATGTCTATGCTCAACGCAAGCACCAAATGACAATTATTCTGGTTTAATACTAATCTTGATGGTAGAGGGAGCGTGCGATGTTTGATCACATCAAACTTGGAAACACTTCCAACACATATCGTCAGCTCACCTTTAGCTAGTCTTCGTTTATTCCGTAGCTTTTATTTCGAGTTACTAACACTTAGCAACCGAACCGGTATCTAATACCCTGGTGCTACTAGGAGTACTAGCAAAGTACACATTAACGTAATGTATATCCAATATACTTCTATCGACCTTGCCTGCCTTCTTATCTACCAAGTATCTAGGGTGGTTCTGCTTCGATGTCCGCTCCTCTCATCACGTAAGCACTTAGTCTCGGTTTGGGTTCAACCTTGGGTTTCTTCACCGAGCAGCAACTGATTTGCCGCTTCATGAAGTACCCTTCTTGCCCTTGCCCTTCTTGAAACTAGTGGTTTCATTAACCATCAACAATTGATGCTCCTTCTGATTTCTACATTCGTGGTGTCAAACATCGCGAATACCTCAAGGATCATCATATCTATCCCTGATATGTTATAGTTCATCACGAAGCTCTAGCAGCTTGGTGGCAATGACTTTGGAGAAACATCACTATCTCATCCGGAAGATCAACTCCAACTCGATTCAAGTGATTGTTGCACTCGGACAATCTGAGCACAAGCTCAACGATTGAGCTTTTCTCCCTTAGTTTGCAGGCTAAGAAATCGCCGGAGGTCTTATACCTCTTGACGTGGGCACGAGCCTGAAATCCCAATTTCAGCCCTCAAACATCTCATATGTTCATGACGCTTCAAAAACGCCTTTGGTGCCTCAACTCTAAACCGCTTAACTGAACTATCACGTAGTTATCAAAACGTATGTCCGATGTTCGCAACATCCACAGACGACGTTTGGGGTTCAGCACACTGAACGGTGCATTAAGGACATAAGCTTTCTTCTGTCTGCATAATCGCTACTATCAACTTTCAACTATATTTTCTCTAGGAACATATCTAAAACAGTAGAACTAAAGCGCGAGCTATGACATAATTTGCAAAGGTCTTTTGACTATGTTCTGGATAATTAAGTTCATCTAATGAACTCCCACTCAGATAGACATCCCTCTGGTCATCTAAGTGATTACATGATCCGAGTCAACTAGGCAGTGTTCGATCATCACGTGAGACGGACTAGTCATCATCGGTGAACATTTTCATGTTGATCGTATCCTCCATATGACTCATGCTCGACCTTTCGGTCTCTTGTGTTCCGAGGCCATGTCCGCACATGCTAGGCTCGCTGTTAACCTAAGTGTTTTTGCTATGTAAATCTGGCTTACACCCGCTGTATGTGAACGTAAGAATCTATCACACCCGATCATCACGTGGTGCTTTGAAGCGACGAACTTTAGCAACGGTGCACAGTTAGGGGAACACTTTCTTGAAATTTTAATGAGGATCATCTTATTTACTACCGTTGTTCTAAGCAAATAAGATGCATAAACATGATAAACATCACATGCAATCAAATAGTGACATGATATGGCCAATATCATTTTGCTCCTTTGATCTCCATCTTGGGGCTCCATGATCATCATCGTCACCGGCATGACACCATGATCTCCATCATCATGATCTCCATCATCGTGTCTCCATGAAGTTGTCTCGCCAACTATTACTTCTACCACTATGGCTACCGATTAGCAATAAAGTAAAGTAATTACATGGCGTTGTTCAATGACACGCAGGTCATACAATAAATTAAGACAACTCCTATGGCTCCTGCCGGTTGTCATACTCATCGACATGCAAGTCGTGATTCCTATTACAAGAACATGATCAATCTCATACATCACATATCATTCATCACATTCTTCTTGGACATATCACATCACATAGCATACCCTGCAAAAACAAGTTAGACGTCCTCTAATTGTTGTTTGCATGTTATACGTGGCTGCTATGGGTTTCTAGCAAGAACGTTTCTTACCTACGCAAAACCACAACGTGATATGCCAATTGATATTTACCCTTCATAAGGACACTTTTCATCAAATCCGTTCCGACTAAAGTGGGAGAGACTGGCACCCGCTAGCCACCTTATACACCAAGTGCATGTCAGTCGGTGGAACCTGTCTCACGTAAGATTACGTGTAAGGTCGGTCCGGGCCGCTTCATCCCACAATACCACCGAAACAAGATTGGACTAGTAACGGTAAGCATATTGAACAAAATCAACGCCCACAACTACTTTGTGTTCTACTCGTGCAAAGAATCTACGCAATAGACCTAGCTCATGATGCCACTGTTGGGGAACGTAGCAAAAATTCAAAATTTTCCTACGTGTCACCAAGATCTATCTATGGAGAAACCAGCAACGAGGGGAAGGAGAGTGCATCTACATACCCTTGTAGATCACTAAGCGGAAGCGTTCAAGAGAATGGGGTTGAAGGAGTCGTACTCGTCATGATCCAAATCACCGGAGATCCTAGTGCCGAACGGACGGCACCTCGGTGTTCAACACACGTACAGCCCGGTGACGTCTCCTATGCCTTGATCCAGCAAGGAGAGAGGGAGAGGTTGAGGAAGACTCCATCCAGCAGCAGCAGAACGGCGTGGTGGTGGTGGAGGAGCGTGGAAATTCTGCAGGGCTTCGCCAAGCACCTGCGGGAGAGGAGGAGGTGTCACGGGAGGGAGGGAGGCGCCAGGCTTCATGTGGGCTGCCCAAAACCTCCACTATATATAGGGGCAAGGGAGAGGGAGGGCGCAGCCTTTAGGCCCTTCCTCCAAGGAAGGTGCGGCCAGGAGGAGTCCATCTTGGGGGCGGCACCTAGGAGGTGCCTTCCCAAGTCAGGACTCTCCTTTCCCTTATCTCTTGGCGCATGGGCCTCTTGGGGTTGCTTCCCTCGCCCATATAAGCCAAGGCGCACCCCTACAGCCCATGTGGCCCCCGAGGCAGGTGGACCCCGGTGGACCTCCGGACCCTTTCGAAGCATTCCCGGTACAATACCGATAACGCGAACTTTTTCCTAACCAAAATAAGACTTCCTATATATAAATCTTTACCTCCGGACCATTCCGGAACTCCTCGTGACGTCCAGGATCTCATCCAGGACTCCGGACAACATTTGGTAACCACATACAAACTTCCTTTATAACCCTAGCGTCATCGAACCTTAAGTGTGTAAGACCCTACGGGTTCGGGAATCATGCAGACATGACCGAGACGTTCTCCGGTCAATAACCAACAGCGGGATCTGGATACCCATGTTGTCTCCCACATGTTCCACGATGATCTCATCGGATGAACCACGATGTCAAGGACTCAATCAATCCCGTATACAATTCCCTTTGTCTAGCGGTATTATACTTGCCCGAGATTCGATTGTCGGTATCCCGATACCTTGTTCAATCTCGTTACCGGCAAGTCTCTTTACTCGTTCCATAACACATCATCCCGTGATCAACCCCTTGGTCACATTGTGCACATTATGATGATGTCCTACCGAGTGGGCCCAGAGATACCTCTCCGCTTACGGAGTGACAAATCCCAGTCTCGATTCGTGCCAACCCAACAGACGCTTTCGGAGATACCGTAGTGCACCTTTATAGCCACCCGATTACGCCAGACGCTTTGGTACACCCAAAGCATTCCTACGGTATCGGGAGTTGCACAATCTCATGGTCTAAGGAAATGATACTTGACATTAGAAAAGCTTTAGCATACAAACTACGATCTTTGTGCTAGGCTTAGGATTGGGTCTTGTCCATCACATCATTCTCCTAATGATATGATCCCGTTATCAACGACATCCAATGTCCATGGTCAGGAAACCGTAACCATCTATTGATCAACGAGATAGTCAACTAGAGGCTTACTAGGGACATGGTGTTGTCTATGTACCCACACATGTATCTGAGTTTCCTATCAATACAATTATAGCATGGGTAATAAACGATTATCATGAACAAGGAAATATAATAATAACTAATTTATTATTGCCTCTAGGGCATATTTCCAACAGACTTCAACCCACGAAGGGTAACGGCTGCGCGAGTCCATGGAGGGCTCCACCCACGAAGGGTCCACGAAGAAGCAACCTTGTCTATCCCACCAAGGTCGTCGCCCACGAAGGACTTGCCTCACTAGTGGTAGATCTTCACAAAGTAGGCGATCTCCTTGCCCTTACAAACTCCTTGGTTCAACTCCACAATCTTGTCGGAGGCTCCCAAGTGACACCTTGCCAATCTAGGAGACACCACTCTCCAAGAAGTAACAAATGGTGTGTTGATGATGAACTCCTTGCTCTTGTGCTTCAAATGATAGTCTCCCCAACACTCAACTCTCTCTCATAGGATATGGATCTGGTGGAAAGAGGGTTTGAGTGGAAAGCAACTTGGGGAAGGCTAGAGATCAAGATTCATATGGTAGGAAAGGAATGTCTTGGCCTCAACACATGAGTAGGTGGTTCTCTCTCGAAATGGTAAGTTGGAAGTGTAGGTTCGTTCGATGGCTCTCTCCACGAATGAAGAGGAGGTGGAGGGTATATATAGCATCCACACAAAATCTAACTGTTACACACAATTTACCAAACTCGGTGGGACCGAATCGTTAAACTCGGTCGGACCGATTTAGTAAACCTAGTGACCGTTAGTGATTTTCGTGGGGATGACATGCATCTCGGTGAGGCCGATTCGGTTAGGGTTAGGGCATAACGTAATCTCGGTGAGACCGACTACACAAACTCGGTGAGACCGATTTGGTAATAAGCTTTCCAGAGAGTTGGTCAGGTAAACTCGGTGGGACCGATTTGCTCTTTTCGGTGAGACCGAAATGTTACAAAAAGGAAACAGAGAGTTTACATTGCAATCTCGGTGGGACCGATCACTCACTTCGTTAGACCAAACGCTACGAAGGGAAACAGAGAGATTGTAACCCCATCTCGGTGAGACCGAGATCCCTATCGGTAAGACCGATTTGCTTAGGGTTTGTGGCAGTGGCTATGACTTTTGGAATCGGTGGCGCCGGATAGAAAGAATCGGTGTGACCGATTTTGGCTTTAGGTTTAGGTCATTTGTGGATGTGGGAAAGTAGTTGAGGGTTTTGGAGCATATCACTAAGCACATGAAGCAAGAGGCTCATTAAGCAACACCTCATCCCTTCTTGATAGTATTGGCTTTTCCTATAGACTCAATGTGATCTTGGATCACTAAAATGTAAAATGAAGAGTCTTGAGCTTTTGAGCTTGAGCCAATCCTTTGTCCTTAGTATTTTGAGGATCCACTTTCATCATCCATGCCATGCCATTCATTGAGCTTTCCTGAAATAATAGTCTTGGAATAGCATTAGCTCAATGAGCTATATGTTGTTATGAATTACCAAAACCACCTAGGATAGTTGCACTTTCAATCTCCCCCTTTTTGGTAATTGATGACAACATATAGATCAAAGCTTCGACAAATGATAATAAAATTTAAATAACATCGTCGCTTTGAGAAGTATGTGATAAGCAAGAGCTCCCCCTAAATTTGTGCATAGTTTTAGATTTGCTTTGGACTGCAAATGCACAATGAATTAGGCTCATGGGTTACTCTTCCATGTCACATACATCTTGGTGGAGCGCTCAAAATAATAAACAATGAATACATGCACTCATCACCAAGCATAGTGAGTGATCACATAAGATAGATAGGATAATATCAAGCATGCATAAGTGTAGCTTATGATCAAACACATGATCATCAATGTCTCACAAGCATAGTATCTCAACCAAAAGCAAACAAAGATTGAAAACCATCAAATAAAGCAAGAGAGAACAAAAGCAACACTCTCTCTCTCTCTCTCTCTCAAGCCTATGATCTATACATTTTTCTCCCCCTTTGGCAACAAGTTACCAAAAGTTTCATAGAAAATGCGTAGTGCTAGATCGACTCTCGTGCTTGATCTTCGGTGGTGGAGTCCGGATAACGCCGAGGACGAAAGCTTCAGCTTGAAGTAGATGGAGCTGGAGCTAAAGTAGATGCTGGAGCTGGTGGCACCGAGGCTGTAGAGGGCGGTGGTGGTGCTGAAGTTGTTGCTCTAGTTTCGAACCACTGCACTGATCCGACCTCTGGGCTCTGGGCACTCTGCAAACACATTTGTGGTTGTTTTGCCCTTCCTCTCCTGCATGTCATCTTGTAGTTCCTCCACCGCAGATCAATCTCGCCATTTTCACATCTAAGTTATAGAACTTTTGTTCTATGATTCTCTCAAGCTCTCCTGATTTTGAGTGAGGGGGCCAATCCCTTCTCAATCCTCGTGGTTGATGCTATTAAGTATCCAAGCTGCTCCTGCTTGTTCTTCAAGAAATACTCAGATGCCTCCTCTTGAGTTGGCATCTTGGCAGCCTTCTCCTCTTTGCCTTCTCCTTCTTCTCCCGAGCTTGAACTGATTGTGGATCATCTTCATTCATGACAACCTCATTGTCCTCAAAGTCTGGATAAAGTGGAAAGTGTTCCTTATCCAACTGATATTTTCCTGTGCCCATCTTTGAGTTTATCAATTCTTGAATCTGAGGTGCATATCCACAGCTCCTCTTCTGATCTGCTGCAGTCCTCTTGATTGTTTCAATGATCAGGCTCATGACTTTGAACTTCTGTGGCACATCAAACACATGCAACATGTTGATGGCATGCCCTCTGATCATGTTGTGGTCATCAGATCTGGAATCTCCTTGTACATGTGAGCCATTGAATTGTGACCCATCTTCTTCTTTGCATAAATGTCTAGGTCATCCTCATTCTCCTTGGGGGCATTGATCAGACTTGCCCATTCTTCAATAGTGGACTGGTACCTTGTACCTTCAGACATCCAAACTATTCTTCCATCTGGGTAAAAGTGTGTTGTGGAGTAGAACTGCATGATAAGCTCATCATTCCAGTTGGTGAACTTCTGTCCAACAAAATCTACAACTCCACAAGCAATAAAGTTGTCTTGCACTCCAGGATAGTGCTGTTCATTTTCCTTGATGAAATTCCAGTCAACCCACCTCATGTCAAAGACTATGGGCTTCTTGTCTAACAGAATTGTTTCATAGAAGTCCTGATGTTCCTTTGTGTGGAACCTGTAGTCAACAGCAGTTCTTCTTCTTGAAGCATATGGATCTTCCATTCTCCACAATCTCAGCCCTGAATCCTTCCTGATTCTCATGTCCTCAGCCACAGGATGGGCATCATTGTGGTCTGGTATCTTGGGCTTGAGCTTTCTTAGAACCTGTCCTTCTTCATCTTCCTCATCAGCATCCTCAGGCACTGGGGCCTTGTTCTTCTCAGCAGCTGGAATACTCCTGGTATTCCTCTTTGGTGCAGACTTGGCCTTGGGGGCAGCTTTGGGTGCTTCCTTGGGCTTAGATGTTGCAGCCCCTGATCTGATTGCATCACCCATAAGCTTTGGTGCCTTTGGAGCTGGTGCAGCAATTTCATCTTCCTCTTCCATCATGGAAGGTTGACCAATAACTCTGGCCATGGTCTTCTTGACCCTTTCCTTTCTTTTCTTCCCTTCATCAGCAGCTGGTTCTTTGGGTTGGGTTTCCAAAGAAGCTTGTGTAGACACTCTGCCTTTGGACATTGGTTGTCTTCCTGCAGGCCTTTTGGTCTTCATGCCTGGCTTTGCATTCTTTGCTGAGCCATATTCCTTCTTGAGCACCACTTTCTTGGAAGTTGCCTCATCTTCCTCAGCTTTGTAATCTTCATCCTCTGAATCTGAAGTTCTTTTCCTCCTTTGCCTAGTTGCAGCCTTAGGCAAATTGCTAGAGTACTTCGCTCCCTTCATCTGAAGTTGAGGGACTAGTGCCTCACTCAAGTCCATCTGCTCTTGACGACATGTTCTGGCTGTCACTTTGATCAGACATACTGCAAAAGCTGACTGCTGACCCTGTGAAGAGTTATAGATGAGATAGAAAAGATGAGCATCACAAAATGTAGAGGTTTTTGCAAAAGAATGACTCAAAAGTTCAGTCTTAGTTTTCCACAGAAAGCATTTCGGATCCACCGATTTTCAAACTCGGTGATACCGAAGCAGTTTTGGAACCTAAACTGATGATCTCGGTTGGACCGAGTTTCAGTTCGGTGGTACCGAGACTGCTAGGGTTTCACAGAATCCTCAAATCGGTTGCACCGATTAGTAATTCTCGGTCGACCGAGAGTCACTAGTGCAATGGCATAGGCCAAATCGGTGAGACCGAGTTTTTCAACTCGGTGGGTCCGAGATGGTTTCATGAAACCTAAACCTAAAAATTTGAATCACATCTAATCTATGAACTACTTTGGCTGGATAGAAGAGTTTCAATCGTGGCAAGAATCAATATGAAAACAATGTGCCAGAATCGACGTGGATAGCACAAAGATTAAGTCCATACCCTAACTTGGCGGTGGACTTGCTACGGCGGCAACGGCGGGACGAATTCCGTTGACGGCGGCGGAGACCAGCGACAGGAGGCTATCAAGCGACGAGGAGACGATCCGGAGACCACGATGGCAGAGCGAGCTGTTGCGCGGGTGAAGGGTTTCGGAGAAATTTCCAAAATTTTGCCCGTGGCTATATATAGCTCGACCCTGTCGGTGTGACCGAGTGGAACAACTCGGTGGCACCGAGATGCATAACTGTGTTCACATGACAAATCGGTGAGACCGAAAAGTTCAAATCGGTTGCACCGAGATTGAAAACTCAGATCAACTTGATGATCTCGGTAGGACCGAAATGGAAGGATCGGTCGACCGAGAATCACTAAGAGGTTTTGGAAGTTTAAGTCTATGATGAATCGGGACTCGAGTGCTCCTCACACGAGTGGTTCGAATCGACTTGATCAAATTTTGTGATGTAGCATGAATAGAGTTTGAGACGAGAAAAGCATAGATAGATAAAGAAGGTTCTTAGGCATTCTTGTCCATCCACTTGGCACAAAGAAAAGAATCCAAACAAACAAAACAACAAGTGGATGTCCTTGAATGAGTAAAATATGCACCAACATGCTCACACAATAAGATGGCAAATGAAATATGTGGCAAAGCATGCACAACCAATTTTAGCAACTATCAAGCAACTGGCGATGACTAGGTCATCTATATATGAGTATATTGACTTAGGAGTCAAATGAGAACATTTGATCATAGGTCATACTCATCGTTTAAGCTCAAGTGGGGTTACCACTTTTACATAATGCATTAATGTGTTCACACCATTAGAGTTGCTTTGACTCAATTCTTAGAGTTAAGCTCCCCTAGATGTGAGATCCCCCTTAGAGGGATGAACTAACCTTGGGTTTTGTCGATGATGACTTCATGTAGGTGTTGAAGATGTAGATGCTCAATGTTGATGTAGATCATTTGGAGCAATCCTTTGGAGTGAGTTGCACTTTCAACTTGCCTACATGGGTTAGTCCCACAAGGAACAAACAAGAATATCCATAGACATAGAGTGATGCACACACAAGATGATGTCCATGAAAACATTAGGTTACCTTGTCCCTTGCCTTACCAACATGAGGGTTTGTGACTCCTTGAACTAGTGCAAGATGTGAAAGTTGATTGCACTTGTTCTTGCCAAAATGATATGAGTGAAGAATGTTGGCGGTGTCACCCTCAAGAACTCTCTAGTTCTCCTTCTTCGGATCCACATCATCTTGATGGGAATCCTTGGAGTTGTAGTTGTACTTGATGAAGTAGAACTTGACGTAGTCTTGGGGACCCACTTGAACGAGGCTTTAGGTGCTTCTTCAAATGCATCAATCTCTTCTTGAAGCTTGTCCTTGCCTTTGTTCTTGTGGTCTTGTGGTGGAAGATCATCTTGAGCTTGTGTCCCTTGAAGGAAGTAGGATCATACTTCTCTTGTTGAGGAACAAACTTTGTCTTGGGGTATTGATCTTCTTCCCACTCAACTCCATTGGCGTTGAACTTTCGCTCAAAACCAACACCTTGATTCTTCCGTGCCTTCCTTGCTTGCGCATAATTTCCTCGAATTGCTTACTCCCGCAAGGCTCTTGTAAACACCTTTCTATAATTCCCTTCAATAAACTATTTTCTTGCTCAAGTGTAACTTGGCTAAGAGAATCATTAGTGGAATCAAGAGAACTACTAGAAGCAACAACATTGGATTTGACATTATTATTGTTACTACTAGAGGAAGTATCTTTCTTGTACTTGTTACTAGACTTGACTTGAGGCATGTAAGTAGATAAGAGTAAACGCTTGGCAATGTAAGAAGAACTTTTCTTGCGGAGATCATCATTGATTGCCTTTAATAACTCATGCTCTTGCTCAAGATTGAGCTTTTCAAAGCGTAACTTCTCATGAGCCCTTAAAAGTTCTCGATGATCTTCGAAGATAGTTTCATGAGCCAACATAAGAGTGTTTAGTTCTTTAGTTAGACGCTCAATTTTCTCCTTATCATTGTCATTCGTTTGATTAGCATGATTAATTGACGCTTCATCATAGTATTCATCACTAGAGTTGTCAACAAGTAAATCATCATCCACAAGCAAGTCATCTTCATCACTATTAAAATCAACATACTGGATGTGTTACCTTTGGACCTTTGGCCATGAAGCATCTTCCAACACCTTCATTTGGTGAGTCAAATATGTCGAGGAGTTGGTTGACACAAGTGCTAGACCGCAACACCTTCATCTTGAGTATATTCGAGTCGGAGTGATAGCTTCTCTCGGAGTGATTGTCGGAGTCGGAGCCGGAAACCCATTCACCAACATGAGCTTGATGTCTTCGCTTTGTGTAGCTCCTTGATGACTTGTCCTTTCTTTCCTAATCCTTACTTCTCCGTGAGGGTCTTCGCTCATAACGATCATCTCTACTCCTCCTCTCTCTTGGTGGTGATTCTTCTCTTTGCTCCTTCTTCTTGGAGAATCTTCTCTTCTTTTGTAGGGTGCCGACACTCATTGGAGTAGTGTCCGGTCTCCCACAATTGTAGCAATTGCGCCTCGACTAGAAGATCTCTTGTCATTGTAAGACCTTGACTTGGAGCTTCTTTCTTTGCTTCTACTTTTGTAGAATTTGTTGAAGTTCTTCACCATTAAGCTCAATTCTTCATTGAAGGTTGGTTTCTCACTTGATGATGTGGGGCTTCACTTGAGGCTTTGTAAGCACCACTTGACTTGTTGTGAAGTTCCTCCTTATCCTTGAGTGACATCTCATGAGCAACAATCCTTCCAATGACTTCCGCTGGCTTGAGATCTTTGTAGTTTGGCATCATTTGGATCAATGTGCACACGGCATCATACTTTCCATCCAATGCTCTTAGGATTTTCTTGATGATGAATTTGTCGGTCATCTCTTCACTCCCTAAGCCGGCAATCTCATTTGTGATAAGAGCAAGCCTAGAGTACATTTCAGCGACACCTTCACCATCCTTCATTTTGAACTTGTCAAGCTGACTTTGGAGCACATCCAACTTGGATTCCTTGACGGACTTGGTACCTTCATGCATATCAATCAAAGTATCCCAAATTTCCTTTGCATTCTCAAGACGGCTGATTTTGTTGAATTCTTCGGGGCACAATCCGTTGAAGATGATGTCACATGCTTGAGCGTTGTACTGCAGCATCTTCAATTCTTCCGCATTAGCTTCACGGTTCGGTTCTCTCCCATCAAAGAATTCACCTTGCAAGCCAATACAAATAATTGCCCAAACGGCAGGGTTATGTCCAAGAATATGCATTTTCATCTTATGCTTCCAACTAGCAAAATTAGTACCATCAAAGTAAGGACCTCTACGGTGATAATTTCCCTCGCTAGACGCCATACTCTCCTAGGTTGTGAAACCAAGGCTATGACCACCAAAAGCTATGGAAATCAAAGCAAATGGAGACCAAAGCTCGATACCACTTGTAGGACCTTGAAGTATGTCTAGAGGGGGTGATTAGACTACTTGACCAATAAAAACTTAACCTTTTCCCAATTTTAGAGTTTGGCAGATTTTAGCTATTTTAGGACAAGTCAAGCAATCATCACACAATTCAAGCAAGCATGCAAAGAGTGTATAGGCAGCGGAAATTAAAGCATGCAACTTGCAAGAAAGTAAGGGGAAGGGTTTGGAGGATTCAAACGCAATTGGAGACACGGATGTTTTTGGCGTGGTTCCGATAGGTGGTGCTATCGTACATCCACGTTGATGGAGACTTCAACCCATGAAGGGTAACGGCTGCGCGAGTCCACGGAGGGCTCCACCCACGAAGGGTCCACGAAGAAGCAACCTTGTCTATCCCACCATGGCCGTCGCCCACGAAGGACTTGCCTCACTAGCGGTAGATCTTCACGAAGTAGGCGATCTCCTTGCCCTTACAAACTCCTTGGTTCAACTCCACAATCTTGTCGGAGGCTCCCAAGTGACACCTAGCCAATCTAGGAGACACCACTCTCCAAGAAGTAACAAATGGTGTGTTGATGATGAACTCCTTGCTCTTGTGCTTCAAATGATAGTCTCCCCAACACTCAACTCTCTCTCATAGGATTTGGATCTGGTGGAAAGAGGGTTTGAGTGGAAAGCAACTTGGGGAAGGCTAGAGATCAAGATTCATATGGTAGGAATGGAATATCTTGGCCTCAACACATGAGTAGGTGGTTCTCTCTAGAATGGTAAGTTGGAAGTGTAGGTTCGTTCGATGGCTCTCTCCACGAATGAAGAGGAGGTGGAGGGTATATATAGCCTCCACACAAAATCTAACTGTTACACACAATTTACCAAACTCGTGGGACCGAATCGTTAAACTCGGTCGGACCGATTTAGTAAACCTAGTGACCGTTAGTGATTTTCGTGGACTGACATGCATCTCGGTGAGGCCGATTCGGTTAGGGTTAGGGCATAACGTAATCTCGGTGAGACCGATTACACAAACTTGGTGAGACCGATTTGGTAATAAGCTTTCCAGAGAGTTGGTCGTAAACTCGGTGGGACCGATTTGCTCTTTTCGTGAGACCGAAATGTTACAAAAGGAAACAGAGAGTTTACATTGCAATCTCGGTGGGACCGATCGCTCACTTTGGTTAGACCGAACGTTACGAAGGGAAACAGAGAGATTGTAACCCCATCTCGGTGAGACCGAGATCCCTATCGGTAAGACCGATTTGCTTAGGGTTTGTGGCAGTGGCTATGACTTTTGGAATCGGTGGCGCTGATAGAAAGAATCGTTGTGACCGATTTTGGCTTTAGGTTTAGGTCATATGTGGATGTGGGAAAGTAGTTGAGGGTTTTGGAGCATATCACTAAGCACATGAAGCAAGAGGCTCATTAAGTAACACCTCATCCCTCCTTGATAGTATTGGCTTTTCCTATAGACTCAATGTGATCTTGGATCACTAAAATGTAAAATGAAGAGTCTTGAGCTTTTGAGCTTGAGCCAATCCTTTGTCCTTAGTATTTTGAGGGATCCACTTTCATCATCCATGCCATGCCATTCATTGAGCTTTCCTGAAACAATAGTCTTGGAATAGCATTAGCTCAATGAGCTATATGATGTTATGAATTACCAAAACCACCTAGGGATAGTTGCACTTTCAGCCTTTCAGAAAATATGTTTCAGCGAGAAGAAAGATGATCGGCTCGTCGATCCTCCTGCTGATACTCCTGCGGCTCGGTGTGATGGCTCGAGATGCGGGAGAAGATGGCGCACTGGGTGGTCCTCCGCCACGCTTGATTCTCCGTCGCTTTGCACCGGCGGAGTAATTGCGTGCTGCGGTGGAGCGGTGGTGGCGATCTACCTACTCCACGCAAGGCAGTTACGGTGGTGGTGGGGTCCAGATGCAGGTGAGGTGGCTGCGCCAGCTCAAAAATCACAGGAGTACAAGGAAGATTTCGTGGATAGCTCCATGAAATGTAGGTGTTGAGGTAGAATCAAGATGAAACCTGTATCAGGGTAGATGTACTGGATCGAGGGAAATAAAGTTGGCAGCGTTTCTTCGAAAATGAAATCAGGAAAAAGAATTAGAGACGAGGAATTTCTAGACAAAAATGCCTCTGCGAGGTTTCTAGAGTTGGAAATCCGGCACACAATGTATGCACAGATAGATAGGGACATGTGACTTTGTATTTCCCCAAGTACTACCCGAATGTACTCGTGGGTGAACCGGTTATGCGTGCAGTATGCAGTAAAATCTAAACTAGCAAACAAACAGATGCAATAAACATGCAACGGAGAAATACACCAGACAAATCATACTAGAGTGTGTTAATGCTAGTGGGTATATGTACTCCTGGTATACATATACCTACACCAGCGTGCATTTTATTATAGACTCGAGACGAGTCAATGTTATTTAGTGGATGTGATCTACTAATTAAAATCTTGTTAGCAACACAGCGTCAAACCTGTCAGACATTTCTTCTTGACAGAGAGACAAGCAAAAACAACACAGAAACCAAAAACATGAAAACATTCATAACATACGGGTTACACCAGTGCAAGCATACAACAAAGCACGAACGCGCTACGCGCTAAACGAAACAACTCATTTCGGGATACATAGTTCTATCCTCATATCGGGGATGAACCGACAGACTGATCATCTCACTGCGTGACTGAGGTCATGCAGAGGACATGCCTTGCTGGGGCTCTCCGGGAGGACGAAGACTGAGCCAATCTCCAACTTCATCGTCCGACAGTACTTTGGGTAGGGGTTGAGCTACTGGGGGTGTGGCTGAAATCGATCTGAGCAATTGTTGCTGGTGGATCCGTAAAAGTGCCTTGTCGAGGGTGACGATGTTGGGTCTAGGCCACAACACAGGCTGTGAGGGTAGCACTGGTTCGGATGGCGTTGGGCAAATGACTTGAAATGCGAATTTACGAGCCTCACGGTAAGCTTCCTTGATGACTCGCACTGCATCGTTGTCCATAGTTCTAAACTCGGCAAGCATCTTCGAAATCATCATGCCCTGGGCAGTGATATACTGCACCAAGCGAGCGATTGCGGGGTCATCTCCCTGGATAGCGGGAGAAGGCTGCATTCCCCCTTCTGGCACAATGGGGAAAAAGCAGAACTCCCGCCTCGTTGCCACATGCGGGAACTTGGTTCGGAGGTGTAGGATAGCCTCCACAGCAGCGGCCTGAATGGCTAAATCAGTGGTAGGCATAGCTCTACCCTGAAAAACCAACGGCTGGCCATCTACTGCGGGACCTAGGCTGATGTGCACTCTTGCATCAAAGCGATGAAGGTGAGGGACGGATGCCGATTGGAACATCAGGTAATCGGGGCTAGCCTTACAACCAAAGGCTTTGGTGAGCATCTCGGTAAGAAGGGGTGGAAAGCCCGTATGATTGACGGCACAGGTGCGGGTGTAAAACTTGGGAGCTTTGAAGGTGCTAGCCATGGCTGGAGTGTTACCAGCTAGGCTTCTCTGCAGGGACATGGCGGACTGAGGGGTGAGCGATACGGCAAGCGGAAAGGGGGCTTTTATAGGCAGCTATGCGGGACATGCCCGCATGGTGTGGCCCCTTTCCCTTAATGGTGAAGGGCAAGCGGTGCGGCCGACCAGAAAGGATATGGTTGCTATTCGTTCCACAGATAACTAGGCAGGGACAGCGGGGTGAGGACGTGTCAGTCCCGACTGCGCCAAATGTTGATTAAAAGTGGCCATGCCGGATGCGAGGGATGTGTCAAATCCCTTAGGGCCATTACGGTATATGGTAGCGGTGATCTAATACTAGGATAACCTATGCCAGCCTGGCTGCTCTGGTACCATGTCCTGTGGCACCCCGATCCGCATGGAGCAAGGGGCCTTCGCACGTCAGCCCAGGATAACACCTGACGCATGACAGGTCCATAATACATCATTCCAGGTACAATAATATTCATAAAATACATGTGTATAAGATTACATCATTGATGAATACAATTACCTGGCATAGCCCTGAGGCTATTTAAATGACAGCAGAAGTCTATTTAAAAGGCGGCGGAAGTCTTGGTTTGACAGCATAACAACTCTGGCTCGGCTCCACAACTCACAGGACTGGCAAGATTACGGCCTAGCACGACGGATCAAGCGAACAATTCGGGTACGACCTACAAAACTGGCATGACACGCGAGGTCAGTACATTGAATGTACTTGCAAGACAACCAAATACATAGCATCCAAACAAGCAGAAGATGAAGCAAGAACCAAGTGTATGCAACAACCTATCTCATATCAAATACTAAACATGGCAAGATATAGATCAACTGAGCATGAACAACCTCATAGCATCTACTAACATGGCATATCAAAACATGCTTATAACATGGCAGTAGCAAAACATAGCATATCATTTCAATCATGGCATAATTTAACATATCAATCAAAGCATGGTATGGCATCATGAAACTATGCTGAACATAAACTACCGGTCATATCCAATGCAGACATAGCATGTTAACTTTATGCATCTATCTCTTGTTCTGCCATGGTTCTTTAAATGCAAACATATTACTCATGCAATGCAACCAAACTTGTGCACCAAGTCCCTCAGACTCTCTTACCAACTGGTGGCCTCGCAACCGAACGGTGATATTTCCGGCGATCACAACCATGACCAACACTTGGTCTCCAACATTCACCGAGACCTCGTCTCGTGATCATATCAAAACATCGTCGTGACTTCTCACGACCATCTGATAGTCCAAGTCACCTCATTCTTTATATCACATTATTATCACATTACTCATTTAAGATTTATCCTCCATTTCGACCAAGACCCGATAGTGTGACCTACTACGAACTTTATAAACACTCTGCAGAGGTAACGCACTGTACCCACACCACAGAACCCATGGCCTCGTCATCCCATTCGGGTGGGCCAACGGCATTCCGACGAAACCGACCTACTGCCATGACACTCTCCCGGCCACTCCGACTCACTCCCCACTTGGCTAGTCCTGGGTGGCCCCGTGTCTACCAAAGACACCAACGACCACCATCGTGGCCAAACATAAACGTCCCAAACGGGTACCTGAGCTCAAAACCAAACCCGGGCACACAAGGCTTATGTCCGCCTACCTGATCAAGGTAGCGCGCGCCCATAACTTTCCCTCTTTGGAGACACCAGCGAGAGGCATGACAATAGATCGCATTAAGTCCTTCCCATAAAGGCAAAATGTGGCTGCACTGAAGAAGTTCGGTTTGGTGGCACTATGACTAGATCCCATCGATGACGGAGGAGGTTTGTTATTATTAAGTCATTTTATTACCTTCTACACCATCATGAGCATATTTAACAATGAATGCAACAATGAGCATGCAGCATACAAATGCATGGACAAAATACCAAACTTCTCAAGTGCACAACTATAGCATAAAGAACATGACAATACCAAGTACTAGCATATCAACGGTGCATTACAATCATAGCATTTTATAACGATGACATAAAAATAAAGTGGAGTGGTGACATGGCATTATCAATAACAACATTCTAATTAGCATGGCAAAACATATCATGAAAACACACGCATGCATGATAAGCATAACAGAATAACTGCAGACGAAAACGATAAGAAACAACTGCAACTACACACACACACACACACACAAGGTGCAAGCAAAGTCAACATGCAAGTTAGGGGCTCATGATAAGAGGTTGTGCCTGGGGGTCGAGGAATATTCCGAGAAAAAGTATGAAACGATCGCGGAAAGATTTGCCGGAAACAGTTCTCTCTTGGAGGGGGCTGTTTACGGTCAAGGGAAAAATGGTCATTTTCAGAATGTGCAAACATCAAGAAAATGGTCCCATCGAAAAGGGCTCGACGAACAGAGAAAGTGAGCGCTAGAATCACCTTAATCGGAGTTACGAGCGCAAAGTTGTGGCCGTTCACTTTTTAGGCAGAAAAGAAACTAAAGCAGTGAACGTTCACAAAATAAGCACTTCGGACGGCTGAGCTGAAAAAGAGAAAGCGCCTTTGAGAAAATACGTTTCCAGAGAATAGAAAGCGTATTTTGGGAAATACGTCTTCGACTAAGGAAAACGTAAAGGGCTGGGGGCGTCTCCACTTATCTGACCTGGCATCACCCTCTCGCCGACAGGTGGGGTCGCGGGTGGGGCGTGCCTGGCCTGGCCTTCTTCTTCCTCCCGCGCGGGAGCGAGTGTGGCCGAGGGAGGCAACCATCCCGATGGCTATCGCCAGCGACTCCGGCCATCTCTCGGGTCGTGCGACCTACCCAGATGACCAGGGGAGGGAGGCGCATCCAGAGGTGGTAGCCGCTGCCGTCGACGAGCGCCAGACAGAGAGCAACAGGGCCTGCTGCTGAGAGGGGGTTCGGTCGCCGGTGAGGTTGGGGCTACGGCAGAGGAGAGGAGAGGCCGAGACCACGGGGAGGCTCGCTGGAGCATGGAGGATGCATTGGTGGAGGTGGAATAGCGAGGGGAGCTCAGGATCACCGGAATTGGGCGAGACCCGAGGCGGCGGCTATGGCGACGGTGGTGGTCAGAGAAGGGCTCCGGGCTCGAGGAGAGGCTCGGGGAGGGATGGTGGACTGCGAGAGAGATCGGGGGCGCAATTTATAGCCGCGGGGAGAGCTCGGGAAGGGGGAGAGGAGGTGGCACGCGGCAGGTGTCGGTGTCAAAACCGGCGGATCTCGGGTAGGGGGTCCCGAACTTTGCGTCTAGGCGGATGGTAATAGGAGACAAGGGACACGATGTTTACCCAGGTTCGGGCCCTCTTGATGGAGGTAAAACCCTACGTCCTGCTTGATTGATATTGATATTGTGGATGTTTACAAGAGTGGATCTACCACGAGATCAACGAGGCTAAACCCTAGAAGCTAGCCTATGGTATGATTGTAAGGGTTGTTGTGATTGTCGTCCTACCGACTAAAGCCATCCGGTTTATATAGACACCGGAGAGGGCTAGGGTTACATAGAGTCGGTTATAATGGTAGGAGATCTACATATCCAGATCGCCAAGCTTGCCTTCCACGCCAAGGAAAGTCCCATCCGGACACGGGTGAAGTCTTCAATCTTGTATCTTCATAGTCTTGGAGTCCGTCAATGATGATAGTCCGCAGATGATAGTTCGGTGATGATGGTAGTCCGCTATCCGACACCCCTAATCCAGACTCCTCAAGAGCTCCCTGAACCAGGCTTCAATGACGATAAGTCCGGCGTGTATATTGCTTGGCATTGCAAGGCGGGTTCCTCCTCCAAATGATAGAAGATTGTGAACACCAGGATAGTGTCCGCTCGCAAAATAAATTCCACATTCCACCATAGAGAGAATAACAATATATACACAAGTTCAATATGCCGACGCTTTCCGTGGCATGACGCCACACCACTACCAAGCCATTACTCAATTGTTTTTACTTTACCACCTTAGCGCATTTAGCGAAGCGGTTTCTTGGCACGCCTTGTCGAGCAGAGATCGTGTTTCCCTTAATCCGGATTCTCATCAATGACGGGCGTGGGTAACCCAACCGCGTCATTGATGGTGACGCTTGGGAGATAAGCGAGTTTTACCAGGCCGGTGGGGGGACGCTAAGACTTCGCCCGCCCATATAAGGGATAAGGGTTCACCTTCTCACCTACGCCTTCTTCCTCATTCTGCTTATCCATCTCCGCAAGACTCGAGCTCCAGCGCCAAGTTCGCAAGATCTCGTCTCAACCTTCTCCGACCATGTCCGGAGCGGAGGTAAATGGTTGGCCTCCACCGCTAAGGAGGAGCACATCGCTAAACTGCGCGCGCCGATACCTTTCCGCGACATCACAGATCGGCTGCCCAACGAGGGCAGCTCATCCCCACCCCCAGGCCCCATGAGAGGGTCGTCTTTCTTCCCCACTTCCTCCGCGGACTGGGCTTTCCACTACATCCCTTTGTCCGGGGGCTCATGTTCTACTACGGCCTGGATTTCCATGATCTGGCGCCGAGCTTCATCCTCAACATCTCGGCGTTTATCGTCGTGTGCGAGGCCTTCCTCTGCATCCAGCCCCACTTCGGCTTGTGGCTCAAGACCTTCAATGTCAAGACGAAGGTAGTGAAGGGCACTCAAGCGGAGTGCGGAGGCGCCATGTTGGGCAAGATGCCCAACATCCTTTGGTTCGAAGGGGCCTTTGTGGAATCCGTCAAGGGGTGGCAATCGGGGTGGTTCTATATCACCGAGCCGCATGACCCTAAATGGGCGGCGGCCCCCGAGTTTAGATCTGGTATCCCCATGCAGCTCACCTCCTGGAAAGAGAAGGGCTTGCTGTGGGGTAGTTTGAAGGAGCCGACGGACTCCAAGCCTGTATCAAGAAGCCGTGAAGAAGCTCAGCTGGTTAACGTGGTCCAGGTCATGCTCGCCCACCGGATTCTCCCATGCCAAAAGCGGCATTTAATTTATGGAGTTCGATCCGAACAGCACCAGCGCTGAACAAGCTCTTCGACACAACGCACGGCGCTCGAAGGTGCTGTTCAAGGGCGCCGGTTTCGCATCCGCGATCAAGATCGCGATTTCGCCATGCACCAGCCGACGAGGTAAGTGATTCTATCCTTTACGGGACACTTGTTTTTCATAGTTTGACTCTATGCGGGCTTTAATTTCCCCTTTTCCTTTGACAGGACTGGATGAGGAAGGCGGAGCAGATTACCTGTCCGGCTCCTATGCCAGAAAACCCAGAGACGCCGCCTAGCGAGGCTTGCTGGTTCCGCACCGCACGTGGTGCCGGAGAAGAAGGCCAAGAAGGAGGCCATGGGTGCTCGAAAGAGTGCCCGTTTTCAGGTGTCCGACGACTCCGGGGCGGATTCCTCCCCCGAAAATGAGGAGGAGGAAGAGGACTCTCTCCCAGAGGAGGGAGAGAGGAAGAGGAAGGCTTCCCCAATAGGGGAGGCCGAAGGGTCCAAGAGGGGAAGGACTATTCCCGGACAGCTCCGCCAACATCAACGCTGGCGAGGAAGAATGGCCTTCAAGGGCCAGCCTCCGCGAGATCGTAAGTATCCGGATTCTGAATGATTTATAATTTTTTTCTGCGCCACATAGTGTCATTCTAATGCCGCATACCGCTCGTAGTCCGCCAGTGATGATCTCCCCGCTTCTTCGAAGCGGTCGTTGGCTCCGCCGGATGTAGACTCCATCCCGACCGCCTCCACCCTCGCGACGCCGAGGACGCCGAGGTGGGAACCCAAGAAGGGACCCATCGAGGGAGGCTCGGAGGCGCCACAAAGCGCCCTCCGGACTTTGCGCCGACTCCACAATGTAACCCGCAGTGGTTCCGGAGTCCGCCGGGCGCCCTTCAAGGAAGGGCAAGACTGTGGACGCTGGCGGCTTCCGGCCCAACCGAGGCGCCGGGCAATTTGTTGGAGGCGCTGCAGCGCGCCCATCGAGGAAGAACACCGCACTATTATGAGTGCGGTGATTCAAAAGTGCAGCTCGCCAAGGGCGGGCTGACCAAGCTCGTAGTAGCCTTCTATCGTGCTTTGAGGTAAGAAGTTAAAATATGCAATGTAATACCGCATAGACAGTAGCCCCGATGCTCGATTCGTGTTCGGAAAGAAAACCGACCGAGGATCTGAAAAAGATATACGCAGGGTTGCTAAAAAGTTATGTCAATATGGGTTGCAGGCTGCGCTGCTTTGACCTCTGCCGCCAGACCGATCATGGAGGTCGGTGCGTTGAAGCAGGAGCTCGAGTGGTCCGGCAAGAGTTCGGCCGCCAGAAGCAGCTCCAAGACAAAGAAGGTGAGTAACACCACTTTGAATTTGTACCTTACAGAAAAGGATTTAGGTTGCAACAAAAAAATAACAAGGATAACATGGGTACTGCAGGGGCCACGAACGAGGTGGCGACCCTGAAGGAGGCCGTGTCTGCGGCCGAACCAATGCGGCCACGGAACGGGCAGAGCGAGAAAAGCAGGAGGCGCGGGTGGCGGTGGTTCAGCAAGAGCTCCAGGCTCTCATGGAAAAGCATGAGAGTTTGGAGCGTGACTCAAAGACTCGAGAGTCCGAGCTTGCCTCGCTCTCGAAAGTGCTAAACCGCCAAGGCCGAGGCCCATAAGTCCCTTCAGAGATTGAGTTGATGAGGAAGATAGCGGCGGTAAGGCATTTTTCATGCAAATTAAGCATGTGAATGTAAATTACGTGTTACTTACCCAATTCGAGCTCTCGATGCGTTTGCAGATCTGCCTCGCAGCGTGTCCGATGTCACCAGATTCTACCGAGCCGAGGAGGGAGCTCAACGGAGAAGGTCTTCGGTCTCGAGATGCTTTGAGGCCGCCATCCGGTGCCCCTAGCGACCAGTGAAGCAGCTGGTCGAGCTTCACAAGGTGGCCGAGCAGGCCATGAAGGGCCTCATAGTCCGGCTGTGGCCTCGGAGAGGCCATTCCTGGAGCTACTTCGC
This sequence comes from Aegilops longissima, assembly GCA_021605205.1. Lineage (NCBI taxonomy): Eukaryota > Viridiplantae > Streptophyta > Magnoliopsida > Poales > Poaceae > Aegilops > Aegilops longissima. The sequence continues at coordinate 477,166,580 of CM038681.1, read as the reverse complement.
CTCGTCGACGGCTGGTGGATGCGTGCTCCTGGGTGGAGGTTATCAAGCGCCCGCCAGTATTGAAGGTGCTCGCGGGCCCTTGCCCGCAAAAGGTGCATTGGGGCAAGCTGGATGCGGAGAAGCTAATCATCGACGCGCCACCAGCGGGCGAGGAGCATCGTCGCCGAAATTTACTATAAGGTTGTCCTGAAGGGTGCCCGCAAGATTGCGGATGAGTGCCCCCGGGATGTAATTTTTTAGTGAATTCGCAATGTGTTATCCTGTGCGCTGGAAACTTTGTTCATATGCGCTAAGCAAAGCTTGTTTAATTTAAAATATTACCTTCAGGCGGCCGCTTATTAAATCTGAGAGATGGCAAGTCGTTGGCTTCAGCCCCATGCCACGAGTCTGTGGGGTGTTCGGATAAACTTGAGCACTCTTGTTCCCATTTTTGGGTCCATCTAGGAGGCGCCAACACAACGAACAAGGCAACCGGACTTATAGTGCTTGAACACTCTCACTTAGCCATAGAATTCTATAATTTTAAATTTCGGCGAAGCCCCTAGTATTCGAAGACCGAATTGGGGCGCTATCCACGCCTTCATCGGACATAATCCGAACTTCGCTCAAGCGGCGAGGTCTTTAAGGACCCGAAGGACCTCTCGAACAGTGACCAGTCTCTCGCCTTATCATGCCGGTCAGTTTTAGCTTTCCACACTAAGGCGTTAACCTGCTCAACCGGGCGCAATCGCAGTGGTTCTCCCAGTGCTACCTTAGCCGATAGAACGGAACGTAAGGTGCCAAACATGGGAGCCGGGCAAACCCAACTATTGACCCAAGACATGATTCGAGCCGATTCATATAATGCTATAAGTTCGGGTGCCGACTTGTGAAAGTGTGCGGACTTTATCACACCATAATGCGGAGGACATAAGCCCTCGTGTATTTGGTCAGTACTAAGATGCACGGGTGCAACATGTCGTAAATGAATATATATATATATATATATATATATATATATATATATATATATATATATATATATATATATATATATATATATATATATATATATATAAGTAATGCAATTATAGGCAAAAGTGCTGCATTTTATTCGAGAAGATGTGCTATCGATGCGGAATGATACAAATAGTGCGGAAAGCAAGGGATTGGGCGAATTAAAGGCGTCTCTCTCGAGGGTAGGCATGAATGTTGTATTTAACAAATATAATGCTCGTGATGGAGACCACCTGAGTGTTCGCCGCGCCTTTGTCCTTCCCTGGCTGTTGCATCGTGAGTTCGGCAGGTTCGCCACGGACTGAGTTCTGTATAAAAAGAAAAAGAAAAAGAGCGACACACTTGGGAGCCCCGGTGTGGTCGAACCGCACTGGTCTGTTCTGGTTGTGCCCTTCCCCTATGCCCATGGTATCTCCAGGCGTAATTATGTACGCGAGAGTTTGTCTTATAATTTTGCGAGGGTTGGGGTTAGGGCGATTGCTACGCGATGCGTACGTAACGTGCTGTGGTCTTGGTTGATGTTGCTCGGGCGCTGTTTGGTCGTGTCCGTCGCTTAACGGCCGGACTCGAGAATTGCCTTAAAAGGCTGCTCAGATTCGCCGCGAGAGCCGCTGTATGTTCCTCCGCTCGGAGGGAGCGCTCTGTGTTTCCGCTGACCGTGATGACTCCACGAGGGCCCGCATCTTGAGCTTAAGGTATGCATAATGCGGCACCGCGTTGAATTTTGCAAAGGCGGTTCGTCCGAGCAGAGCGTGATAGCCGCTGCGAACGGGACTATGTCGAAGATTAACTCTCGCTTCGAAATTATCCGGGATCCAAGACCACTTCGAGTAATCGAGCCTGTATAATTGGCCTCGACACTGGTATGACGCCTTTGAAGGTCGCCTTGTAGGTTTAATCCTTGAAGGGTCTATGCCCATCTTGCGACCGTGTCCCGATAAAGCAGGTTCATACTACGCCGCCGCCCATCGACTCTCATGAGGTGAAACCATCAACGATTGGGTCTAAAACAATGCGCGAATCCGCCATGGCGGATATCGGTCGGATGGTCTCTTCGATCGAAAGTGATCGGGCAAGAGGACCATGGGTTGAATTTTGGGGCGATCGCTCCATCGCAGATACGCCCCTTTAGTGCACGCTCCGCTCCCTCTTGGGAATATGTGTTGCGATATCATGTTTACCGTCCGAACTTGAGGGGGAATCCTTTTGTCCTCTGTTGTTCGTGGCGGTCTCTTCCTCGTCATCGCTGTAGCCCTTGTCACTGTTTTTGCGATTAATTTGCCTGCTGCTTGAATACCCAACAATCTCTGTTGGTGTGGTTAGCTGGCTTTTCGGGGTTCCATGTATTTGACAAGAGCGGTCGAGTATTCGGTCCAAATTGGACGGGCCCGAGTGGTTCTTTTGAATGGCTTCTTCCGCTGACCGGTTTGGAGCCTCGAATCCGGCGTTGACCGACGTGTCCTCATTGCTGTCGCCGTTAATGCGGCGTTTGTTTTTGTTTCGACGCAACCTGCCATTGCGGTCCTTGGTATCCGGACTGCCAGTGTTTTTGCTGAGGGTGTTACTGTGAGCGAGCCAGCTATCCTCTCCCGCACAGAAGCGGGTCATGAGGGATGTGAGGGCTGCCATGGATTTCGGCTTCTCCTGTCCTAGGTGCCGGGCCAGCCACTCGTCGCGGATATTATGTTTGAAGGCAGCGAGTGCCTCTGCATTCGGACAGTCGACGATTTGATTTTTCTTTGTTAAGAACCGTGCCCAGAATTTCCTGGCCGATTCGTCTGGCTGCTAGATTATGTGGCTTAGGTCATCTGCGTCCGTGGTCGCATTATACGCGCCACTGGAAGTTGTCGAGGAATGCGGCATCCGGTCTTCCCAAAGATCCAATTGACTCTGCGGGCAGGCTGTTAAGCCAATGCTGAGCTGGTCCTTTAAGCTTGAGCGGAGATATTTGATGGCGTGAAGATTGCCGCCATGGGCCATGTGTATATGGAGGAGATAATCCTCAATCCAAACCGCTGGGTCTGTTGTGCCATCGTAGGATTCGATATTAACGGGTTTGAACCCTTCAGGATTTGATGATCCATTACTTCGCCGCTGAAGCATAGTGGGTGTCGGCGCCTCAGATTGAGCAATATCGCGACGTAGCTCGAGAGAGCGTTGTCTGCTGTGTTCGCCCGGCCGACTAGTTGTATCCGTGCGACGGTATTCGCCGTGGGTCGGGGCGCCCACGTGATCCATAGATAGATCTGAATTGTCTTGCCTTGTCCTCCAATATATCTCGCAAGTCCGCGCGTTCCCGTGGCTTCCTGCTTTTGAGCGATGCCGGGTACGGTTTTGGTGGAGGGCTTCCACGCCTCTCTATCGCGCCACGAGGTGGTCGGTCCGCCGACAGCGCTGGTGATGTAGGTTTGTATGCCTCCTCCTCTAATCGGGGAGCAACTTGCGCTTTGGGTAACTTTTGAGGGGCGTCGAAGTTCATACTTTTGCCGCGAGGACCTCGGTCCATCCGCTCGCCAAGAGGGTCTTGATCAGCTTGAAGCTGTTGTTGCTTTTTCTTTAGGCTGTTTGCCGTGGCCATTAGCCCGCGCCTCAAACGCTCTTGTTCGACGGGATCCTCGAGCACGATGAATTAAATGCGTCGCCGAGGCTTGCTTCGCCTCCGGAGGGAGGTAAGTAATTGTCATCCTCGACCTCTTAAATCCCGCCGCCTCTCCCGAGGGCTTGCTTCCGCCTCCTCCTGCGCTGGATCGTCTTTGCCGAGGGAGTTGTCTTCGCACTTTCGGGTGTTATTATCTCCTGTGCCGGAATCTCCATTCTTGCCGTGGCGGATTTAGAGTGGCGCCACGACGCCGGGCGCTTGGGCTGTTTCATTAAGGAATCGGCCTCCGCTGCTTCTTCGCCGTCCCCATCTTTTGGGGTGTCCACCATGTATATGTCGTATGACGAGGTGGTCTTCCAAAGTCCTGTAGGCGCTGGTTCTTGGTAGTCTCCGCATCGCCGCCCATACCGCCGATGTCTTCGGAGTCGTAGTCGAGCACGCGGTTAAATCGCCGACGGTGGCTACGGTGGGTGGTGGGTGGGATCTGAATTTCTTCGTCGTCCGCGTCCCAACCGCCCCGGCGTAGTTCAGCCAGGCTCTCCGGATAGCGAGAGATGCTTCAGTGAATTTATGATATCGCCAAGGGCGAATCGCTGAAAGATGTCCGCAGCGGTGAATTCCATGATCGGCGCCAATCGGATTCGACCGCAAGGGCGCAGGAGGTCCGGAGTCCGCAGGAGTCCGCACCTCGAGTCATGGTCTTTATGCGGGACAAGGTAAGTGTTCGCCCATCGCCGTAGAAGTTGCAGCTCCCGAGGCGGTGTCCAGCCATCCGCCCTCGATCCGAGCGATCGGCCCGCACTATGAGTCGGAGCGATTCGCAGCGGCCTCAAGGTGTTGTCCGCGGCGAGTTACGTCATGCCCATCGTGACAGCGCTGCACGCCGGGTTGTGGCTCAGATCCATCGAGGATCAAGTCCCCGCGATATCGGTCGTGAATTTTAGGCTTCAAACCTGACTCGACGGCCAGGGCGAGCTTCGATCTGCTCCAGATGGCCAAGTGAATTGCCCGCAGGCGGCCGCCGAATCGAAGATCTGTCCGGGAGAAAAGTCTCGCCAGACTACGCCGTTGTTGATTGAAGAGGCCATCAAGCCTATCGGTGACGACACGAGGAACTCTCAATGAAAGCACCAATGTCGGTGTCAAACCGCGGATCTCGGTAGGGGGTCCCGAATCGTGCGCCTAGGCGGATGGTAACAGGAGACAAGGGACACGATGTTTACCTGTGTTCGGGCCCTCTTGATGGAGGTAAAACCCTCACGCCCTGCTTGATTGTTATTGATATTGTGGATGTTTACAAGAGTGGATCTACCACGAGATCAAGGAGGCTAAACCCTAGAAGCTAGCCTATGGTATGATTGTAAGGGTTGTTGTGATTGTCGCCCCACGGACTAAAGCCATCCGGTTTATATAGACACCGGAGAGGGCTAGGGTTACATAGAGTCGGTTACGATGGTAGGAGATCTACATATCCAGATCGCCAAGCTTGCCTTCCACGCCAAGGAAAGTCCCATCCGGACACGGGTGAAGTCTTCAATCTTGTATCTTCATAGTCTTGGAGTCCGGTCGATGATGATAGTCCGGCAGATGATAGTTCGGCTGATGATGGTAGTCCGGCTATCCGGACACCCCCTAATCCAGGACTCCCTCAGCAGGCGACGTGTCCATGCGCCGATGAGGGGCGCAGCATCGGCAAGCGCGGCCAAGGCTCACAGGAAGCGGCGGGAAGGCGACGGGGAGGAAACAAACGCGGCGCAGAGGCTCACGGAGACGAGCAACGCTCGCGGACGAGAAGGAGAAGAAGACAGAAGCGAGGAGGGTGACGATGGCCACAGTGACGCACTGCTCGATAATTGGCACGGCTCACCGGAGAACAAAAAGAAGGGCGCCAGAGGTCCAGGGGGAAGACGACGTCGAGGGGGGGCTGTAGGACATTAATGGCGAGGCCAGAGCCGGTCGGAGCAGCGATGCCGCCGAGAACAGAGGCTAGACCACCGTTTTGGGCTGGTTACACTCGTGATCACCACGGACAAGGCGCGCTCTGGAGTTTTTACTGATGCCAGCTCATTTCTACCGCGTAGTCCTTTGAAGAGAGAGTGATACTACGGTAAAGAAACGGGCAGAGACAATTTGAGCTGTGTAAACCAAGCTCCACAAGTTTGCTGTTGCAAACTTGACCGCATCCTAGAGATAAAACCAGAGGAGTTAAAAGGTAAATTTGATGTCTGAGAGGCTTAGGGTAGCAAGGACTACAGTCCTGGTAATTATGAGGTCATTTGGTCAAGTATTTAGCATAGTTGCTGTACAACTGCTAAATCTGATCCAGAAACTAAATCATGAAGAAGCACTCAATAGGAGTGATGGATTGAGCTAAAACTTGGCAAAGCTTGATGATTTCGACATACCATGATGTTGTACAAATTTCATACCAAATGGGCTTGCCAACATGGTACTTCCTTCACATCTATTATTTTTGCCCAGAAACTTGAGAAAAATCCTCAGGGCAAATGGCTAACTGAAATGAACCAAAATTTTGTGGAGATAGGTTATATGGATATGAGAAGGCCTGGGAAAAGTTTCAGCCATAATGAAGCAAGATAAGATGCACTTGGTTCACAAACTTAAAATGTGGACAGAAACAAAGAATATCTCCTGTGCTCACATAGTTCAATGAAATGAGATAAATCTTGGAAGATTGTGATTATATAATCGTTAGATACCTCTTGAAAAGTTTCAGCTCATTTTGATCATCTATGAGGGTACTTCCTTCACAGACAAGCAAATCTGAACAGAAACTTGAGAAAATTACCAAGGAAGATTGGATAGATAGATTGAGCTGATTTTTGGTATCCAGACGTGATTTGTGATTGTTAATCACCCTGCCAAATTTGAGCTCAAATGGACCAAGGGTTCAAACACTTCCTTTGCAAAAATTTCAGACAGGGCAGAAACTTGCATTGGATCATGTGCTCAAATTATGATCTTTGGAGCATGGGTTGGGATGGAAATGGGGAAGATATAGCAAGTACAAGCTCCACAAATTATTTGGGAATTTTTCTTGCTATAAAAATGGTAGCTCCTTTGGAAACTCGCAGGAAGGCAATATTGGCTTAAAATAGGAAAAGGCAATTTCCCTTATTTAAATGTGGCCAATATCTTTGCCAGAGCTTGGATTAGGCATAAATACCAACTCCACCAATTCTCATGAATTTAGGAGATGGCTAGCTATGCATTTAGATTTTATTCCTCAGAAAGGCAAGAAAAAGGAATAAATCCCAATTCAAAAATATTGCATGGGACTTAGCAATATTTTTGCATATCCAAGTTTCAGAAAGATAGGAGGATCTCTGGGAACAAATGGGATGATCAACAGACCAAAGAAAATGATGACTCCTTTGTATTCACAAAGGGCATATTCAAATTCCAAAAATTTGGAATTAGGGTTTGACAGGGTTTGAGATGATGCAAATGATGTCTTCCCACTGACAAAGACATGAACAAGGTTTCGGAAAGGTTGAAAATGACAAGAATAGTCAGAGTCATCCAACAAACTCAGGAGAAAGAATTTGAAAAATGAGTGCCAGGAAGGAATAACAGCTCAAAAATTGATAACCCAATTTTGGGGTTGTTACACTCCGGATTCGTCTCTAGGCTTAAGTTCCGAACCATGTGAGCCCGCGGATGCCGAACTTGATCGTTTATCGATCTTCGAGTTCGGCGCCGCACACATCTTCCAGCACTCGCCCTTGGGCGATGTGCTAAACTCAATAAAGAGCCTGTCCTTGGCGGGGGACTCACAGCCGAACTATGTTCGGTTCAAACTAGGGGCTGATGAAGGAAAATCTTGCTTCCCACCCGCCACCCACTTCATAGCCACAGTCGAGGACTTAACCGACACGCTTGATTACGACTTCGAAGACATCGACGGTATGGACGACGATGCCAATGAGGAGCAAGACCAAAATCCGCCATATACTGGACGCTGGATGACCACTTCTTCGTACGATGTGTACATGGTGGATACACCCAAAACAACCAACGACGATGACAAAGAAAACCCAGTCGAGAATAAACCTCCTGAGACACAGCAAAAATGCCGTCCTCGGCGCCGCTCTAAGTCACGTCGTTCAAAAGACAGCAATGCTGGCACCGGTGAAAATAATACTCCGGACGATGCCGAAAACAATGAAGACCTTGCTGAGGTAACATCCGAGCAGGAGGAGCAAGAAAACGGGCAAGCTAGCCCCGACGAACAGGCCAGGCCCAATGACTCGGAGGACGGTAGTTACCGCCCGCTCTTCGAGGATGAGGAAAGCATCGGCAACGAAGATTTCATCGTGCATGAGGAACCTCTCGAGCAGGAGCGCTTCAAGCGCCAGCTAATAGCCACTGCAAGGAGCCTGAAAAAGAAACAGCAGCAGCTTCAAGCTGACCAAGATCTGCTCGTCGACACATGGACTGATGTCCTGGCAGCCGAAGAATACGGCCTCAGACGCCTAGCCAAGAGCTACCCGAAGTGAAGGCTGCTACCCCAGTTCGATGAATAGGCGTCGGAGCCCATACCTCCCTCGCGTAATGCGGCGGACCGACCACCACGTGGTCGGGATAGAGCGGCAACTCAGGCCGAACAGCAGCCTGCCCCACCGCCTCATAAAAATAGAGATGAAATAGCTCAGGGTCATACATACGACCTCCGGCAGACCCTGGACAGTAGAGCAGGACATACACGATCGATTTATGGATCGCGAGGACGTCCCTCGACACGTGATGATGGCTACCTATTCGGACGTGACAAACCTAGTCACACCTGAGCCGATAACCGTAGACGAACTCCATCGGAGCTACGGCGCAATGCGGCCAGGTATAGAGGCGCCGCACACCCTCTTTGCTTCACTGATGAAGTAATGGATCATGAATTCCCCGAAGGGTTTAAACCCGTGAATATTGAATCATACGACGGGACAACTAATCCCGCGGTATGGATCAAGGAATTTATCCTCCACATCCACATGGTTCGGGGAGATGACCTCCACGCTATCAAATACCTCCCGCTAAAGCTTAAAGGACCAGCTCGACACTGGTTAAACAGCCTGCCTGAAAATTCTATTGGCAGCTGGGAGGACTTGGAAGAGGCTTTCCTTGATAACTTCCAAGGTACATATGTCCGGCCACCAGACGCCGATGACTTAAGCCACATAGTTCAACAGCCTGGGGAGTCAGCCAGGAAGTTCTGGACTAGGTTCCTAACTAAAAAGAACCAGATTGTCGACTGTCCGGATGTCGAAGCCATAGCAAGCTTTAAAACAGCATTCGCGACGAATGGCCCGCCCGCCACCTCGGCCAAGAAAAGCCAAAATCTATGGCAGCTCTCACGGCACTCATGACCCGCTTTTGCGCGGGAGAGGATAGTTGGCTGGCTTGCAGCAAAAACACAGCCAGCGAGGCAAGCCCCTCTGAGGTTAAGAACAACAACGGCAAGCTCCGACATAACAGACACAAACGCCGAAGCAATGATGGTAATATCGACAACACTACAGTCAATGCCGGATTTAGTGGCTCCAAGTCCAACCAGCGGAAGAAACCATACAAGAGAAACAATCAGGGACTATCCAGCCTGGACCGCATACTCGATCGCCCGTGCCAGATACATGGCACCCCAGAAAAACTAGCCAATAATACCAACAGAGATTTTTGGGTTTTTAAACAGGCCGGCAAATTAAACGCCGAGAACAGGGAAAAGGGATCACAAAGTGAGGATGACGACGAGGAGCCCCGGCAACCTAACACGGGGGGACATAAGAAGTTTCCCCCTCAAGTGAAAACAGTAAACATGATATTTGTTACACACATCCCCAAAAGGGAGCACAAACGCGCACTAACGGACGTCTATGCGATAGAGCCAGTCGCCCCAAAAGTCAATCCATGGTCATCATTTCCGATCACCTTTGATCGTCAGGACCACCCGACAAGTATCCGTCATTTCGGTTCAGCCACACTAGTCCACGACCCAATCATCGATGGATTTCACCTGAGGCGCGTCCTTATGGACGGAGGTAGCAGCCTCAACCTGCTTTATCAGGATACAGTGCGAAAAATGGGCATCAATCCATCACAGATCAAGCCCACAAAGACTACCTTTAATGGAGTCATACCAGGTGTCGAGGCCTGCTGTACGGGCACAATCATGCTAGAAGTTGTCTTCGGGTATCCGGACAATTTTTGAAGCGAGGAATTAATCTTCAACATCGTCCCCTTTCACAGCGGCTATCACGCACTGCTCGGACGAACCGCGTTCGCTCGATTCAATGTAGTGCCACACTATGCTTATCTTAAGCTCAAGATGCCCGGTCCACGCGGCGTCATCACGGTCAATGGAAATACGGAACGCTCCCTCCGTACAGAAGAGCACACAGCTGTCTTAGCAGCAGAAGTACAGAGCGACCTTCTCAAGCAGAACCCTAATTCGGCTGCCGAGCCCACGGACATCGTTAAGAGGGTCTGAACTACCCTGCAGCAGGACAGCTCAGCTCGCCGGGAGCTCGACTAGCAACCAGGCCTCCGTCTCAGTCCCGATCACGCGGTGGCATTCACGCCGCGCATACATAACTACGCACTCGAAATTCCATGGGCATCGACGGAGGCACAGCTAGCTTGCGATCCATAGTGCGGCTCAACCGGCACCGGATACGCACATACTTTCACGTTTACTTTTTCCTTTTAAGTCTCAGTCCTGTAGACCTCATCCGACGGCCTGATCAAGGGTCCTCTCGAAGGACAAACATACCAATACGGCAAGAATAAGGGCGGTCGAGATAGTTGCCCCTGGTGGATGGTCTTATACAAGCTCGGCACTGGAGAGCTGCAGACATATGGGGGACTTCTCTAGGTGGCTTCGTTAAGTGATCACTCTACCTATTTTTCAGGACCCATGCGCAGCTCTCTCTTGGCGAAGGCATGGTAAATAGCCTTTCTGCTTATTGCACTACTTGTATAAACGCGCTTTAACGCACCAATGAAATTATAATAGAAACAGTTTGCGGCCCAAATTTCCACGGCGCCGGGGAGGTCAGGATGGCCGGCACGTGGCTGATCCATCCACGGACGTGCGGGAATGGCCACGACACCATGGGTGAATAGGGGAAGGAGATGAGAGAGGGACTTGTGCTGGACCCGCACTATGGAGTAAGGCCCAGTCCACCAGTGTTTATTTTTCTTTTACTTTTTCTTTTATGGTTCTCTATCTGGTTACTATTTGCATTATTTTGAGCTACAAATTTTGTCTTGTTTAATATGAATTTTAGTTCATAAATATTGGGCAATATACTGGACTTGCACAAAAAGTTTGAGTCCAGAAATAATTTATTAATTCTATGTTTATAAATGGGATAAAAGATGTTGTTGGTCCACTGTTTTAATATTGACGGGCATTTTAGACATCCCCATAATGTTTGTTAATGCATGAACATCATGTAGTGAACATTTTCAAGCCAAGGAACATTTTTAATTTACTGTTTTATAAAATTATAATTTGACTTGGCATTTGAATTTGGATTTGAGTTTGGTTTAAAACAAAGTGAGAATTAACAAAATAATTATGATGACATGGCATCATTAGGCATGAGATTACTGTAGCTTAATTATAGGGGTGTCACAATAATGAATTTTGAGTTCATTACTATCCTGGTCTCAAATTAGGGAGTAGGATAGTAAAGAACTCAAAAGCCGTTATGTTGTGGATGATTCTCTTCTTCCATCGTAGCGAAACCGCTATGCGTTAGGAATGAGGATGGTTGACTTTGACATTAAGCTCACAACCATCATAATTAGTGCCAGTCATTCCAAACATAATATTAATTAGGTTCACAACCATCATACAAGTACCAAAAGATCCAACGCGTGGACACGTTGTCTCTCCTCCGACTCCATCAAGGGGTTATCGCGGTCCCGACCACGACAACGGTGTCCATCAAGGTATCTACGGCTACACGATCTCTCTCAGTTGATGCAGCCGGCCTATCGGTCGCTGCACTAACGCTCTCCTCGCAGGCGGCCGCCCTCTCGGTCGCTGCCTCCGCTCTCTCGGTAGCTGCACCAGCAATCTTCTCGTAGGCGGCCACCCTCTCGGCCGCTGCCTCTCTCTCTCTCTCTCTCTCTCTCTCTCTCTCTCTCTCTCTCTCTCTCTCTCTCTCTCTCTCTCTCTCTCCCCAGCTACACGAGCCACCTCCTGGGAGGTTGCCCTCCTCCGTGCCGCTGCAGCCGCCCTGTTGGTGGCCTCGGTGTCCCTGGCAAGGCGTCTCCTAGTCCCCATAATTCTGGTCCGCTACTAAACACGCAAACCAAACATAACATGAAGAAAAAACATATTCAATTTGGAATCACAAAGGAGGAGAATGAGAAAGACCGCCGCCTATAACAACAAATCTAACCTCACATAACATCAAATTAATCCTAAAAACTAGTTTATTTGGCATGTGGGTTGACTTTCAGTCCGTCAAGGCTCCCTCCGACAACTTTCATCTCTCAAATGGTTGTATGTGGACACACTCTCTATCTGGTATTTTGATTGTCGGTGATGGTAGTTCCGCCCAATCTCTCCTCGTGCGTTACCAAGGTCGTAGAGGAGCAGATGGAGCGGAACGACCCCCTACAACAACAGTCGGTATCATTCCTCACATAACATCTCTTAAGTGTTTGTATATATGGGGACACCCCTTCACTGGTAGTTCAACTATCGATGACGGTCGTTTCACAACATCTCCTTCTGCGTTACCAAGGCCTCCCAGAAGGAGATGAGGAGGAACGACCTCCGAAGACAACAGTCGGGATCCTTCCTTCGAGAAAATTCTCTCATCTCTCAAGTGAAAAAATAAAGCATTTTCAAATATTTTCACACATATCGATCCACACATTAACAAAATATAACAATCATATTCATAATCATACATGCATTGCATTCAATCCGTAGATGCATATAAAATTTCATACATATTCTCTCAAACTATACATGCATTGCATTCATTTAGAAATAAAAACATATGTTCATAAACATCCATATATAATCTATATATCCACCAAAAGCTATTTTTTTGCGGGAGCTATCCAAACTTTTCATACAATCCATAGGTGCATATATATTATCCATATCCATCATGTCATGACACATATGTATATATTTATTTTTCATATGTAGAAAAATATTGAGATAAATAGCAAAAAAGAAAAAGAAAGGGGAAGCCGCCTCTACAGCTAGCTCACCTTGGGGTTGTTGGCATCGAGGTGGGAGGGGTTGTCGGCCGGAAGGGCACGAAGCCAGAGGCGGAGTCTGCATACACGGCGACGACACCTTGAATGTGAAGAAGGCTTAGATTGCTAGTCCTGCGGGGCAGAAAATCTCAATTTTTTGCACAGACTGCCAGACTGGTACTTTTTTGTGATCAGGCATCTAAAAACTTAAGCATACATGTCTTTTTTTGATTGTGATCGGGCATGTAATCCGGCGTGCGCTATGGATCATACTTTTATTTGAGTTTCAAACTGCCCTTTACTGACGAATGCGAGCATTGGATGGCCGGCTCCTGCATTCGTGTCCGCGGACGTTTGCGGAGCAAATTTGTGAGTAGGGACCGGAAATGCCCTTACGCCATAGATCGAGGCAGAACCGTCTCCGAAGTGGTTCCGCGCATCCGACCTCCCAAAGTTTCACGGTGACTCCGACCCACTAGAATATACTCCCTCCGTCCGGAATTACTTGTCGCAGAAATGAATGAAAATGGATGTATCTATAACTAAAATACGTCTAGATACATCTATTTTTCTGACAAGTATTTCTGGACGGAGGGAGTACATGGCTTTTATCGGCGCTGTAGGGGAAAATGAAAATGTCATGGCCAAGGTGCTGCTATTGACACTGTCCGGGGCAGCACTCTCGTGGTACACGGGGCTCGAGCCTAGTGCAATGCATTCAAGGATTCAACTTTGGATGCATGCTCCAAAGCCATTCCGAAGTGTCAACGACAGACATATACATCCATGGATCTCCAAGGGATAACAAAGATGCTCATAGAGCCCATCAGAGTTCGATGGGAGATTCAAAATGATACTGTGTGGCCCCTATAGCTCTAACACTAGGGCACTCACTCTGCATGCCTCATCGCCTCAGGGTTATCACTATGTTGTGCATATGAACTTAGGCATCACATAAATACAACAAAAGGGGTTTACATGACTATTATGGCACGAATTATACAGCTTTAGGATAATGCCTCTTAATAAATGGTAAAAGTAGGCAACAAACGAAAGGCACCACGATCTCTGGGTGCGGCTCCACTCCACAGGAAACTAGTAGGGCTACGGTCTAGCTGACTCCATCGCCATCTTCACACTTATTGGACGGATCCTCACTTGTATCTGCCCATATCACATGAAATTAGTTGATGTATTATTTTATAACGCTCTGTTGAATAATTAATAAAAAATAATTGTGTGCATCACTTGATGTAGAGGTCGGGGTTATACCCTTTTCGGAAGAAAAAAAATCTGCCCATATCAATAGGTCATGCGAGTACGTGGAACGTACTGGCAAGACAATCTAGTAACAAAGAGCTCAAACAATGGATGTGACCTATCAAACTCATTTTTCCAAAGAAATGAGTAAACTAGTAGCAGTAATATGCGTGGCAAGATTAACTAAGCATGCCATAGCATAATGACAAACTTTATCTGAAAACTAATCAACACATGCAAATACCTTGTGTAATGAAGACAATATTCAGTGTATCTTGACCATATTTCTCATGATCGTTCATTGATGGCCATCGTGATAATACGTAGCTATCTCCCCCGCACTGAAAATAAAAACGTAGCTAGCTAGCTTCCCCATGAAAAAAATCAACCAGCTTCGACCAGGCACGTGTAGGTGCTTTCTTCCTCGGTCACTCCAAATCTGAGCTACGGAAAGCACGGCATACGCAGGCCATGCCAACATTTTTGTTCCGGTTGTACACCTACCAAACTCTGCCTGGCTGCTTGATTGTCTTGTGATTCATGTAGTTAGATCTTACATGAGCACATAGTAAATTTTAAGTTTTTGTCGTTAAAACTTACAAATTTTGTCTGAAACTTACGATTTTCTCACTCGCTTTTCCAAGTTTCATAGATAAAACTTTAAGACATTTTTTTTATCGATCGTAGGCACAAAAAATGTGATTTTGTCGGTCGCTCATACTAAGTTTCAAGATTTGAAAATTAACATTTATTTTTAAAATTCATCAAAATGCATTCAAAATGGATCTTATCTAAAAGCCCCCGTCACCAGAAACACGAGGCCGAGCAAACCATGGAGATGATCCGAAACTTAGCGGCTGTTAAACCTTTGAATGACTCAGAAATAGATGCATTGGGAGTTAGGGCTCTCGACTGTCTTTGTGAAGACCTTGCACCTTCACCCGCGGGGTCCGAAGAGGATGCGAGTTTGGTTTCACAGGGGGAATCGACCCCAATGGAACCAGATGCTTGTAAGCTCACTGAGCTCGGTTATATGGACCGAGTTGCTGAGCAAGATAAGCCTAAGCGCACTTGGAAGAGGAAGATTTATCCGGCTTTCACTCTGCGTAGAAGTGTCAGAATCCAGATTGCTAAAAAAATCATGATGAAAAATGAAAGGAATCTTTTGAAATAGCAGAAGTCTTGCAGACTTGGCTAAACGAAGGTTTCTGGCGGAGGCATCTATTGACCATAAGTTGGATTTCATAACCCTCTTTGAGACGGGTAGAGATAAGTTTACCTCTCAATTTCTTGGCACATTATCTGGGGGGTTTGATTTTGACTGGCACTGTTTACTTCCAAGAGGACGATCCGGAGGGATTTTACTTGGGGTAAAGTGTGAGACGTTAGAGGTCCGAAACGTCGTTTTAGGGGAATTTGCTGTCAAATTTAGAGTTAGATCGAAGGTTGATGGATTCCAATGGGCACTAGTTGCAGTGTATGGAGCCGCGCAACCTGAAGTCAAGCCGGACTTTATGGCAGACTTGGTGCGAATTTGTGGAGATGAGCGACTTCCCATTCTTGTAGGAGGAGATTTTAATATTATAAGGAGAAGGGATCAAAAGAACAACGATAACTTTGACGGCAGATGGTCGTTCATGTTCAACACTATAATTGAAACTCTTGATCTCAGGGAGATCGAACTTTCGGGCAGAAAGTTTACTTGCGCCAATTCACTACCAAACCCAACTTATGAGAAGTTGGATCGGGTTCTCACCTGTGTCGAATGGGAACAAAAGTTTCCTCTGGTGATGGTCCAAGCGTTAACGCGTGCGATCTCTTATCATACCATGCTTCTTGTGGACGCCGGGGAGGCGACACATGTGGGAAATAAAAATATCTTCTCTTTTAAACTCACTTGGTTTCAGAGACAAGGTTTTCTAGATCTTATAGCACGGGAATGGGCAAAGGATTCAGGAGGGAGATCGAATTTGGAGAGATGGCAAAAAAAGATAAGGCACTTGAGATAGTTTTTGCGAGGCTGGGCTAAGCATATGAGCGGCATTCATAAGGTGGAAAAGGAAAGGCTTCCTGCACCTTATAAATAGCTCGACCTGGAGGTCGAGTCCTCCATTTTAGATACCGGGGAGCTAGAGTCTAAAGTGGAGGCGGAACAGAGACCGCGAGAGTTGCTTCGAGAAGAAGAGTTGAAATGGGCGCTTAGGGCTAAGGTGCGAAAAATCATCCAAGGAGACAATAACACGCAGTTCTTTCATATGGTTGCTAATGGTAAGCACCGAAAGAAGAAAATCATCCAGGTAGAGCAGGATGAGGGTACAATCGTGGGGCAGACTGCTTTCATGTCGGACAGAAACATCTTTGAAGGGGTTGTGGTCCTTCATGAAACTCTTCATGAGATCCACAAAGAAACTAGATGGGGTGGTTTTCAAAGTGGATTTTAAGAAAGCGTATGATGTGCAGCAACGGACATCCAGAAGGGGCTTGACTTCATTAGAAAACGTGCTGAAAGCAACAAAGTAGCGAACATTTTTTGTTTTTTTGCATTCTGGGACAAGAAATTCCCAGCCATTGCTAGGCTGAGCCATGTTAGCAAAAAATGGTTTCTCGTCAAGCGGTCGTCTCTTCAGCAGGCTTTATGGATGAAAGGTTTCGACCATTCCTGGAGGAAGCAGGTCGATTCCTTTACACAAAAAGGCAGTGCCGGGATCAAAGTGAATGATGATATAGGTTATTACTTCCAGACACATAAGGGTCTAAGACAGGGGGATCCGATGTCTCCTATTTTGTTCAACGTAGTTGTGGATATGTTGGCAATTCTGATAGGAAGAGCTAAAGAAAATGGCCAAGTAGGAGGACTTGTCCCACATCTGGTGGATGGGGGAGTGTCTATTCTACAGTACGTTGATGCTACAATCATTTTCATGGAGCATGATTAGGTGAAGGCCAGAAATATGAAGCTTGTTTTATGCTTATTCGAACAGTTGTCGGAGCTGAAGATTAATTTTAACAAAAGCGAATTGTTCTTCTTTGGGAGAGCTAAAGACGAACAAGAAGCTTACAAACAACTGTTTGGGTGTGAATTGGGTTCCGTGCCTTTCAGTTATTTGGGCATACCGATTCACCATCACAAGCTTTCTAATAAAGAATGGAAGTGCATTAAAGATCGACTTGAAAAGAAACTAAGTTGTTGGAAGGGAAAACTTATGTCATACAGAGGCCAGCTAATTCTCATTAATTCGGTGCTTACGAGTGTGGCAATGTTCCTCATGTCCTTCTTTGAGGTACCGGTAGGGGTACGGAAAAGACTGAACTTCTATCGATCGCGCTTCTTCTGGCAGAGTGACGAGTTAAAAAGGAAGTACAGACTTACTAAATGGGACATCATTTGGAGGCCAAAAGACCAAGGCGGTCTTGAAATTGAAAATTTGGAGGTAAAGAATAGATGCCTACTCAGCAAATGCTTGTACAAGCTATCGATCTGTAGAGACCGAGAGTACGTGGGCCCAGATTCTGCGTAATAAGTACCTACAGTCTAGGACCTTGTCCCGCGTAATGGTTAGACCCAATGATTCGCCATTTTGGAAAGGCTTGATGAGAACGAAATCAGTCTTTCTTCATAGAACCAAGTTTATCATTGGAGATAGTGCTTCCATGAGATTCTGGGAGAATACGTGGTTAGGGAAGACGCCTCTAGCCACACAATATCCATCTCTCTATAATATCGTCCAGCGTAAAGAAGTATATGTTGCCAAGGTATTACAGTCCAACCCTCTAAATATTCAATTTAGGAGGTTGTTGATGGGGAATCATTGAGAAGCATGGCTCCATCTTGTTAGAAGATTGATGGATGTTAACCTGTCTCAACAGGCTGATAATCTACACGGGAAACTAACCACGAATGAAGTTTTCACAGTGAAATCCATGTATTTGGATATTATTAATTCGGGTTCCATTCCAAGATCATTGCATATCTGGAAAGTCAAAATGCCCTTAAGAATCAAGGTCTTCATTTGGTTTGTCCACAAGGAAGTGATTCTGACTAAGGACAACTTGGCAAAACGCAGTTGGGAAGGATCACGGAGTTGGAGTTTCTACGACCATGACGAATCTATCAAACACCTCTTTCTGGATTGTCCGATGGCCAAAATTTTATGACGCTCAGTACATATAGCGTTTAATATATCTCCTTCAAATAGCATTTCCACGTTATTTGGGACGTGGCTAAATGGAGTAGATACAGAGACCGCGAAACATATCCGTGTAGGAGTATGTGCTTTATTATGGGCTATATGGAACTGCAAGAACGATTTGGTTTTTAACAGGAAAACACATATCCATTTTTTGCAGGTTATCTTCAGGGCCACTGTTTTGACCCATATGTGGTCGCTACTCACTCCGATGGATGCCAGAGAGCATTTGGTTATTGGGTGTACCCGTTAGGAGATGGTAGCTCGGGCTATGTTCAACCGGTTTGGATGGCGGTCATGTAATAGGATAGATGTTTAGTTACCTATTTCTCTTTCTTCCGCCGGTTGTGGATATCCCTCTCATGATTGTTTTTTAGCTCTGTGAGAGCCTTTTTGCTTTCGAGACTTTGTTGAACGTTTATTTTTTAATAAAATGGCCGCATGCATCGTTCTGATGCAGAGGCCGGGGGCAGTCCTTCTTTTCAAAAAAAGCAGAAACACAGATATGAAAAAAATTGAATTTTTATTTGAGATATATGAAAGATTAAAAATCGAAAGTCAAAATAAAAAGCACGTGCGAGGAACTCGGTGGGTGCCCCAAATCCTCTCCCCAACTTGAATCAGGTCCCAGATTCACAGATATTGAGCAACACCGGCGTGGAATGAAAAGTTTGGGTCACAGCTGTCGATATCTGTACGTAGATTGAGACCTATAGTACGTATTGAATACGTATACGCTTGACGCCTTGCGGCGCATCCAAGAATCTACTATGATCTATCTCTACGTACGCACATCGCTCTCCAACACCATTGCCGTCTCCATCTCAATCAAATCAAGGGTGGTATTGGTATAGCCAGAGTAGCCGCGCGCGCGACGCCTGCACCAAGCAACATTCAACACAAAGGAAGCTCTAGATATGCTGACGCCGGTACTTGCCTGCAGCAAGTCGTAGGCCTCATCAGAAGCACGCATCAATCCCTGCCATGTGGCGCAAAACCTGCCCTGGAAACCAGGGATTTGGCCGTTCCAGCTTAGCTTGCACGTCCGAGGAAGCTATACATATATCGCTGTAGGCTTTGTAGCTGTAGTAAAGAAGAGTGATTTTCGTAAGAAAGAACAAAAGCTGGAGGAATGCGATCCAGAAAAAAACGGAAACATTGCACTTTTTTTCGTTTGCAAGTAGTTGAAGAGGGTAGATCGCAGTCTATCTTCGTCTCAAGGCTCTATACGTGTATTTTTTGAACTGAATGAACGAAGCGGCCGATTCGAACGACAAAGATTTCACGTCAAGTTTGCAGAGAAGAAGCCCAAGCGCAATCAATTCGATCCCCCTATCTCATTTTCCGCATTTTAGCCCTACGGAAGCTCGCGACGGGCACGCACGCACTGACAGCCGTAGCTTTCGAGTGGGATCCACGCATGCCTCGACTACTTTATGTTTATGTCAACAGTTCAGTACACGAAGAATATATTCCTGCTAGGTGTATAAAACGAAAAAAAAAAGGTCACGATCGACGCACTCGTGCCAATGCAGCAAATGGCCTATCGAGCTCGCTAGCTAGCTACCCCCTCAATTACAAGCTCCTGTTTGGATCGGTTTTGGTAGCCTTTGCTTTTCAGGGACGCCAGCCCACCCACCAAGAACACCGGCCGGCCAGACGCACGCATCGGCATCGACCACCCAGTTCTCGATCGATCATCTTCCCAGTGTATCTGTGGGCGATCTAGCTAGGCTTTCCCCAGTTTGCTTGCTCATCCGGGTCTCCTCGACCTTTTGCGTGGATCGGGGGCACGACTGAAAGATAGCGCGAAACCGGCAACGCGGCCACGATCGGCGCAGACAGGCCTGCCGGCCGGGGGATCAAATCGATCGATGGACGCATGGCGATCTGCAAAGGAATATTGGCTGGCTTTTGGTGGCGTGGGCGTGGATTTATGGCGCCATGGCCAATACGGGAGCGGGACGGCAGCAGAATGCAGATCTAGGCCAGGGATACGCGCATACGGTAGTATGCCCTAAAGGATGGCCGGGGGAATGTGTTGCTTTCGCGTTTCCCGTTCCGGGCCTGGCCTCATCGGTGCAGCTGGACCGGGAGCTTTTTCCTTGTTTGTCTTGGCCGCGCCGCTGCCGGCGTCGACTGTGCGTTGCGCTCGACCACTGGTCCTCCATACGGGCCGTGTCTGGCCCCAACCATCGAGTGCTGCTCTGCTGACCGTATGGTACGCGCGTGCGTGGACCTCATTTTGGGTTGGAGATCCGTTGGAAGAGGGTACCGAGATCTGAAGATCCGTTGCTGGTTGACGCACGGTTCCGCCTACATTTTTGCGGTGTGCGCAAGCCGGCCGCGGGAAGAAGAAGTGGCCATTGGTCATTGGTCAGGCATCTCCATCAAGCGCCGATGGATTCACCCTAGTCCGTGTTTGTCTGATGGGTCGTAGGTGCGTCCATCACGCGGCCGCATCCCAAAACCTGTCCGGGGTGGATGTGAATAAAAAAAAATTAAAAACTTAAATGAAATCCATATCTATATCTATATATGCCTATACCTACTATTAAAGCAATGTGATATTCTTGATTTCATCCTGCTTAGGTGATTTTTTTATTGTATCTGAGGTGGTACTAATTTTTGCTACAAAACAGATTCATATACGTTTCGCAAAAAAATGCCACTTGCACTAAACGGCATCTCCATCAAGCGACCCCAAACGGACGTCCGGTTTAGCCAGATTTTGTTCCTTTGGAGCGCTGATGAGTTCGCCCATGTCCGCGCAAACAGATTCATATACGTTTCGCAAAAAAATGCCACTTGCACTAAGGATCGAGCCTACGACCTGCTATTTGCTTCCTTCAGGCTACAACCAACTAAGCTAGCTCCTGTTTACGTTAACTACACCGCTCATTATGCATTTAAACAGTCACACCTCGCTTTTTTACATGATATTTTACCAGTTTACATAGCCCACGAGTTATCACAAAATAAAAAAGACATCAAGAATAACGAACAGAGGCTGAAGTGTGGGTCCTATTTAACCTTAAAAGCAAAGGAATTTCGTAATATAAGAAAGAAGAAAGAAAAGCACACAATAAAAAAGTTTTTTTTAGGGGAACTTGCATTTATTTAAACTTAAACAAAGTTCGGGATCTCATCCGCTACAACCTGAATAATACAGTCCGGAGGAAAATCAAAAACACTAGACACCTCATTGCAAACCCCCTCTCTTGCTAACCCATGCGCTGCTCCATTAGCCGAGCGCCGAACCCAGCACACTTTGAACTCCTGCCGCGACCGCAACATCTCCTTTATCTGTTCCACGACCGGACCAAAGGTGGAGAGGTTCCTTCGCTCTTCAGTAAGCATTGTCACCACCTCCTGACTATCCAGTTCCACGTGAAGGCGTTGAACATCCTTGTCAAGTGCCAACTGCACAGCACTCCTAGCCGCTAGAATCTCTGCAAGAAGTGGAGTAGTGATGCTCGGGAAGAAGATAGTGTTGGTAATATGCCCTAGAGGCAATAATAAAAGCATTATTATTATATTTCCTTGTTCATGATAATTGTCTTTATTCATGCTATAACTGTATTATCCGGAAATCGTAATACACGTGTGAATACATAGACTACAATACGTCCCTAGTAAGCCTCTAGTTGACTAGCTCGTTGGTCAACAGATAGTCATGGTTTCCTGACTATGAACATCAGATGTCATTGACAACGGGATCACGTCATTAGGAGAATGACGTGATGGACAAGACCCAATCCTAAGCATAGCACAAAGATCATGTAGTTCGTTTTGCTAGAGCTTTTCCAATGTCAAGTATCTCTTCCTTAGACCGTGAGATCGTGTAACTCCCGGATACCGTAGGAGTGCTTTGGGTGTATCAAACGTCACAACGTAACTGGGTGACTATAAAGGTGCACTACAGGTATCTCCGAAAGTATCTTTTGGGTTGACACGGATCGAGACAGGGATTTGTCACTCCGTGTTACGGAGAGGTATCACTGGGCCCACTCGGTAGTGCATCATCATAATGAGCTCAAAGTGATCAAGTGTCTGGTCACGGGATCATGCATTACGGTACGAGTAAAGTGGCTTGCCGGTAACGAGACTAAACGAGGTATTGGGATACCGACGATCGAGTCTCGGGCAAGTAACATACCGTCTGATAAAGGGAATAGAATATGGGGTTGCTTGAACCCTTGACATCGTGGTTCATCCGATGACAACATCGAGGAACATGTGGGAGCCAACATGGGTATCCAGATCCCGCTGTTGGTTATTGACCTGAGGTCGTCTCGGTCATGTCTGCATGTCTCCCGAACTCGTAGGGTCTACACACTTAAGGTTCGGTGACGCTAGGGTTATTAGGAAGACAAGTATGTGATTACCGAATGTTGTTCGGAGTCCCGGATGAGATCCCGGACGTCACGAGGAGTTCGGAATGGTCCGGAGGTAAAGATTTATATATGGAAAGTGGTTAAACGGACTCCGGAAAGTTTCGGGGGTATACCGGTAATGTACCGGGGCCACCGGGAGAGTTCCGGAGGTCCACCGGGAGGGGCCACCCCTCCCGGGGGGCCACATGGGCTAAGTGGGAGAGGGAGCCAGCCCCTGGTGGGCTGGGCGCGCCTCCCCACCTAGGCCCATGCGGCTAGGGCATGGGAGGAAACCCTAAAGGGCGCCCTAGCTTGGGGGCAAGCCACCCTCCCTCCTCCCCTTTGGCCGCCCCCCCATCTAGGGTTTCCCTAGATTGCCGCCCCCTGCCCTCTCCTCCTATAAATAGAGGGTGGGGGAGGGCTGCACACACCATTGAAGGCGCAGCCCTCCCTCCCAACACCTCTCTTTCTCCACGCGAGCTTGGCGAAGCCCTCGCGGAGAACTGCAGACCAACCGCACCACGCCGTCGTGCTGCCATTGGAGTTGTCTTCCTCAACCTCTCCTTCATCCTTGCTGGATCAAGACGGAGGAGACGCCATCGTCCCGTACGTGTGTTGAACGCGGAGGTGCTGTCCGTTCAGCACTTGGTCATCGGTGATCGGAATCACGTTGGGAACGTCTTCATCATCACCACTCCCTCGAACGCTTCCGCACTCGATCTACAAGTGGTATGTAGATCCAAACTCTCTCTCTTGACTCGTTGCTTAGTAGAACTCATAGATGGATCTTGGTGAAACCGTAGGAAAATTTTAATTTTCTCGCAACGTTCCCCAACAAAGGCATCATGAGCTAGGTCTATCGTAGTTCTCTATTGCACGAGTAGAACACAATATAGTTGTGGGCGTGGATCTTGTCAACTTACTTGCCGTTACTAATCTTATCTTGCTTCCGCGGTATTGTGGGATGAAGCGGCCCGGACCAACCTTACACGTACGCTTACGTGAGACCGGTTCCACCGACTAACATGCACTAGTTGCATAAGGTGGCTGGCGGGTGTCTGTCTCTCCTACTTTAGTTGGAGCGGATTCGATGAAAAGGGTCCTTATGAAGGGTAAATAGAGGTGACAAGATCACGTTGTGGTTATTCGTAGGTAAGAAAACGTTCTTGCTAGAACCCAATTGCAGCCACGTAAAAGATGCAAACAAACAATTAGAGGACGTCTAACTTGTTTTTGCAGCAATTGACATGTGATGTGATATGGCCAAGTTGTGATGAATGATGAATGACATATTGTGATGTATGAGATCATGTTCTTGTAATAGGAATCACGACTTGCATGTCGATGAGTATGACAACCGGCAGGAGCCATAGGAGTTGTCTTTATGTTTGTATGACCTGCGTGTCATTGAAGAACGCCATGTAACTTACTTTGCTTCGTTGCTAAACGCGTTAGCCATAGTAGTAGAAGTAGTCGTTGGCGTGACAACTTCATGGAGGCACGATGATGGAGATCATGATGATGGAGATCATGGTGCCATGCCGTGACAAGATGATCATGGAGCCCAAGATGGAGATCAATGGAGTTTTATGATATTGGCCATATCATGTCACTACTATATAATTGCATGTGATGTTTATTATGCTTATACATCTTGTTTACTTAGAACGACGGTAGTAAATAAGATGATCCTTACAACAATTTCAAGAAGTGTTCTCCCTAACTATGCACCGTTGCTAAAGTTAAATCGCTTCTAAGCACCACGTGATGATCGGGTGTGATGGATTCTTACGTTCACATACAACGGTGTAAGACAGATTTACACACGCAAAACACTTAGGGTTAAACTTGACAAGCCTAGCATGTACAGACATGGCCTCGGAACACGGAGACCGAAAGGTCGAACACGAGTCGTATAGAAGATACAATCAACATGAGAATGTTCACCGACGATGACTAGTCCGTCTCACGTGATGATCGGACACGGCCTAGTCGACTCGGATCGTGTAACACTTAGATGACTAGAGGATGTCTAATCTGGTGGGAGTTCACCAAATAATTTGATTAGATGAACTTAATTATCATGAACTTAGTCTAAAACTTTTGAATGATATGTCTTGTAGATCAAATGGCCAACGCTCATGTCAACATGAACTTCAACGCGTTCCTAGAAAACCAAGCTGAAAGATGATGGCAGCAACTATACGGACTGGGTCCGAACCCGAGATCATCCTCATAGCTGCCAAGAAGGCATATGTCCTAGAAGCACCGTTAGGTGACCCACCTGCTCTCCCAAAGACTGCAAGACGATTTGAGCGTTTGGCGAGCACGTCTCGATGATTACTCCCTCGTTCAAGGCGGCATGCTTTACAGCTTAGAACCGGGGCTCCAAAAGCGTTTTGAGCATCACGGAGCATATGAGATGTTCGAGGAGCTGAAACTTATTTTCCAGGCTCACGCCCGGGTCGAGAGATATGACATCTCCGACAAGTTCTATAGTTGTAAAATGGAGGAAAATAGTTATGTCGGTGAGCACATTCTCAAGATGTGCAGGTTGCACAACCGTATGACCCAGCTGAATATTAACCTCCGATGAGGCGGTCATTGACAGAATCCTCCATCGCTCCCACCAAGCTACAAGAGCTTTGTGATGAACTACAATATGCAGGGGATGGTAAAGACCATTCTGAAGTATTCTCTATGCTTTGAAGTCAGCCGAGGTTGAAATCAAGAAAGAACATCAAGTGTTGATGGTCAATAAGACCACTAAGTTCAAGAAGGGCAAGGGCAAGAAGAACTTCAAGAAGGACGGCAAGGAGGTTGCCGCGCCCGCAAGCAAGTTGCCGGAAGAAGTCAAAGAATGGACCCAAGCCTGAAACTGAATGCTTTTATTGCAAGGGAAGGGTCCTTTGAAGCGGAACTGCCCCAAATACTTAGCGGACAAGAAGGCCGGCAACACCAAAGGTATATTTGATATACATGTAATTGATGTGTACCTTACCGATTACTCGTAGTAACTCCCGGTATTTGATACCGGTGCCGTTGCTCATATTTGTAACTCACAGCAGGAGCTGCGGAATAAGCGGAGATCGAGCGAAGGGCGAGGTGACGATCTTGCGTCGGGAATGGTTCCAGAGTCGATGTGATCGCCGCCGCACGCTACCTCTTCATTTACCTACGGGATTAGTTATAAACCTTAATAATTGTTATTTGGTGCCAAGTTTGAGCATGAATATTGTATCTGGATCTCGTTTAATACGGGATGGCTACTCATTTAAATCCGAGAATAATGGTTGTTCTATTTATATGAGAGATATGTTTTATGGTCATGCTCCGATGGTCAATGGTTTATTCTTAATGAATCTCGAGCGTAGTGTTACACATATTCATAGCGTGAATACCAAAAGATGTAAAGTTGATAACGATAGTCCCACATACTTGTGGCACTGCCGCCTTGGTCACATTGGTGTAAAGCGCATGAAGAAGCTCCATGCCGATGGACTTTTGGAGTCTCTTGATTATGAATCATTTGACACATGCGAACCATGCCTCATGGGCAAGATGACCAAGACTCCGTTCTCTGGAACAATGGAGCGAGCAACCAACTTGTTGGAAATCATACATACCGATGTATGCGGTCCAATGGCGTTGAGGCTCACGGAGGATATCGTTATGTTCTCACTCTCACAGATGACTTGAGTAGATATGGGTATGTCTACTTGATGAAACACAAGTCTGAGACCTTTGAAAAGTTCAAGGAATTTCAGAATGAAGTAGAGAATCAACGTGACCGAAAGATAAAATTCTTACGATCAGATCGTGGAGGAGAATATTTAAGTCATGAATTTGGTACACACTTAAGAAAATGTGGAATCGTTTCACAACTCACGCCGCCTGGAACACCTCAGCGTAATGGTGTGTCCGAACGTCGTAATCGTACTCTATTGGATATGGTGCGATCTATGATGTCTCTTACCGATTTACCGCTATCATTTTGGGGATACGCTCTAGAGACAGCTACATTCACTTTAAATAGGGCACCGTCTAAGTCCGTTGAGACAACACCGTATGAATTATGGTTTGGGAAGAAACCTAAGTTGTCGTTTCTAAAAGTTTGGGGATGCGATGCTTATGTCAAGAAACTTCAACCTGAAAAGCTCGAACCCAAGTCGGAAAAATGCGTCTTCATAGGATACCCTAAGGAAACCGTAGGGTATACCTTCTACTTAAGATCCGAGGGCAAGATCTTTGTTGCCAAGAACGGATCCTTTCTGGAAAAAGAGTTTCTCTCGAAAGAAGTAAGTGGGAGGAAAGTAGAACTCGATGAAGTACTACCTCTTGAACAGGATAATAGTGCAGCTCAGGAAAATGTTCCTGTGATGCCTACACCAACTGAAGAGGAAAATAATGATGATGATCAAGGTACTTGGATCAAGTTGCTCTTGAACTTCAGAGGTCCACAAGGACACGTTCCGCACTGCAGTGGTATGGCAACCCTGTCACGGAAATCATGTTGTTAGACAACGGTGAACCTCCGAACTATGAAGAAGCGATGGCGGGCCAGATTCCAACAAATGGCTAGAAGCCATGAAATCCGAGATAGAATCCATGTATGAAAACAAAGTGTGGACTTTGGTGACTTGCCCGATGATCGGCGACGATAGAAAACAAATGGATCTTTAAGAAGAAGACGGACGCGGATGGTAATGTCACCATCTATAAAGCTTGACTTGTCGCTAAGGGTTATCGGCAAGTTCAAGGGATTGACTACGATGAGACTTTCTCTCCCGCAGCGAAGCTTAAGTCCGTCCGAATCATGTTAGCAATTGCCGCATACTATGATTATGAGATATGGCAGATGGACGTCAAAACAGCGTTCCTTAACGGATATCTTAAGGAAGAGCTGTATATGATGCAGCCGGAGGGTTTTGTCGATCCTAAGAATGCTGACAAAGTATGCAAGCTCCAGCGATCCATTTATGGGCTGGTGCAAGCATCTCGGAGTTGGAACATTCGCTTTGATGAAATGATCAAAGCGTTTGGGTTTATCTTGAGACTTATGGAGAAGCCTGCGTTTACAAGAAAGTGAGTGGGAGCTCTGTAGCATTTCTCATATTATATGTAGATGACATACTTTTGATGGGAATGATATAGAATTCTTGGACAGCATTAAGGCCTACTTGAATAAGTGTTTTTCAATGAAGGACCTTGGAGAAGCTGCTTATATATTAGGCATCAAGATCTATAGAGATAGATCGAGACGCCTCATAGGTCTTTCACAAAGCACATACCTTGATAAGATTTTGAAGAAGTTCAAAATGGATCAGTCCAAGAAGGGGTTCTTGCCTGTATTGCAAGGTGTGAGATTGAGCTCAGCTCAATGCCCGACCACGGCAAAAGATAAAGAAGAGATGAGTGTCATCCCTATGCCTCAGCCATAGGATCTATTATGTATGCCATGCTGTGTACCAGACCTGATGTAAACCTTGCCGTAAGTTTGGTAGGAAGGTACCAAAGTAATCCCGGCAAGGAACACTAGACAGCGTTCAAGAATATCCTGAAGTACCTGAAAAGGACAAAGGACATGTTTCTCGTTTATGGAGGTGACGAAGAGCTCGTTGTAAAGGGTTACGCCGACGCTAGCTTCGACACAGATCTGGATGACTCTAAGTCACAAACCGGATACGTGTATATGTTGAATGGTGGAGCAGTAAGCTGGTGCAGCTGCAAGAAGAGCGTCGTGGCGGGATCTACATGTGAAGCGGAGTACATGGCAGCCTCGGAGACAGCGCATGAAGCAATTTGGGTGAAGGAGTTCATCACCGACCTAGGAGTCATACCCAATGCGTCGGGGCCGATCAAACTCTTCGTGACAACACCGGAGCTATTGCACTTGCCAAGGAGCCCAGGTTTCACAAGAAGACCAGGCACATCAAGCGTCGCTTCAACTCCATCCGTGAAAATGTTCAGGATGGAGACATAGAAATTTGTAAAGTGCATACGGATCTGAATGTCGCAGATCCGTTGACTAAACCTCTTCCATGGGCAAAACATGATCAACACCGAACTCTATGGGTGTTCGATTCATCACAATGTAACTAGATTATTGACTCTAGTGCAAGTGGGAGACTGTTGGTAATATGCCCTAGAGGCAATAGTAAAAGCATTATTATTATATTTCCTTGTTCATGATAATTGTCTTTATTCATGCTATAACTGTATTATCCGGAAATCGTAATACACGTGTGAATACATAGACTACAATCGTCCTAGTAAGCCTCTAGTTGACTAGCTCGTTGGTCAACAGATAGTCATGGTTTCGACTATGGACATCGATGTCATTGACAACGGGATCACGTCATTAGGAGAATGGCGTGATGGACAAGACAATCCTAAGCATAGCACAAAGATCGTGTAGTTCGTTTTGCTAGAGCTTTTCCAATGTCAAGTATCTCTTCCTTAGACCGTGAGATCGTGTAACTCCGGATACCGTAGGAGTGCTTTGGGTGTATCAAGCGTCACAACGCGTCGGGTGACTATAAAGGTGCACTACAGGTATCTCCGAAAGTATCTTTTGGGTTGACACGGATCGAGACAGGGATTTGTCACTCCGTGTTACGGAGAGGTATCACTGGGCCCACTCGGTAGTGCATCATCATAATGAGCTCAAAGTGATCAAGTGTCCGGTCACGGGATCATGCATTCGGATCGAGTAAAGTGACTTGCGGTAACGAGACTAAGCGAGGTATTGGGATACCGACGATCGAGTCTCGGGCAAGTAACATACCGTCTGATAAAGGGAATAGAATACGGGGTTGCTTGAACCCTTGACATCGTGGTTCATCCGATGACAACATCGAGGAACATGTGGGAGCCAACATGGGTATCCAGATCCGCTGTTGGTTATTGACCGAGGTCGTCTCGGTCATGTCGCATGTCTCCGAACCCGTAGGGTCTACACATAAGGTTCGGTGGCGCTAGGGTTATTAGGAAGACAAGTATGTGATTACGAATGTTGTTCGAGTCCCGAATGATATCCGGACGCCACGAGGAGTTCGGAATGTTCGGAGGTAAAGATTTATATATGGAAAGTGGTTAAGCGGACTCGGGAAAGTTTGAGGTATACTGTAATGTACCGGGGCCACGGGAGAGTTCGAGAGGTCCACGGGAGGGGCCACCCCTCCGGGGCCACATGGGCTAAGTGGGAGAGGAGCCAGCCCTGGTGGGCTGGGCGCGCTTCCCACCTAGGCCCATGCGGGCTAGGGCATGGGAGGAAACCTAAAGGGGCCCCCTGGCTTGGGGGCAAGCCACCCTCCCTCCTCCCTTTGGCCGCCGCCCATCTAGGGTTTCCCTAGATGGCCGCCCCCTGCCCTCTCCTCCTATAAATAGAGGGGTGGGGGAGGGCTGCACACACCATTGAAGGCGCAGCCCTCCCTCCCAACACCTCTCTTTCTCCACGAGCTTGGCGAAGCCTGCCGGAGAACTGCCGTACCAACTGCACCACGCTGTCGTGCTGCCATTGGAGTTGTCTTCCTCAACCTCTCCTTCATCCTTGCTGGATCAAGGCGGAGGAGACGCCATCGTCCCGTCACGTGTGTTGAGCGCGAGGTGCTGTCCGTTCAGCACTTGGTCATCGGTGATCGAGAATCACGTTGGGAACGTCTTCATCATCACCACTCCTCGAACGCTTCCTTTTCGATCTACAAGTGGTATGTAGATCCAAACTCTCTCTCTTGACTCGTTGCTTTGTAGAACTCATAGATGGATCTTGGTGAAACCGTAGGAAAAATTTTAATTTTCTGCAACGTTCCCCAACAGATAGAAGTCCCTCCCCTGAAAGCACCGTGGTGATCCCTAAGGACCACGCCTCCTCCCCCCCCCCCGGTCATGGGCCCTCGCCATAGCTCCGTCGGCATTCGCCTTTATCCACCCGGGCTCCAGCGGCATCCACTTGTCCGGTCTCCTTGTTTCATTGGTCCTCCGCTCCTCCATATGAACTTGGCGCCACTCTTGTATGTGTGCGTGCACTTTCTCCGCTAGCTCACGGGCGTCCTGAATTCTTCTCCCATCGCGCGTTTCATTCCTTGCGCACCATAGCCCATGGAGCGCATGAATCATCGTCTCTCTTTCTGCTGCTCCCACGTCAGCAAACCAGCCCTTCAGCCAAGAAACCAGGCTAGTAAGTGAGCCATCCATCATCGGCGGCCGCATCACCGGCTCGCCCTTATCTTCTCACAGGCATTTCCAAAACATCGCTGAATGAGGGCACTCCCAGAACCGGTGATACGTCGTCTCTTCGCGTCCACATGCACAGCAAAATACTCCTGGCTTTATGCGACGCCGATGAAGCTCGGAGCCGCCAGCCAGCCCGTTCTTTAGGAGGCGCCATGCATGGATCTTTGCCTTCCCCGGAGCGTTAGTGTCCCACAGCGACAACCATGATTTATGCTCCCTGCTCGGTGTCGAAGAACCCGGTTGTCCGGTCTTGACACCATTTAAACTCATGCGGAGATGATATGTCGACTTGACTGAAAATTGTCCATTTTTGGTGAAGTTCCATGCCACGTAATCCCTCATATTCGGTCCACCTATCACAATCTGCTTGATATCATCCGCATCCCCAGGAGTAAACATTCTTTCCACCTTGGCCATGTCCCATGCAGCACCAGATTCATTCAGGAGGTGGCGCACATGAGTGATCCCTGCAATATACTGCTGCCCGAGTGGCTTGAGGCTTCCCTGGCGCGGGATCCAGTTATCATGGTGGATTTTAATCAATGTGCCATCGCCAATCCTCCACACTAGTCCCTCACGCAGCAGCTCCCGACCATGAATAATACTTCTGAAAGTGAACGAGCCGCCGGCAGGGCAGGTGGCATTCAAGATTGATCCATGAGGGAAATACCTTGCCTTAAGCACTCTAGCACACAAAGAATTTGGGTACTGTAGCATGCGCCAGGCTTGTTTGGCCAGCAGAGCTTGGTTAAACGTTGCTGGATCCCGAAAGCCCATTCCCCCTTCTTTCTTTGCCCTACACATCTTCTTCCATGCGAGCCAGTGCACCTTCCTCTCCCCATTAGCTTCTCCCCACCAGAAGTTAGACGATATAGAAGTCAGGTTCCGGCACATTTTCTTGGAGAGTTGGAAGCAGCTCATGGTGAGCGTTGGTGTGGCTTGGAGTCCCGACTTGACCAGGACCTCCCTTGCTGCTTTTGACAGCCCTTGCCCTTTCCATCCTGTTACTTTCCCCGCAGAGCTCTCTTTAACATATTTGAACGTCCCCTCTTTGGACTTACCAACCAGTGTTGGTAGTCCTAGGTACCGTTCACTCAAAGCTTCAGAGTTGATACCAATCACTCCAAGTAATTCAGCCTTACTTGTATCTCTACATCCTTTACCAAAGAACACCGACGACTTTTGAAGATTTACCTTTTGTCCTGATGCTTCCTCATAAACTCTAAGAATGTCCCTCAACGCCTCAAAATTGCCACGGTTCCCCTCCAGAAAGACAATATTGTCATCCGCAAAAAGAAGGTGAGTGACATGGGGGCCGGTGCTCCCAAACGACACCCCCTTGATAATATTCTCATTCTGTGTAGCCCTTAGCAGAGCAGAAAAACCCTCGACACAAAACAGGAAGAGATATGGTGAAAGAGGATCCCCCTGTCGTAGTCCTCTGGATGGGAGGAAAGGTCTCGAGAAACCACCATTTAGTTTCACAGAAAAACAAGCTGAGATGACACATCGCATAATCATCTGGACCCACCTTTGATCAAAACCAAATCTAACCAACATATGCTCTAAGAAGATCCATTCAACTCGATCATACGCCTTCATCATATCTAGCTTCACCGCACACAACAGAGTCTTCCTCCTCCTCGTTCTAATGGCATGGGTGCACTCATATGCCACTAAAACATTATCCGTCATGAGCCTCCCCGATACAAAAGCGCTCTGCTCCTCGGAAATCAACACCGGTAAGATCCTCTTAAGCCGATTAGCCAAAACTTTAGTAGCAATCTTATAGAGCACGTTACACAAGCTTATTGGCCGAAACTGAGACATCAGCTCCGGTGAGCTCACTTTCGGTATCATCACTATCACGGTGTCATTAAACGAATCTGGAGTAGCTTCCCCTGAAAGGAATCCCCGAACTGCTGAACACACGTCCTCTTTTAACAGAGACCAGTGTCTCTGATAAAACAAGGCAGGTAGGCTGTCCGGTCCGGGAGCTTTCGTAGGCCCCATTTGAAACAGTGCCCGCTCAATCTCATCATCTGAAATAGGAGCCGTGAGCATAGCATTCATCTCTTCAGAAATGACAGGGTGAAAAAGATCTAGTAGCCTCTCTGGCTGGGTGGATCCCTCCGATGCAAATAGTTGCTCATAGAATGAAGCCGCCAGCTCCGGCATGCCATCATCATGCGTACACCTCGTGCCATTCTCCCGCCTCAGCGCCTTCACCGTGTTCTTTCGCTTCCGATGGGAGGCCCGGTTCTGAAAATATTGGGTATTCCGGTCCCCCGCCTTGAGCCAGTCTACACGGGAGCGTTGTTTCTGCATAATCTCCTCCCTCTCATAAACTTCCTTTAGCCGACCCTCAATGACACAATAAAAAAGTTGCAGTGTGAATATCAGTTAACTCGCGTGAAATGGGGGCTGGAAGGGAGAACCATGCCACCTCTTGTAATTAAAGGAAATTATGGTCGTACGAAGCAAATGGATAAAACGAAACCTCGATCAAATGAAAATATTGCGGACTCCTAGCTTTTCATTATGGAGACACGTAAGTTTGCGGACTCAATTTATCACAAAACTTTATTTCATTGATAGCATTGATTATCATCAAAATTTAATATGCAGCTAACAAAAAATGTACATATATAAAATAAGGGTAATATAATTATATACACCTTTTGACGCAATGTTAGAAATTAGGATAACACTAAAACCGATTGTGTGATATTTTCACTCTTTCCTCTTATGAACAGAAAGTGTACATAAGCATCATTTTTTTCAACGGTGATGTCGCATTACATGTCACATTTCTTTTCACAAGGAAGGCATATTGCAGTGCTAAATTTTATTCAACTCATATGCATGATACAGTGTGCATTAAAATCCTTTTACCTGAAAGTTGTGAAGGAAATCATAGAAGGATGATCTGAATTTGTACAACTAAAACTGATTATATTCTCAAATTGATAAGCAATGCCATCGTTCCTGAGAATGTGATAGATAGCATCAAGTTCACCAGATGAATGATAAAGAAAGCTGCTGATTTGAGGGCGACATCTCCAAGCAAGTGATCATTGATATCATAATTTGTGTATCAAAGTCATCTCCAGGAATGATGATGAAGAACCCACATTTAAAAACTTGGTGGCAGTCGAGAAGCCCAATCCAAAAATGTATGTCTTTTGAGAATATCTTTACCATTAATGTAGATGTAAATAAATTTGTTTTGCATAGAAAATAATTAGGTAGTATAAAAATATATTGCATCCAATCTATTGACATAAATTTGTTGTGGCCATATTCTGTGAGGCCAGGAAGGAAGATAAACAACGACACAGATTGGGTGTCTTATTAAAATAGAGGATGTCGATACGTGTAGGGTTTGTGGGAGGGTCATCTCGAGCCATGATTATAAGGGTTAGGGGCGTGTTATTTTTTTATTCCATTGCAATGCAGGGGCATATGCAGACTCATCTCCTTGTTGTACATTTACAAAGAGAGAGAGGACGTGAATGAGGATATGCAACAACACGGGTGGGATGCCATGCTGAAATAGAGGATATGAACCAGGGTTTTGATCTTCCGTTGCAACGCACGGGCCTATGTCATAGTGACTAAAAAAATAAACGCAGTTAAAAAAACATAAAACATATATAGGGGTTACAGCCACAAAACGGCCCAGTTTCTCAGTCCACTTAAACGAACCAGTTTCATAATTAACATAAAACCAA
This sequence comes from Aegilops longissima, assembly GCA_021605205.1. Classification (NCBI taxonomy): domain Eukaryota; kingdom Viridiplantae; phylum Streptophyta; class Magnoliopsida; order Poales; family Poaceae; genus Aegilops; species Aegilops longissima. Next base: position 477,131,950 of record CM038681.1, on the reverse strand, counting down.
AATAAAAAAACGCCTCCCGCGCACTCCTGCCGCGCCCGTCGATGCCGTGGCCGTGGTCGTCGCCGTCTTCACTGGCCGCCGGTGTCGTCGTCGTCGCTGACGAGGTCGACGTAGTCCGGCGGCATCCACAGGTGGGCCGGCGGTCCGTGGTGCATGGGGGGCGGCGGGCTGGAAGGTGTCCGGTGCCTGCACCACCTCCTCCCGAGGCGAGGCCTCCCACTGCGGCGGCGTGGGGCACCAGTTCACGGCCCCCAAGGCGGCCTCCATCTGCTCAGCGGAGCACGACCAGCTCCACCCCTGGCCCACCAGGTCAGGGTGGAACGTGGCCACCGGCGGCTCCTCCACCACTTCCTCCTTCGGCGCCATCTCCAGCTCGGGGATGGCGACGTCGCCGGCCGCGAGAGGGCCATCGTCTCCTCGAGGTCCGCCCATTGGCGCTCGTCGTGCGTGTGCTTGGAGTCCTCCAGCACACGCGGCATGAGCCGGGCCTCCTCCTCCGCCGTCATGCGAGGAGGTGGGGGTGGCCATGGAGATGGCGACGGCGACGGCGTGGGCGTCAGGCCGCGCACCTGGTGAGCCGCTCGGGGCTCACGTGGCCGCCGCGGCCCTGTCGACGTGCCAGCGAAGAACGACGCCCGCCGCACGTCGTGCTCATCGCGGAGCCAAGTGTCCCACAATGGCGAGTCGGGGGCGTACCTCTCGTCGTAGTAGAGGTCATCCGGGAGGAGGCGGCGGCGGCGCTCGATCTCCTGGCGGCGCGCACGGCTGCTCTGCGGGACGGGCGGGATCGGCACGCGGTCGGCCGACAGGTGCCAGTTATTGGGGAGGTGGACGTCGCTCCAGGGCAGCGGCGTCCTTGTCTCCCAATAACGGCGGCAGACGGCCGCCTCGATGTAGTGTCGGCCGCGCTAGCCGGCGGCCGTGTGCGCGATGGAGAACGCAGGCGGCGCGGGGGCCCGACGTGGTGGCAATGGCGACGCGGGCTCCTCCTTCTTCACCGAGCCGCGGCGGCGTCCGGACGAGGAACCAGCCTCGCGGTCGTGCTTGCCTTTGCGGCCGTAGTTCCAGAGGCCCATGGCTGCGGGCGGCCGGCCGGCGAGTTCTTGGCTAGGGTTTGGGTTCGGCGTTGTCGGGTTTCGAGGAGGCCGCGGGGTGGCGTGGGGCAGTGTGGACGATGACCCGTCCACGCTTCCCACTTAAAGAAGGACGGCGACCTTTTGATGTGCGGATGACAGGTGGGGCCGCCCGCTCGTGCGCATTGATGTGGGCGGGTGAGAGGTAGGTGGCCGCCTGCCACGCGGCCCCGACGCGGACGAGGCGCGTCCGTTTGGTGTCCGTCGCGACCCAAACCTGGCGCAAGTTTGCGCTCGAAATGGGTCGGCCCGGACACAAAACGAACAAGATGGGTTTGGGCCGTCGCGCGCTGGGTCGTCTCGTTTGTCCATTTTACCCCAAACGGACATGGCCGGATAGAATATTGGCCTCAGGCCAACTCCACCGCAGGACCCCAGACGGACGTCCGGTTTGGCCGGATTTTGTCCCTTTGGGGCGCCGATGGGTTTACCCGTGTCCGGCTTTGTCAGATGGGTCGTGCGTGCGCCCACCGCGCGGCCGGACCCCAAATCGTGTCCGGGGTGGACTTGAATAAAAATATATAAAAACTAGAATGAAATAACTGAAAAAGTTAATAAACGCATTTAAAAAACATAAAACATATATAGAGTCGGCCACAAACGGCCCGATTTTCACGGCCACTTAAAAGGCCCAGCCATAATTAACATATAAAAAATAAAACGCCTCCTGCGGCGCTCTGCCGCGCCCGTCGGTCTGCGGGCGGTCGCCGTCTTCATCAAGCCCGGTGTCGTCGTAAATGCGTCGCCGACGAGGTCGGCGTAGGCGGCGGCGTCCCATAGGTGGGGCGGCGGTGCGTGGTAGACGGGCGGGCTGGGCGGCCGGAGGTGCTCGCACCACCTCCTCCCGCAGCGACGCCTCCGCTCCGGTGACCATGGGCGGAGTGGGGCACGAAGTTCATGCCCACGCCGGCGGCCATCTCCGGCGCATCAGCAGACCAGCCCACCCTGCCCAGCGGCTTCTCGAACACCGCGGGTCCTCCTCCATCGCCTCCTCCCTCCTCTCCTCCTCCTTCACGGCCACCATTTGCAGCTCGGGAAGGCGGCGTCGTCGGCGGCGAGAGTCGCGATCGCCTCCTCAAGCCGTCTCATTGGCGCTCGTCGTGGTGTACATGGAGTCGCCCATGACACGCCAGACGAGCCGGGCCTCCTCCTCCGCTGTCATGTGAGGAAGTGGAGGTGGTGACGAGACGGGAAGGCGACGGCGTGGGCGTAAGGCAGCGCTGCGCAGCGTCGCCACAGCGCACCTCTCGGCGTGGCCGCGCGCCTCGACACCGTGCCGGCCGGCGTATGACGCGCGCGCGTGTCGTGCTCGCCCCGGCCACGTGTCCCACTGTGTTGAATCTGGGCGTACTCGCCGTCAGAAACAGTGTCGTCGGGGAGGAGGCGGTGGCGGCGCTCGATCTCATCGTGGCGCGCGCGGACGGTCGCCGACACAGGAGGGATCGGGACCCGGTCGGCGCTGAGGTGCCATCCGTTGGGGAGGTGGACGTCACTCCATGGAACCGGCGTCCTCGTCTCCCAGTACCTCCGGCACACGTCCGCCGCAAAATCTTGCCGATTCTTCGCTTCGCCGCGGGCCTAGGGTTGATGGTGAAGGGGGCCGGGGCGGGGGCTCGACGGGAGGAGCGTAGCGGAGACGCGGGCTCCTCCTTCTTCACGGAGCCGCGGCGCCCCGAGGAGGAGCCGGCCTCGCGGTCGTGCTTGACCTTGCGGTTCCAAAAGCCCATGGCGAGGTGGGCGGCCGGCGAGCTCGAGGACAATGGAAGACTAGGGTTCGGCGCTGTCGGGGTTCGAGGAGGCCGCGGGGTGGCGTGGGGCAGTGTGGACGACGACCCGTGCACGCTTCCCACTTAAAGAAGGACGGCGATCGTTCGACGTGCGGATGACAGGTGGGCCGTCCGCTCGTACGCATTGATGTGGGTGGGTGGGAGGTAGGTGGCCGCCTGCCACGCGGCCCCGACGCGGACGAGGCGCGCGTCCGTTTGGTGTCCGCCGCGACCCAAACCCGACGCAAGTTTGCGTTCTAAATGGGCCGGCCTGAACACAAAACGGACAAGATAAGTCCGGGCCGTCGCGCGCTGGGCCGCCTCATTTATTCATTTTGCCTCCAAACGGACAGGGCCGGACAGGATAGGGTCGCGCGGTGGAGTTGGCCACTCAGGCAGCTGCACTACCACTACGTACGTACGTGCGTACGTTTCTGCCGACGCAGAGAGGCTCCCTCCCGACGGCCGGCCTGGCGCGCACCGCATTTTCGGGCGTCCGCCAAGCGGCCAAAATTGGCGCGCGACGCCTAGTACATGCGTGTGTGTCAGCGCACGAGGTACTAGCACCGAGTACTGCTAGTACTACGCTTAAATTTTTGCGCACCACCAATGGCGAAGATCTGTCCACGCACGCACGTACCTTTGGCACGGCGAGGTCCTGCCGCTACCGCTAGTGGGAGAGCCCTAGGGGCGGGCGGCCGGGATGTGTCAGGAGTTTATGGCGTGCCGGGCGGCCGGGAGCCTGCGGTCCGCGAGGGAATTCCGCGCCCCATCGTACCCCCAAGCGAGCCCTAGCCCTAGGCGCAGGACGTGGATGCGTGCGTAGTCCACGTGCATGCATCGATCCCCCTCTGTTTCTCGGCTTCTCTCTCGGCGCGGACGGTGAAGCTCCGTGAACGAGAGGGGGAGCGGGAGCTGCGATGAGTGCTTCCGGTCGCAATGGCCAGTGGCGTCGACACGTCGCGCTAGGGTCCCGTCGTGTCTCGCTCTTGTTACCTAGGATGCATGTGTCTGCTCCTTTCCCCTACGGCCAGTGGTGAATGAATGAATGAGTGCGTACGGGATCCTAGTAGAATCAGAAAAGACCCCGCGCCAGCATTCTGAACGTGGTCTCAAAAGCATCCAAACTTTGCAGACGGAAAATGGCTAGTGCTGTGTCGCCGCAGAATGGTTTTGTTTACGAGTGTTATACTGTTTAATTCAGTTGAAAACAAAGTTGGAAAAAGAAAAGAAGTAAAACGAAAGCCACGTATCAAGGCAAGCAGGGCTTCAGGCCGGTTTACCTGTGCACATCTCAGCTAAACACAGCCGAGAGCAACAGAGAGGTCGAGATCAACGGGCAGCGTGCAATCCTGAACAATCTCTAGCAGCAGCAGGAGATTGTAGTACGTCAGGTAGATTGCATTCAGGTTAATTTGCCTTGATCTCTGCTTGAGGAAGGATCCCAGTGCCGCCTCCTATTCCCGTATTTTCAGCAGCCAGCTTATGATCAGAGCCCATGTCAACAAGTGCGTGATCCATAGGAAAAACTTCCGTTTTCCATGGATTTGAGTTCACCCCCCACGCAAGGGGGAGGGGTGCTTGAAGCACATGTGAGGCGAACTGACAGACCACCTTCGAAAAGAGCAGGCTTCGCTTCTTCAGAGTTCTCATAACGATGCCCCAAACCTGTTTTAAAGTACAGTAGCACAAATCATGTCATATCCTTGTGCAACTTGTCTTATAGCTATATCCTTGTACAGTTGCATTTTATCTGCTTGTCTGTTTTGACATATCCTTGTGCAACTTGTCTTATAGCTATATGTTTGCATGTTTTTTTTGTTTCTCCTTTATCAAGTGAGCCTATGATTATGTTCCTTACTGTAGCCACTGTTTTGACATGTTGCCATGCATTTTATACAGCAAGTAGAGTTATTAGATCTCATGGTTCAATTCAAGTTTTGTTTCGGATAGAGTATTTAAATTTTGGAGAACCATGGCAATCAAGGAAAGTCTAGGAGAGCAAGAGATCCAAGCTTGGGGATGCCAACATACCTACAAAGACCAACAAACAAAGGGAAATTAATGATTTTTTTCATTTTTAATATTGCGATATTTAGTTTTGACGTTGTACTAATTTGCATTTGTGTTAAGAAAAGACATTAATTGGCTTCAAGTTATATTTCTTTATTTTCTTTCTTCTTTTAGGGTAATATTAGTGCTCATAACTCATTCTATCTTAGAATAACATATATTTTTGTTTCAGTCTTAGTTTATGTTTTAAAATATGTCTTTGCTTACTAATAAGAAATAAGTGACAAACACAAAAGAACTGCTTATGTCACTTGCCTGTGCCAATGTTTACGGCTTTGCTTCGTCGATATTCTGACCGTTGGAATTTCACCTATATTTGTGCATGCAACAATGGTTTGATATTGCAATTGTGTGAAACAACTTAATTTTATGTCACGGAATTGTTTTTGCAATTGATCGACTTCAATCATAATTATTACTAAATCTTACATTAGTTCATACTTGTTCATGTATACTCTAGAACAACGCAAGTTCTGTAAGATGTATATGTAAGTCTTGTCATCTTTTGTTTTAAAATTTTCTTTCTTCACTTTCTTTCTTATTATAAGACAATAACAATGTCTTTAATTCATTTATATTAGTATACTATTCTTTTTTGTTTTTCTCGAAGTTAACATTCTCGCTTTACCATTGGCTATATGTAAGTTGCATGTTTTAAAATTTGGGGTAAGTCAATTTTCGGACCGTTGATTTTTCTCGTCATGGTTCATGCTGTCTTTTTTCCCCCTTGTGTCCTTCCATGGCTTCGTGAGCTGAAGTTTTGACTTGACCTTGTTCACGGATTTTTTTATTGGGCTTGAAGCCTGGTACTCGTACGCTGCTTTTTTCTGTCTCGTGCATTTCTGTTTGTGATTGTTCTTTTTCTTTGTAGTCTGTTTTTTCCTTTCTATGTATTTTTGGGATTATATATGAGTGTAAATGTACTCACACAAGGAGTATACAATATATGTGTATAAATTATACTAGTGAGAAAATTGAACTGTTATATGCTTATTATTCGCATATTACAAAAATGTGTGATTTCATCGCAAAGTTGTGAGAAAGTTTTCTTGAGGTTTCTTATTTCCTTTCTTCTTTTAGGGTAATACCAATATCACTAATACAATCTTCCAAGAAATTATTTTTCCTTTAGTTTCTTTCTTCTTTAAGGGTAATACCTATGCCACTAATTCATTCCTTCTTAGAATATTTGTTTTGCAAAAATGCATTATTATGTGCTTATTTAGGAAAATTATTAAGAAGAGAAATTTATGTGTAATTATGTGCAAATTTATTCATTATTTATTTCTTTTTTTAGTTTATTTCTTCTTAAAGGGCATGAATACCACTCTTTTATTGTTTTTCCTTAGAAAATGTCTATTTATTTACTTTGTAAGTATACACGCAAGTATTACACAAATATGTATGTAAATTATACTACACTGCAAAAATTGGACACGGCTTTGGTGAACATAGTTCCACGTGCACCTCTTATGACTAGAAAGTTCAAAAATAAAATACTAGAAAAATAAAAATAAACATATAAATTTTGTAACATGCATAGTCGACCGGTATACTCACGTATGAAGTTAAGAAATTACATATGTGGTATTTTGGAAAAAAATAACAAAATTGAAGCTATATTAAAATCACTGTTTCATGAATAGTAAGGTCCCAGTGTATTTTCTTCACTAAGAATACCACGGGTGCAATTTCTTCACGAAACTTCACTTATGAGTCGAATGCTCAACCAAGTTTGATATCCCAAAAATTCAGAATTTTTTAATCCTTTTAGTATTTTTTTATGAATTTACTATTCACATAGGTGTGTGTGGAACCATGTTCACATTCGCATTTTCGTCAAAACTTACACTATCATATGATTATTCTTTTTACTTCATTCTCTTTCTCGTTTTAAGGACAATACCAATTCTAGTAATTCATTCAGTCTTAGAAAACTTATTTTTTATGAAAATTTCACTATGATATGTTTATTCTTGCATATTATAAAAAACAGAATTTCTCGTAAATTGTATGTAAAGTTTTCCATTATTTGTTTACTATTTTTTCATTAAATTTCATTTCTTCTTAAAGAATAATATTAACGCCACTAATTGATTCTTCCATAGAAAACTTCACTTTTTTTGTTTTTCTTGTATTTTATTTATTTATTCATTTTCATCTTTGTCTTGAACCTTACTAGTATCGGCTATCGGGTTAGTTTCTTTTATGTGTCAGACTAAGTTTTATGCTTGCAAAGGGTCGAGAGTTCCTCTAAAAAATTGACTGGCTAAATTGGTATACGTTGATTTTGATTCCATTGCAAAAAAAAAAAAAAAACAGCTTGCCCAATTGTTTTTTATGCGACTTGTCCCTAGCTGATCCCTTTATTTTAGTATGTCTTTATTTACTGACAGAAAATGACACACGAAAATATGTTCATTTCTCTAGTGTGTGCTAATCTTTATTACTCCTTTTTATCGTTGTTGCTTGGATGTTTTTTCGCCATTGAATTTCTCCTGTATTTTATGCATGTGGTGACGGTTTTTTTTTTTTGAAACGGACCTGTGGTGACGGTTCGATGCTGCAATCGCGTGATGCTATTTTCATTTCCTGTTTCCAACTTACAATCAAGTTTATCTTCTACCGGTTTACTAGTATCATAATTTTTACAAAAGCTGCACCAGTTTCGATTCGTTCTTGCAAACAATACATCGTGTGCTGTTTTGGATTGAATCTGAAGCACAGTGTGTCCCTTTTTTTCTGTTCTCTTCCACATGTTCTTTGCATCATTATCATGTAACAAAGCACATTTCGACCAGGACTGCATGCTTGGTTTCTTCTTTCTTGATCAATTCATTTATTGGCCGTACAAGAAATAGTCGGTTGCTGAAGGGAGTGATCAATGAACAAAACATAGGATTCCCGCCAAAAAATGAGCATAGTAGAGCGGCACCACATGCTACAGGCGGTCCATACTGGGAATGTATCCAATGCACCCACACTTGTGACGCTATCGGTGCATATGATGACATAGAACATTTTTAAAAAATCAAAGAAAAAATCTAACACATTAACACAACATCCATGTATGTCTTCACAAAATTTTAAATCAAAATTTGTTGAGATACAAAATGGACAAGTTTGACATCAGTGTGATAATGGGCCTCAACTTATGTTATGTGTGATTCAATGTTGAATTTATCATATTTTTTTCAAGCTATGTTTTGAATTTTGACTTTAAATTTTGTGGCAACTTACATTAATATTGTGTGAATGTGCTAAATTTATATTATTATTATTTTTGAAAATTTAAAATGTGCAACGTGAGTTCGATACAGCGGTAGCACCACAAACACCGGATATTCTCCCGGTCCACAGGAACTCATGCATGAGTGGTTCGGAGGCAGGGAGAGAAGCTTCTGGTCCTGTTATAAAAAGTGACTGAACGTAAAAATATACTCATATACTCCCTATCCCGTGTATTTTCCACTCACTTATGATTTTTGGTATACTACTTTACCCACAGGATAATCTCACGGAGCTCCAACATAATGCCGCGTTATTAGCTACTCCTATACACTACTGCTTACCACCAGCTAGCTATATCGTCCGTGCTCACCGATTAACTACAAAGCAGAGCAGTACAACTACAAACAAGCGAATCACCGCGCCGCGATCTCGCCGCTGCCATCCACGGACACGCTCTCGCCGGAATAGTCCGCGAAGTACTCGTCCGCCCTGGACAGGGTGTAGGCCACGTCCACCATGCTCGGCCGCTTGGCCGGGTCCCGCTGCAGGCACGCCCTGGCCACGCCCATCACGGTGGCCACGCTCCCCGGCGGGCAGTTCTGGTCGGCGAGCACGGGGTCCATCCACGCGGCCGCGCGCGCCTCCAGCCTGTCCTCCCGGCCGCGGAACACCCTCTCCTCCGCGTCGGCCAGCAGCAGGTCGCCGCCGCCGCCGTCGCCGGCGGCCTCGCGGCCGGAGACCAGCTCGAGCAGGACGACGCCGTAGGCGAAGACGTCCATCTTGGTGGTGACGAGGCCGTCGACGAGGTACTCGGGCGCGATGTAGCCCTGCGTGCCCACGATGTGGGTGGTGACCGCGTTGTGGCCGGTCTTGGCGAGGCCGAAGTTGGCGATCTTGGCGCGCATGCGGGCGTCCAGCAGGACGTTGCTGCTCTTGACGTCCTTGTGCACCACGCGCGGCCAGGTGTGCTCGTGGATGTACTGGAGGCCGTGGGCGAGGTCCAGCGCGATGTGGAGGCGCGTGCGCCAGTCCAGCCGCCGCGCGCGGCCGCGGTCCAGCAGGCACAGGTCCAGGGACCCGTTCTCCACGTACTCGTACACCAGGAAGCAGTCGCCCGTCGCCGTGTTGATGCAGAACCCCTCCAGCTTCACCAGGTTGCTGTGGTTCACCTGAAGGTCAAATGAATTTTATCATGTCCAGCTACTTATAAACTTGTACAGTACATTTAAAAGGCAAAGTGCTAGTATTTACGATCCCTTTTAACCACGTAGTACTAGTATGCAGTATTTCTGTATATTTGCTGCACTCTTACTAGTACTAGTACATGGCAATGAGCAGATTCGGCATTGGTACAAGCTTGCGCGTGGTGTGATTGCTCGTTGTTTTCTACTTACCGCGCTAGGGTCCCTATCTCGCAAGTAGAATGCTTGACTTGCTTGTCATATCCTTTTCTTGGGTGGTTGCAGCTTGAGCTTGGTGATGCAGTCTTGCAGATGTGATCAAAGTCATTGAGCTAGACACCTAGTCAATGCCCCCATCGTACGTGGCATCTTGGCGAAAGCAGCCTTTGTTGAAAAATGTTTTCAGTCACGTACGTGATCAGCGTGCCAAGACTCATGTGAGTAAGCCGATGGTAGCAAATTGTGGGTCCAGGGCGGAACGTGTGTACTCGGGTTCATATTCGAGTACACTGTACATAGTCACCTGGATCTATCTAGATGCACTTGAATCGTTGAATGCCCAGACTGAGGTGGTGAGGGTAGAACGAGTGGGAGATATCCAGTGATGCCATGTCTCGAAATTCAAATTTAGAAGTTTTCAAAATTTCCAAAAGCATGTGTGAAATTGGCTTTCAAATATCCTTTTTGAATTTGTCTTTCATTTTTTAATGGATTGTAGACACATATCTTGTGAACATTCACAAGAAACTTAGAATTTTCTAAAAAGTTACAAAGTTGAAGTTTGAGATGCGGTATCAAAGGTATCATGTGAAGTTTGATATCATTTACTCCCCCCGTCTCATAATATAAGAGTGTTTTTGACACTACACTTATATTATGAGACGGAGGGAGTTATATTTTACCGAGAAAGGGTTTCCACGAAACCAGAGCCCATTTCCCCCCTTTGTTTTCTCGAAACCCCAACCCCTCCCTCCCTTCCCCTCTGGGCGTCGCTAGCTAGCTTGTATACAGTAGATCTAGGTTTAGGCTTGCCCCGGTACGGCGATCTATATCGCTATCGCTATAGAGCTTCATCCCAATTCTTGCTAGCGGCATCAGCTGGCTGCTTGGCTCCTTCTTCTACTTTCGTCCACGAGTGAAAAAGATGGGTGAAATCGTAGCAAGCATATAGAAGAAATACGAGTCTTTGGATCTTCATCCTATGATCCGGAAATCTGACCGTTTGCAAGTAGGCAGACAACAACTGATAAATAGACCACTCTAGTAAAGAAATAACGAGGATTTATGGACGTATCTCCTTGGAATTATTTCAAGTCCAAGTACATTGGCACCACTGCCAAGTGCCAACCGAACGGTGGGCTGTGCAGAACCAGCTCGATGAATCTGACGGCACTTGCATAGTGACAGGTCCAAAAAAAATATTTCTTGTCTCCACTACTATCGTTATTGCAGGCACGGTTCAATTGACCCGCTTAAAATTTTAAGATGCGCTTGTATTTGTACACAAACAAAAAGAAGACAGTTTGTGAGATAACGTCATTGTACTCCGAAATGTAAGTAGGAGTATAAAACGTCTGCACTACTTGTTCGTCGTCTGCTTGTCCAATTAACAAACTTCTCCTATCAATTTTAAAAATAAACTTCTGTGTTTTTCACTAATAAGTAATGAACAGAAGTGTGTGCGCTCTTTTGTTTAGTTAATCTACTACAAGCACTAGCGTGTTATCGAATTGTCATGTCCCCGTCGGTGATTTTATATTTGTGGTGGATGAACACGAACCATCTGAGTGGCGATCATCGATTTCTTTGTTAAACTTGAAAAGAGTTCAGTGTGAGAGGGTGTTTGTTTACAGAGACTTATTGGCTTAAGGACTTAAAAAAGTCCCTATAAGTCTTATCTAAACCAAACAGGAGGGATTTATAGGGACTTAAAGTGGGCATTTGAGACTTATGAAATAAGACCGTCAAGGAGGGACTTATAGGGACTTATAGTTGTAATATGGTCTTATAGGAACTTATAAGTTCCAAGAACCAAACAGGTAAGGACTTTTTAGAAACTTGTGACTTATAAGTTGGGATTAAAAAAAGTCCTAGAAAATGTTAATTTAGTTTTGGAAGGAAATGGCCGTACCTTCTGCAGGATCTTGAGCTCCTCGCAGGCATCCCACTTCATCTTCTTCACGGCGAAGACCTCGCCGCCGATGTTGGCCTTGTACACGCTCCCCTGGATGAGGTGCGCGTCGTCGAACCCGTCTGTGCCGCGCTCCAGCTCCTCCACCTTGAACACCCTGTACTTGTCCAGCCACTCGGATATGTCACTCACTAGGAATCTCTCCCCTCCCACGCCGCCGGAGCCGGACGCGCTCTTGCCAGACCTGCCGCCCTCGCCGCCGTCGCCGCTCGCGACCGCGTCCCCTCGCCGCCCCTTCGCCTTGAGCCGCCTCCACAGGCAGCCCAGCAGCAGCAACTGCAGCAGCCAAAGCCCGCCGACCACGCCCAACCCGACGGCCAGCCCGGTGACCACCCCGTCTCGGTTGTCGGCCACGTCGCTTGGGCCGGGCGTCGTGGTAGGCGGCGGGGACGGCGGCGTGGCCGACACATCGTTGCGGGTCACGATCGGCGGCAGCCACTGCGGCACCTGCCGACGGAGCGGCACTAGTATCTCGGAGAACAGCTGCGTGCCCCGCTCGGGCCCGTTCAGGGAGACGAGCGACTGGGCGTCGACGGCGAAGGCGGCGGCGATGGAGGCGTAGGTGTCGCCCTGCTGCATGACGTAGGTGACGAGCGCGGTGGCGTTTTGGGCGGCGGTGGGGCACTGGCAGAAGATGGGGAACGTGACCATGTCGCCGACCTCGAGCTTGGTGGGCACCACCGTGGGGTTGACGCGCTCCACGGCCTGGTACTGCGTGAGGTTCTGCAGCTTGGTGACGGAGACGATCCAGAAGGTGTCGCCGGAGCTGATCTGGTACTGCGTGGGCGCGTAGGCGTTGGGCGACCCGGAGGGGCAGCCGCACTGGAGCGGCACGAGCAGCGGCTGCCCCGCGGCCGGCGCGGCCGAGGTGGACAGGTTGTTGGCGTGCGCGAGCATGAAGCGGCTGACGCCGAAGAGGTCGCCCACCGCCGCGAGGTCGAGCGGCACCCCCGCGAAGCCCGCCCGGTACAGCGCGTAGGCCTGGCACGGGTAGGTGGCGTTCGCGGAGCAGTTGAACCCCTCCACGCTGGCCGGCGCCGGCGTGGCGCTCGCGTTCTGGGACCGCGCCGGGGCGGGGAGCGCGCACAGGCAGAGCAGCGTGGCCAGCAGCCGCCGCCGCGTCAGGGGCGTCATGGCTTGCGCTGCGGACCGGAAGGGAAATGGACGGGGCTTGGGGTGGTGGCTCGCGGGTGGCAGCTCGGGGGTGACATATGCCAGAGGACGATGGTGTCGAGCTGTTCCGGCGGCCGTTGTCGTGAGCGGCGGATGCGTCGGGTGTGGGTGTGGGTGCGGTTGCGGCCGCCTGCCTGCGCTCGTCGGGTTCCGGAGCATCTTTCTCCAGCCGGTGCTTTGACTCTTGACTCGTGCGGGGCGTGTCCGATATGACGCCTTCGCGTTCTCGTGTGGATCCGACGGGGTTCCTCCACTCCGGTCGCCGTCGCGGTCAGATGAGGTTTGCTTTTCCAAATTGCGCTTCGACTAGCAACAACATTTGTCCGCCGGACCCGGTCGATGCCTGTACGGGGTGAGGAAGAAACGTGCTTAGACTTTGGAGATGCGGAAGTACGTGTCTCACTCTGTCAGTTTGGAAAATAAGAAGGTGGCTCAAGGCCAACCTTATATTTTCGAAACAGGATGAAAACCTGTGAGTGAAAGTCAGTTACATAGCCACGGGTATCACTCTCCCGATCCTTGAGAGAGCGAGAGAGCGAGCCCCGCCGTGCGTCACTCCGACGCCGGCGTCCACCTCACCGCCGTCTGCCGCCTTGGCTTCGGCGTCCCCTCGCCTCTGTCCTCCCGCGCGTGGGGCGTTCTTCCTCGCCTTGCGCCTCCCCCTTCCCCCGCGTGCGCCATGGGATCTAGTCCCCGCTCCGTCACCTCTGCCTTCCAGGGGGAGCGGCCGGTCGTCTCCGGCCTCGGTCTCTCGTCCGCGTTCGCGTCGCAGAGCTCGGCCGGGGACGGGCCCCCTGTGGATCGGCCGGTGGAGGGGCTCGAGGGCGGCCCGTCGCGTCGGATCTCGCCATGGCAGGCTGCGCATGCCTCCAAGAAGACGCTTTGGAAGCGCCGCCTCGAGGAGAGGCCGTCGGCGGAGTTTCCCGGCGTCCTTCGCCTGGTCGCAAGGAGGTCTCGCCGGAGATGCGAGACAGATGCTTCAAGTGCTTGGAGAAGGGGCACTTCCTCAAGGACTGTACGAACAAGGTGGTGTGCCTCCGTTGCGGGTTGTCCGGTCATGTTGCAAGTCAGTGCAAGAGGCCTCGCAGTCCGTCGCCGGTGGAGGAGCTCAGGCGTGACGCCGCTGCAAAGGTTGCAAGAGGCACCTCGGGCTCTCGTGTGGGGGCGCATTCGGGCCCGTCCCGGCCGAGTCTGTCGGCGCCGCGCGCGCCGTCGCCTCCCTCGTCGTCGCCTCCGGGTGTCGCAACGGCGGCGGTCTGGCCTCGCCCGGCGGATCCTCGTTTGGTGGTCGCCCCGGATCTGGAGATGGTGTCGGCCGAGCTCTGTGTCGTGAGGCGGTCGAGGGCTATGGTGGAGCTGGAGGGGCGTCTCCAGAACGCCATGGTGGTGTAGCTGGCGGAGACATGTCTGAGCTCTTGCCGGAGATGGTTCTTCAGGCGCTGCAAGAGAAGAGGGGCATCTCGCCGGACAGAGTGTCCGTTCACAGGTTCATGCCGGAGGACTTCTTGGTGGTGTTTGCCAGGTAGGAGGATCGGACCAGTGTGGGTTTGCAGCCAGTGCTAGAGCACAGAGGGATCAGGTTTGCGTTCAGGAGGTGGATTCGACAGAACCAGGCGGTGTTTGCCGCGCTCCGGACTAGGGTCAGCCTGGAGCTGGAAGGCAGCCCCCTCCCCCACGCTTGGGAGCTCGACGTGGTGGAAAGTCTGTTGGGCGGTTCGTGCTTCATCGAGTCAATCGCGCCGGAGACATCGTCGCGGTCGGACCTTGCCTCTTTCAAGTTACTTGCTTGGACTGTGGACCACACGCAAATGGTTGGTGGTGCCGGAGCCGGAGGAGAATCAGGACGTTTTCCAGCCGAAGACTCTGCAGTATAGAGTGTTGATCCATCTGGCCATGGTCACCACGTTCCCTGACGGCGAGGAGCCCTGGTTTCTTACCGGCGTCTCTTCGGGCAGCGGGCAGAGCGGGTTTCCTGGCTTAGACCTGGACATGGGTGGAGGTGCCACCACGCGCCGGTGTGATTGGCAGTTTGGGGTGAGAGATTTGCGCGGTGATAACTCGCTTGGTCTTGCGGGTCCGGTGGATGGCCGGACGTTTGCCGCCGTGGTGGCGGGCGGCCGGGAGTCGGCGACATGGCAGCTTCCCCCATTGGATCTGACGCAACATGTGGGTGCGTCTGGTGGACCTGTGGCTTTGGTTCAGGATAGGCTGATAGTGCGGCAGTCCGCTTTTGACCGTCTGGGTGTGGCGACTGCACTGGATGGGATGACCACTCGAGGACGCGAAATCATTTCGAATCGGGATGGCGCCATCTCCGCTGCCTCGCCACCGCGTGTCTCGGGCGCCTCGCCGTGGGACCCATCCCGGCAGGCTGTGGTGCTGTTGCCAAGTCAGCATGCCAACGGGCAGGGCGAGAGGTTATCAGAGGAAGGCCCGGTGCATCAGGGGCAGGGCGTGCTTCTGATCACGGAGCACACTGGTCAGGCTCCGTCTGTGGGCCCCAGGGACGTGGATTCGATGCGTGGCGGATTGGTGGATCAGTCTGGGCAGATTAAGCGTGTCCACCCTCGGTCGCAGCAGGCAGGCCCCGAGGTGGTCGGGGATCAAGTGGACCCCGCTCAGGCGCGGACTGAGAGGCTCGCGGGGCCACCAGAGGCTCGCTGTCCCTCTGGTTCGGTTCCCGTGCCTGTCGTGGCTCGGGAGGAGATCGTGGTGGACCCGCCTGCGGTGGTTGATTCGCCGCATGGCTCGTTATTGGTGGAGGTGGGCTCTCGTGCGGAGGCTTCGGTGGTTGTGCCGCAGATTCCGTTGATGATCGGCTCGGGCGTGGAGACGGATTTGGTGGTTATCTTGGAGCAGCAGGAGGATTTGCCAATGATTGGCACGACATCTCCTGCATGTGTGGACGAGCAGTTACAAGTGGCGGCCTCTCAGGATCGCGCGCTGGTTCAGGTGAATCCGAACGTAAATCAGGCCATGCAAAGCCAGATTCCGGAAGGGGAGGGGGGGTATGACACCCCAGGAGGCGATTGCCTACGGGAAGCTTAAGTGGTTTTGTAACGCTCTGTTTAGGAAGTTGCCCCCCGCTTCTCCATGAAGTGCAATCTTCGCTGAGGCCAGCGGCCGAGCTTACACTCCTCGACGAGCGACACACAGCTCCAAGCGGGCTCCGGTTGGAAACTCCAAGGCAACACAGGTAGAAAATGTGCTCATGAAAGCTCTTGGGCTGGTACCGGAGGACCTGGATGGCAACGACGACACGATTGCAGAGTTGGCCGAGCTCTTCGACTCGCCTTTGAGGGAGCAGCATGTGATGGTGATCGCGGCACTTTTTGGCAAGGACGTTCCATCGGCGCGTGAGATGAGCTCCGGCACCACAGTGTTGATGAGCACGGCTTGAGGTCGTTTAATTTTCGTTGGTGTGGGTGTGCCCCTGTCTCTCATGGATTGGAATCCACAAGTTCTTTGTTGGAACGTGAGGGGGCTCAATAATCCAGCCAAAAGAAATGCAGTTAGAGAGTTTGTGGTCGCGGCTAAGGTTAATCTTGTATGCCTTCAAGAAACTAAGCTTGAAGCTTTTGATCCTTATTTGGTAATGCAATGCATCGGGCCATCGTTTGATGGTTTCGCTTACTTGCCCGCTTCCGATACCAGGGGGGCATTCTTTTGGGTTGGGATAGTTCGTTCTTGGAGATCAATAACATGACTCGGGACACAAAATTCCTTTCGGGAATGGTGCGCAACAAAGATGGCTTTGAGTGGTGGTTATCGGCTGTGTATGGACCCCAATGGGACGTGCTAAAAACTCAGTTCCTCATGGATCTTCAGCTTAGAAGGGATGCGGCTCCGGGCCCCTAGATGGTGTTGGGTGATTTCAATATGATCATCAGTGCGGATGAGAAGAGCAACTCGAATCTTAATAGGGGCATGATGAGGAAGTTAAAATCGTTCATCGACAATAACGAGCTCAGAGAGATTTACATGCACGGTAGGCGCTTCACTTGGTCAAATGAAAGGGATCAGGTGGGATGACAAAGATCGATCGGGTTCTCGTCTCTGTTGATTGGGAACTCAGCTTCCCGGATGTGCTGCTCCAAGCCCTATCCACCAACATTTCGGATCACGCACCTCTTCACCTTTCCACTTCGGCCCCTTTTTGCCCCAAGCGCAGGTTTCGTTTTGAGCTGTTTTGGACTCGCCTGGAGGGTTTTGAGCAGGCTGTTAAGGACGTGTGGGTGTGTGATGAGGCTATTGTTGATCCCTTCAAGAGGCTCGATATGCTTCTAAGGAACACCAAATCCGCTCTGCAAGCTTGGGGGCAGAGGAAGACTGGTAACATCAAAATTTTGATGGCGGTGGCTAACTACGTCATCCTTAGGCTTGATGGAGCCATGGAGGTCCGGGCGCTGAATTGCAGGGAGAATTGGTCGAGGAGAACTCTCAAGCCCTCGGTTCTAGGGCTTGCCTCCCTTCAACACACCATAGATAGACAACACTCCCGTTTGAGGTGGATCCGTGAGGGTGATGCTAATACCAAACTCTTTCAAGCGGTGGCTAATGGAAGGAGGTCCAAGAACTTCATCCCGCATATTAGACATAATGGGGAGTTGATATCCCAACAAGACAGGTAGGAGGAGATCTTCTCCGATGCATACGAGCAACTTTTGGGTCACGTCGCCGCTCGGGATGTTGACGTGAACCTGGATTTCCTCGACATGACCGTGCATGATCTATCGGAGCTTGATGCGATCATTACTAAGGAGGAGGTGTGGAAAACTGTCAAGGAGCTGCACCCGGAGCGGGCACCAAGGCCGGATGAATTTAGCACGGCTTTCTATCAGAAAGCGTGGCCCACGATAAAGAACGACGTGATGGCAGTGCTTCTTAAGCTTTACGTGGGAGATGGGCGAGGTTTCGGCAAGCTCAATCATGCTCACGTCGTGTTGATTCCAAAGAAGCCGGACGCTGAGGTTGTGGGAGACTATCGTCCTATCAGTCTACCTCACAGTGTTGCCAAGATCTTTGCTAAGCTCCTTGCGAACAGAGCCCAAAGAAGAATGAGGGAGATTGTCACGGCGAATCAGTCCGCCTTCATATGTGGTAGACACTTGCACGACAATTTTCTCCTGGTTAGGCAGGTGGCCAGAAAGATACACGCCCGCAAGGAGACAGTGTGTTCCTCAAGCTCGACATCTCTAGGGCTTTTGACTCGCTCAACTGGTCGTTTCTGTTTGAGGTGATGAGGAGAAAAGGATTCGGTCATAAGTGGTGCACTAGGATATCGATCCTGCTCAGGACTGCTAGCACTAGGGTGACTGTCAATGGGGTTCCCGGCAGAAGCTTCATCCATGCCAAGGGACTCAGACAGGGGGGTCTCGCCCTTATTATTTCTGATCGCCATGGACGTGCTGTCTAGAATTATGATCAAGGTTGAGAGTTTGGGAGTCGTCAGCAGTTTCATGGGCATCACTGCACATCAATTGGTCTCGATTTACGCTCACGATGTGGCCTTGTTCGTCAAACCCCGGGCGCTGGACCTCACGTTCGTCCGGTCGATGTTACACGCTTTTGGGGCGGCCTCTGGCTTGAGGGTCAACTATCAGAAGTCACTCGCGATCATGATCCATGGCGACAACACCGATCGGGAGTGGGTCGAGTCCATTCTGCATTGTTAGTTGGGCAGTTTTCCTTGCAAGTATCTTGGCCTTCAATTGGCTATTCGTCAGCCCACGAGGGCGGAGTGGCAGCCCATGATTGATCATGCCAAAAAGAGTGCTCCGGCCTGGCAAAGAGGGCTGTTGCACCGCCCAGGACACCTTGTGTTGGTCAAGTCCGTGATCGCGGCCAAGCCCATCCACCATTTCATGGTCACGGAGGCCCCTACCTGGGTGTTTGAAGAGATTGAAAAGTGGATGCGCTCCTTCTTCTGGGCCGGCAAAGACAAAGTGAATGGTGGTCAGTGTTTGGTGGCTTGGACTACAGTTTGCAAGCCTACTTGGCTTGGTGGTCTGGGAGTGCGCAACCTCCAGATGCAAGGCTTGGCTTTGAGAGTGAGGTGGGAGTTGTTGAGGCGGACAGATCCCGAGAGGCCATGGCAAGGTCTACCCATGGTTGTGGACAAGGAGGCTCGCGAAGTCTTTGATAGTCTAGTGCACATTGAGGTTGGGAGGGGTAACAAAGTTCTGTTCTGGAGAGATCGATGGATCCACGGCTTTGCGGCTAAAGACATTGCACCATGCATCTACGCTCTGGTGGACACGAGAACGATCAATCGCCGCATGGTTGAGGAGGGCTTGGAGAACGCGAGATGGTTGCTTGTCATTGCTGGTGACGTAAACTTTGGTGCCCATATGCAACTCTTGCACCTCAATCTTGCGATCGGCACGATCATTCGTGATCCCTCCGGTGAAGACTCCTTTTCCTGGCCGGCGGACCCGTCCGGCAGCTACACCGCCAAATCCACCTACTACACGCTATATCTGGGTGCCGAGAGGGCCCCTTACGGCTCATGCATTTGGAAGAGTTGGGCATTACTCAAATGCAAAATCTTCGCGTGGTTGGTGATACGTCTCCAACGTATCTATAATTTTTTATTGCTCCATGCTATATTATCTACTGTTTTGGACATTATTTGGCTTTATTTTCCACTTTTACATTATTTTTGGGACTAACCTATTAAACGGAGGCCCAACCCAAAATTGCTGTTTTTTTGCCTATTTCAGAGTTTTGCAGAAACGGAATATCAAACGAAGTCCAAACAGAATGAAACCTTCGGGAACGTGATTTTCTCACCGAACGTGATCTAGGAGACTTGGACCCTAAGTCAAGGAAGCTTCGAGGTGGGCACGAGGTAGGGGGGGGGGCGCCCTCCCCCCCAGGCGCGCCCTCCACCCTCGTGGGCCCCACCTTGCTCCACCGACATACTTCTTCCTCCTATATATATCGTACCCACAAGCGATCGACACGGAGCCAAAAACCTAATTCCACCGCCGGAACCTTCAGTACCCACGAGATCCCATCTTGGGGCCTGTTAGGAGCTCACGGAGAGGGCATCCACCACGGAGGGCTTCTACATCATCACCGTAGCCCCTCCGATGAAGTGTGAGTAGTTTACCTCAGACCTTCGGGTCCATAGTTAGTAGCTAGATGGCTTCTTCTCTCTTTTTGGATCTCAATACAATGTTCTCCCTCTCTCGTGGAGATCTATTTGATGTAATCTTCTTTTTTGGTGTGTTTGTTGAGACCGATGAATTGTGGGTTTATGATCAAGATTATCTATGAACAATATTTGAATCTTCTCTGAATTCTTTTATGTATGATTGGTTATCTTTGCAAGTCTCTTGAATTATCGGTTTGGTTTGGCCTACTAGATTGGTTTTTCTTGCAATGCGAGAAGTGCTTAGCTTTGGGTTCAATCTTGCGGTGCCCTTTCCCGATGTGATGAGGGGCAGCAAGGCACGTATTGTATTGTTGCCATCAAGGATAACAAGATGGGGTTTTATCATATTGCATGAATTTATCCTCTACATCATGTCATCTTGCTTAAGGCGTTACTTTGTTTTCTTGAACTTAATACTCTAGATGCATCTTTGGATAGCGGTTGATGAGTGGAGTAATAGTAGTAGATGCACGCAGAGTCGGTCTACTTGTCTCGGACGTGATGCCTATATACATGATCAGACCTAGATATTCTCATAACTATGCTCAATTACATCAATTGCTCAACAGAATTCGTTCACCCACCGTAAAATACTTATGCTCTTGAGAGAAGCCACTAGTGAAATCTATGGCCCCCGGGTCTATCTTCATCATATTAATCTTCCATCACTTTATTATTTCCTTTGCTTTCTACTTTGCTTTTTTATTTTACTTTGCATCTTTATTACAAAAATACCAAAAATATTATCTATCATATCTATCAGATCTCACTCTCGTAAGTGACCGTGAAGGGATTGACAACCCCTAATCGCGTTGGTTGCGAGGAGTTATTTGCTTTGTGTAGGTACGAGGGACTCGCGCGTAGCCTCCTACTGGATTGATACCTTGCTTCTCAAAAACCGAGGGAAATACTTACGCTACTTTGCTGCATCATCCTTTCCTCTTCAAGGAAATTCAACGCAGTGCTCAAGAGGTAGCAAGAAGAATTTCTGGTGCCGTTGTCGGGGAGGTCTACGCAAAAGTCAACATACCAAGTACCTATCACAATCCCTTATCTCCCGCATTACATTATTTGCCATTTGCCTCTCTTTTTCCTCTCCCCCACTTCACCCTTGCCGTTTTATTCGCCCTCTCTTTTCCGTTTGCCTTTTTCTCGCTTGCTCTTTGTTTGGTCGTGTGTTGGATTGCTTGCTTGTCACGATGGCTCAAGATAATACCAAATTGTGTGACTTTACCAATACCAACAATAATGATTTCCTTAGCACTCCGATTGCTCCTCTTACCAATACTAAATCTTGTGAAATCAATGCTGCTTTGTTGAATCTTGTCATGAAAGATCAATTCGCCGGCCTTCCTAGTGAAGATGCCGCTACTCATCTAAATAGCTTCGTTGATTTGTGTTATATGCAAAAGAAGAAAGATGTTGATAATGATATTGTTAAATTGAAGCTATTTACTTTTTCGCTTAGAGATCGTGCTAAAGCTTGGTTTTCGTCTTTGCCTAAAAATAGTATTGATTCTTGGAACAAGTGCAAAGATGCTTTTATCTCTAAGTATTTTCCTCCCGCTAAGATCATCTCTCTTAGGAATGATATTATGAATTTTAAGCAACTTGATCATGAACATGTTTCACAAGCTTCGGAGAGAATGAAATTAATGATACGTAATTGCCCCACTCATGGTTTGAATTTGTGGATGATTATACAAAAAAATTATGCTGGATTAAATTTTGCTTCTAGAAATCTTTTGGATTCGGCCGCGGGAGGCACTTTTATGGAAATCACTTTAGGATATGCTACTAAACTCCTAGATAATATTATGGTTAATTATTCTCAATGGCACACTGAAAGATCTACTAATAAAAAGGTGCATGCGATAGAAGAAATTAATGTTTTGAGTGGAAAGATGGATGAACTTATGAAATTATTTGCTACTAAGAGTGTTTCTTCTGATCCTAATGATATGCCTTTGTCTACTTTGGTTGAGAATAATAATGAATCTATGGATGTGAATTTTTTGTTGGTAGGAATAATTTTGGTAACAACGGGTATAGAGGGAACTTTAATCCTAGGCCTTATCCTAGTAATCCTTCTAATAATTATGGAAATTCCTACAACAACTCTTATGGAAATTTTAATAAGATGCCCTCTGAATTTGAGACTAGTTTTAAAGAGTTTATGAATTCGCAAAAGAATTTTAATGCTTTGCTTGAAGAGAAATTGCTTAAAGTTGATGAATAGGCTAGGAACGTTGATAGAATTTCTCTTGATGTTGATTCTTTAAAGCTTAGATCTATTCCTCCTAAGCATGATATCAATGAGTCTCTCAAAGCCATGAGAATTTGCATTGATGAGTGCAAAGAAAGAACCGCTAGGATGCGTGCTACGAAAGATGCCTTTATTAAAGCGTGTTCTTCTAGTTCTATGAAAATAAAGATGAAGATCTAAAAGTTATTGATGTGTCCCCTACTAAATCTTTGTTTTGCAATATGAATCTTGATAATGATGGGACTTAATATGATCCACCTTTACCTAGAAGGCGTTCCAAAAATTCGGAGTTTTTAGATCTTGATGCTAAAATTGATAAAAGTGGGATTGAAGAGATTAAAACCCTAGATGTTGCTAAACCCACTATTTTGGATTTCAAGGAATTTAATTATGAAGTTTGCTCTTTAATTGATTGTATTTCCTTGTTCCAATCCGTGCTAAATTCTCCGCACGCTTATAGTCAAAATAAAGCGTTTACTAAACATATCGTTGATGCCTTGATGCAATCTTATGAAGAAAAGCTTGAGTTGGAAGTTTCTATCCCTGGAAAACTTTATGATGAGTGGGAACCAACTATTAAAATTAAGATTAAGAATCATGAATTTTATGCTTTATGTGACTTGGGTGCTAGTGTTTCCACTATTCCCAAAACTTTGTGTGATTTGCTAGATTTCCGTGATTTTGATGATTGCTCTCTAAACTTGCACCTTGCGGATTCCACTATTAAGAAACCTATGGGAAGAATTAATGATGTTCTTATTGTTGCTAATAGGAATTATGTGCCCGTAGATTTTATCGTTCTTGATATAGATTGCAATCCTTCTTGTCCTATTATTCTTGGTAGACCTTTCCTTAGAACGATTGGTGCAATTATTGATATGAAGGAAGGGAATATTAGATTCCAATTTCCATTAAAGAAAGGCATGGAACACTTCCCTAGGAAGAAAATAAAGTTACCATATGAATCTATCATGAGAGCCACTTATGGATTGCCTACCAAATATGGCAATACTTAGATCTATCCTTGCTTTTATGCCTAGCTAGGGGCATTAAACGATAGCGCTTGTTGGGAGGTGTCTTGGTTTTGTCACGGCAGATGTCCTCATGAAAGGACTTAGTCGTGGAGCCATCGCTACGGGTTAGCTTAAAGGGGTTAAAGCGGACAAGGGACGCAAGAGAGTTTTATACTAGTTCGGCCCCTTACGATGAGGGTAAAAGCCTACATCTAGTTGTGATGGAATTGATGGGGTTTCGATGACCAGGGAGCGAATACGCTTTTCCTTAGTCTCGAGTTGTTGTCTGTTGTCCTGAACCACTGCTGGGTCGTCCCCTTATATACATGGGTTGACGCCCGTCGGTTTACAGAGTCCCGAGGCCGGCTCATAAACATGTCCGGCTCGGTCTCTGTTCCTTCTACCATATAGTACAAGTTACATTGTCAATGCCAGTTTATGTCTACAAGCCTTAAACCGGCTCTGGGCCCTGGGCCTTCTTAAAGCGCCATCGTCTGTATTCATGGGCTTCAGATATGATAACTACTGATGGGGTTAACCTGGTCTCTCCTGGCCGGTTTACGCCCAGTGGTAATATCCCCAACATTAGGCCCCAGACTGATTTGAACTGGTTTATGTCAGTCCTGAGCACTTAATAAGATCTCTTCTTCAATATCTTCACACAATCCGTAAACCGCCATGACGTCATCTTCGAGGACCATGGTAAACCGCCATGACATCATCTGTTATTTTAAACTGTATATACTCATCTTCATTAATGGGCCTCCGATAATCGAGGCGACAACTCCGCCTCATATCCAAATTTTGGACTCCTCGATTTTCGTGCCTGCCTTTTATCCACTCTTATAAATAGGGCCGAGGGGTCATTTTCACTTTTCCCCTCGTGCCTCTTCGAGTCGTCATCTTCCTCGTGCTGCTCAACCTCTGGAGCTCCGTGTTGGGGAACGTAGTAATTTCAAAAATTTTCCTACGATCACGCAAGACCATGGTGATGGCATAGCAACGAGAGGGAAGAGTGTCGATCCACGTACCCTCGTGAGACCGAAAGCGGGCGTTATTACAACGCGGTTGATGTAGTCGTGCGTCTTCACGACCCGACCGATCCAAGCACCGAGCGTCGGCACCTCCGAGTTACGCACACGTTCAGCTCGATGGCGATCCCGGACTCGATCCAGCAAAGTGTCGGGATGAGTTCCGTCGACGACGGCGTGGTGGCGATGATGATGCTCCACCGGCGCAGGGCTTCGCCTAAGCTCCGCGACGATATGACTTCTCCAGCGAGGCTTCACCTAAGCTCATGACGATATGACCGAGGTGGAATATGGTGGAAGGGGCACCGCACACGGCTAAGGAAAGATCCGTAGATCAACTTGTGTGTCATGGGGTGCCCTCTGCCTTTGTATATAAAGGAGGGAAGGGGAGGGGCTGGCGGCCACCTATGGCTGCGCTTGGGAGTCCTACTCCCACCGAGTAGGATTCCCCCAATCCTAGTCCAACTAGGGTTTGACCAAGGGAGAGGGAGAGAGGCGCCACCCCTTCTCCTAATCCTAATAGGACTAGGGAAGGGGGAAGGCTGCGACCAGCATATGGCCCCTTTCTCTTTTCCCTTAAGGCCCATCAAGGCCCATTGACTCCCGGGAGGTTCGGTAACCCCGGTACTCGGTAAAATTCCCAATTTCACCGGAGTGATTCCGAGTCAAACATAGGCTTCAATATATCAATCTTTATGTCTCGACCATTTGAGACTCCTCGTCATGTCCGTGATCTCATCCGGGACTCGAACAACCTTGGTACATCAATATCATATAAACTCATAATAAGCATCGCCATCGAAGCGTTAAGCGTGCGGACCCTACGGGTTCGAGAACTATGTAGACATGACCGAGACACCTCTCGGTCAATAACCAATAGCGGGACCTGGATGCCCATATTGGTTCCTACATATTCTACGAAGATCTTTATCGGTCGATCCGCATAACAACATCGTTGTTCCCTTTGTCATCGGTATGTTACTTGCCCGAGATTCGATCGTCGGTATCAATACCTAGTTCAATCTCGTTCTTGGCAAGTCTCTTTTCTCGTTCCGTAATACATCATCTCACAACTAACACATTTAGTTGCAATGCTTGCAAGGCTTATGTGATGTGCATTACCGAGAGGGCCCAGAGATACCTCTCCGACAATCGGAGTGACAAATCCTAATCTCGAAATATGCCAACCCAACATGTACCTTGGAGACACCTGTAATGCACCTTTATAATCACCCGATTCGTTGTGACGTTTGGTAGCACCCAAAGTGTTCCTCGGGCAAACGGAGTTGCATAATCTCATAGTCATAGGAACATGTATAAGTCATGAAGAAAAGCACTAGCAACAAACTATACGATCAAAAGCTATGCTAATGGAATGGGTCATGTCAATCGAGATCATTCAACTAATGATGTGATCCCATTAATCAAATAACAACTCCTTGTTCATGGTTAGGAAACATAACCATCTTTGATTAACGAGCTAGTCAAGTAGAGGCATACTAGTGACACTCTGTAGGTTTATGTATTCACACATGTATTATGTTTCCGGTTAATACAATTCTAGCATGAATAATAAACATTTATCATGATATAAGGAAATAAATAATAACATTTATTATTGCCTCTAGGGCATATTTCCTTGATCTCCCACTTGCACTAGAGTCAATAATCTAGATTACACAAGAATGATTCTAACACCCATGGAGTCTTGGTGCTGATCATGTTTTGCTCGTGGAAGAGGCTTAGTCAGCGGTCTGCAACATTCAGATCCGTATGTATCTTGCATATCTCTATGTCTCCCACCGACCAAATCCGGATGGAGTTGAGGCGTCTTTTGATGTGCTTGGTTCTCTTGTGAAATCTGGATTCCTTTGCCAAGGCAATTGCACCATATTGTCACAAAAGATTTTCATTGGACCCGATACACTAGGTACAACACCTAGATCGGATATGAACTCCTTCATCCAGACTCCTTCATTAGCTGCTTCCGAAGCAGCTATGTACTCAACTTCACATGTAGATCCATAGCGGCGCTTTGTTTGGAACTGCACCAACCGACAGCTCCACCGTTTAATGTAAATCGTATCCGGTTTGCGATTTAGAATCGTCCGGATCGGTGTCAAAGCTTGCATCGGCGTAACCGTTCTGACGAGCTCTTTGTCACCGCCATAAATGAGAAACATATCCTTAGTTCTTCTCAAGTACTTAAGGATGTTCTTGACCGCTGTCCATGATCCACTCTGGATTACTTTGGTACC